>OZ038495.1:17444358-17484358 GCA_964036315.1 Acanthosepion esculentum | reverse complement strand
CATAACTGATGTTAGTAGGGCCCGTCCAAACCTCAAGAAGGAGAGAAGCCACTGTATTCTGCCCATTGGACAAAATGAAGAAGTTCTCTTACTAAAGGAGTAGGAAATGGAGAAAATATATACGGACATGAGGAATAAAAAGCTGACCCAGTCGAGATAAAAAGAGGGCCAAAAACAAACTGGGGAGGTTGGGAATCTCGACTTGGATCATAACCAAAGAGGCAGCCGGGAACAGGCCAGGAACAGCACTTACATTAACTAGGTACACAAAGGCTTGTCTAACCTAACCAGGGGGGGGGCTCCACAGGAAACCACCCCGACCTGACGTAGGTTGACCTAGAAGATAAAATCAAGGCTAGCCCCGTTCAAACGAACTAAGCTCGCCTCTTTCACCCACCTTTCGCTGAAGACTGTTGAATACAAGCGTTTTCTATCAGTTCTAATCTTCATCTTGAGCTGATGCTCAAAGAATCGGATTAGATCCTGATGAGAAAGACGGATGCCTCGCAAGACTTCCTCCAATCACGTCGTCCAAAAAACACTCGGACCGTGGCCAGCAGCGTTTAATCCCGGAAAACGGGGGCGACACATTGTCACACGCGTATGCGCGATCAATGAGCACGAGCTGTTCGGGAGCGAGACGAGCCGTCAACTCGCCGATATGTTCCCATAAGGGGCGGACGCGGGGACACTGGTAGAAGGTGTGCGAAGCCGTTTCCTCTAAAGTTTAGAGGAAACCAAGGTCACACCGTTCACAGTCTGGCAAATCCGCCAAGCCCCATATGAAGACCATGTCATTGAGAGGCAGACGATTCCAAGCCAATCGCCAGGTAAACGAAAGCTCAGGGTTACTGAGATAATCCGCCGCTGGCGCCCAAGACCAGAAAGAGCGAAACTTTACAAAATATTACATCTTACTGAAAGATGTCAAATGGCAGTTGCATAATAATTTTCATAGTTCACGGCAATGAGAAAGGAATCTGCAAACCACGTTCGAATTCCAGCTGAGTCAGAAAGACATTATTTAGTTAATCGTGTCGTGAGTTCGATTCTTACAGGTTCCTCATGCCTGAACACTAGTAAGTTTAACTTAATAAACATCTATAAAGAATAATTTCAAGCGGACTAATCTTCTTTATTATTATCTAAACGTTTCAACCAGTCTTCTTCAGAAGCTTGCCGATCTGAAATCTATTTATTCTACGGGGGTAGATTGTTTTCGTTCCACTGTCCATATAGGGATATTTCGTCTTTGTTTTCTTTTTAGTACTGTTCCGTTATTACGATCCCTGTTTCCATGAGGGTATAATAATTATATTATAGTGTAATTTAATCTACGGGAGTAGATTGTTCTCATTCCACTATGTCTAAGGATATCTCGTCTTTCTATTTTTAGCAATGCTTATATAGCGCACACCCCCGTCCTGGGTAAGACGATAAACTACATCCGCGTCCAGGGTAAGACGATAAACTACATCCGCGTCCAGGGTAAGACGATAAACTACATCCGCGTCCTGGGTAAGACAATAAACTACATCCGCGTCCTGGGTAAGACAATAAACTACATCCGTGTCCTGGATATGACGATAAACTACATCCGCGTGCTGGGTAAGACGATAAACTACATCCGCGTCCTGGGTAAGACAATAAACTACATCCGTGTCCTGGATATGACGATAAACTACATCCGCGTCCTGCGTAAGACGATAAACTACATCCGCGTCCTGGGTAAGACAATAAACTACATCCGCGTCCTGGGTAAGACGATAAACTACATCCGCGTCCTGGGTAAGACGATAGACTACATACGCGTCCTGGGTATGAGGATAAACTACATCCGCGTCCTGGGTATGAGGATAAACTGCATCCGCGTCCTGGGTAAGACAATAAACTACATCCGTGTCCTGGATATGACGATAAACTACATCCGCGTCCTGGGTAAGACGATAAACTACATCCGCGTCCTGGGTAAGACGATAAACTGCATCCGCGTCCAGGGTAAGACGATAAACTACATCCGCGTCCTGGGTAAGACAATAAACTACATCCGCGTCCTGGGTAAGACAATAAACTACATCCGTGTCCTGGATATGACGATAAACTACATCCGCGTCCTGGTTAAGACGATAGACTACATCCGCGTCCTGGGTAAGACGATAAACTACATCCGCGTCCTGGGTAAGACGATAAACTACATCCGTGTCCTGGATATGACGATAAACCACATCCGTGTCCTGGATATGACGATAAACTACACCGCGTCCTGCGTAAGACGATAAACTACATCCGCTTCCTGTGTAAGACAATAAACTACATCCGCGTCCTGGGTAAGACAATAAACTACATCCGCGTCCTGGGTAAGACGATAGACTACATACGCGTCCTGGGTATGAGGATAAACTACATCCGCTTCCTGGGTATGAGGATAAACTGCATCCGCGTCCTGGGTAAGACAATAAACTACATCCGTGTCCTGGATATGACGATAAACTACACCGCGTCCTGCGTAAGACGATAAACTACATCCGCGTCCTGGGTAAGACGATAAACTACATCCGCGTCCTGGGTAAGACGATAGACTACATACGCGTCCTGGGTATGAGGATAAACTACATCCGCGTCCTGGGTATGAGGATAAACTGCATCCGCGTCCTGGGTAAGACAATAAACTACATCCGTGTCCTGGATATGACGATAAACTACATCCGCGTCCTGGGTAAGACGATAAACTACATCCGCGTCCTGGGTAAGACGATAAACTGCATCCGCGTCCAGGGTAAGACGATAAACTACATCCGCGTCCTGGGTAAGACAATAAACTACATCCGCGTCCTGGGTAAGACAATAAACTACATCCGTGTCCTGGATATGACGATAAACTACATCCGCGTCCTGGTTAAGACGATAGACTACATCCGCGTCCTGGGTAAGACGATAAACTACATCCGCGTCCTGGGTAAGACGATAAACTACATCCGCGTCCAGGGTAAGACGATAAACTACATCCGCGTCCTGGATATGACGATAAACTACATCCGCATCCTGGGTAAGACAATAAACTACATCCGCGTCCTGGGTAAGACAATAAACTACATCCGTGTGCTGGATATGACGATAAACTACATCCGCGTCCTGGTTAAGACGATAGCCTACATCCGCGTCCTGGGTAAGACGATAAACTACATCCGCGTCCTGGGTAAGACGATAGACTACATCCGCATCCTGGGTATGAGAATAAACTACATCCGCGTCCTGGATATGACGATAAACTACATCCGCGTCCTGGTTAAGACGATAGCCTACATCCGCGTCCTGGGTAAGACGATAAACTACATCCGCGTCCTGGGTAAGACGATAGACTACATCCGCATCCTGGGTATGAGGATAAACTACATCCGCGTCCTGGGTATGAGGATAAACTGCATCCGCGTCCTGGGTAAGACAATAAACTACATCCGTGTCCTGGATATGACGATAAACTACATCCGCGTCCTGGGTAAGACGATAAACTACATCCGCGTCCAGGGTAAGACGATAAACTACATCCGCGTCCTGGGTAAGACAATAAACTACATCCGCGTCCTGGGTAAGACAATAAACTACATCCGTGTCCTGGATATGACGATAAACTACATCCGCGTCCTGGTTAAGACGATAGACTACATCCGCGTCCTGGGTAAGACGATAAACTACTTACGCGTCCTGGGTAAGACGATAAACTACATCCGCGTCCAGGGTAAGACGATAAACTACATCCGCGTCCTGGATATGACGATAAACTACATCCGCATCCTGGGTAAGACAATAAACTACATCCGCGTCCTGGGTAAGACAATAAACTACATCCGTGTCCTGGATATGACGATAAACTACATCCGCGTCCTGGTTAAGACGATAGCCTACATCCGCGTCCTGGGTAAGACGATAAACTACATCCGCGTCCTGGGTAAGACGATAGACTACATCCGCATCCTGGGTATGAGAATAAACTACATCCGCGTCCTGGATATGACGATAAACTACATCCGCGTCCTGGTTAAGACGATAGCCTACATCCGCGTCCTGGGTAAGACGATAAACTACATCCGCGTCCTGGGTAAGACGATAGACTACATCCGCATCCTGGGTATGAGAATAAACTACATCCGCGTCCTGGATATGACGATAAACTACATCCACGTCTTGGGTAAGACGATAAACTACATCCGCGTCCTGGGTAAGACAATAAACTACATCCGCGTCCTGGGTAAGACAATAAACTACATCCGTGTCCTGGATATGACGATAAACTACATCCGCGTCCTGGGTAAGACGATAAACTACGTCCAACAGCAAAGCCTGTGATCAGGTTTTGCGGAGCGTGGGACCACCTCTTAATTGTTGGCGTTCCCAGGTCTACCCTGACCCGGGGTGGTAGTACCTGATAGGGTCTCAGCTATGGGCAAATAGTTGACATCCAAACTTGTGTAAAAGTAAGTTTTAATATCAGAAATATTTTGTAATAAAAAAAAATTATTAGCAATAATTTTTGAAGGAAAAAATTATCAGTAATACTTTTTTTCAAAATACCTGCAATACAAACAGCTATACGTTCTTTGGAAAAAAATATGACCAGCTATAGATTTCTCCAAGGAAAATATTCCCAGAAATCGATTTTTGAAGAAAAACATATTACCAGCTATAAAAATTTTGTCGGCATTAAATAACCCATTGAGGTGTTGATATGCCGTAAAACAAAACAAAACAAACCATAGCGCACACCAGGTTTTCAGTAGTAGTAAATCTGCTCTACCCAACCCTGGTAAGTGTAAGTTTAATCATATTAGTATATCACCAAAATTAGGAACTAAGTTTGTAAATACAATGGCACCACATTCAAGAACCAGCGTTTTAATTCCCCTAATGACGACAGGAGAACACAACGGTCAGCTAGTTACAATAATAACAATAAAAATGAGAACAATAGTCTGAGTGTAAATAATAACTCCTCATCTCAAAAATGAAGAATTTATTTTTTTGGAAGATACGCTTATAAAAAGGGAACTGGAGGGAGTCATCAATGACGTAAATTGAATTAGTTCATCACGGAGTTTCAGGTCATTCAACGTCATACATCCTATCACCAAGCCTGCTCCGATCAGGGTAGATCAAGCCCTGATTCCTCCTCCGCTAGCAGAGACTCTGGCCTTTATACTAAATTGAATGAAACAGACTACGTTTTCCGCGCACTTGATTGGATGTTCGTAACAACCAATCCACTGGGCGGACCGAATTTTTAAATGACCCACGGAGTTCTGGATCCTTATTTTTTTCTTTATCGGATGGATAGCAGCTTCAGTGGATAACCGTGAGTTAATTTCACGTTCTTAAACTTAAACACTCTAGGTTGTTTGCCAAACAAGGTTTGGTGCCTTATTCTAACAATTTTCGGTCTTGTTTTGTTAATTATCTAGTCTACAATTCTTAAAACTGCTTCTAGACACTATAACATTTAAATGATTATTGAAAAAATATCCTCAACACTACTATCACATTTTTTTTAATAAATATCCCTTAAACTAATCTCTAACATTATTACGGGTCAGTTATCGTTTTTAAGGACGTATTCTCAAGTTTTCAAGTAATTATTTGCTTTTAAGTCTCTATATTTGAATATTTAAATAATGCAGACTTAAACTTGTTTACCTCGGCAGCAACATCGAATCACCGGAGGGAGACATCAAAATCCACAAAGGAAGTCTCTCTCTCTCTCTCTTTCTCTCACTCTCTCTCTCTCTTTCTTTCACTCTCTCTCTCTCTCTCTCTCTCTCTCTCTCTCTCTCTCTCTCTCTCTCTCTCTCTCTCTTACGTGGCCCAGAGTTCTGTTAACTATTGGTACAGTTTCAGTCTTTCCCATATCAATAAGCATACAGTTCTTGAATTTTTTGTCTTATTATAATATCGGGTCTGTTGGGGTGTATTTCCCTGTCAGTTTGAATTGTTTTATCCCAGAGGATAGTTACATCGTTATTTTGGGTAACTGTGTCTGATCGGTGCTCATACCATCTCTCAGTGGTTTCGATTTTGTGCTTCTTGCATATCTTCCAGTGCACATATGTCGTTACCTTGTTATGTCTCTGGGTATTTTTTCCCCTGGTGCGGATATCCTGAGATAATATGGTCGACAGTTTCATCATATTTTTCGCAAATCCTTCTTTTTTTTTTCGCGTTAATTACATTATTATTATTATTATTATTACATGGTAAACCCTTCTGGAAGAGAAAGACCTTTTGACCCGAAGGTAGGTAGTAAATTAGTTTTGAGGAAGACACGCAAACTTCAATTTACGCAATTCTTTGCAATCTAGAACATTGGCACCAAACTTTTAGCCAATGGCTTATCTTCGAACCATTTTATTTCCCCGTCGTGTTTAACTGCCGGAATTGCCTTTTGTGGTTATATGAACTTTCGTCTTTTCCCCAGAGGTCTTTCCACTAAAGAATTCGATTTTAGTCTCTTCCGACCATAATATTTCGTTCCAGAATGGAACTGAATTCTCTCGAGATAATGGGCTAACTGCAAACGAGTTTTCACGTCAGCATAATTATAATAATTCTAGAAGGCGTATAATGATGTCCTATAAAGTGTGGAGATGTCGACTAATTTTCATTCTTTCTCTTCTCTATGCCAACTGTGCTCGCAGATCCTTCTGAACTTATCGGGTCGTGAATGGCTTTTGCATTACTTTCCGACAAATCTATCTCGTTATCCGTTAACACGTTTAACTTACGACGACGTCCTCTGCGAGACGAATTAGTATTCAGGACATGTCCCTCGTGATGTCTTTGATCGTGCATTTGGGACGCCGAACTCGTTGCAGAGCTTGCGATATCATATTCCACGATTATTATGGTCAATTATCACCTCACGTGAAATTCATCAGAGGCCTTTATTTGTATTCGCCGTCGTGACAAGATTCGCACGCAGCAATGAGTGTTCAAAAGTATACACTTAGACATTGTAGGTTTTTCGTCATGGGACGTGTCATGCTGTGATTGGTCGGCAAATTAATCATTTGAATAGAAGACAATCCCACATTGCAATCTACATTCCGCTTCATTCATATTTTCGTTCTGTTTCGAGTGCGGGCGGTGTAATCTTCCGCAGTTCGGGAAGAAAAACCGGCAAACCGAATTCGGATTCCAGCCGAGCTCTTTTCATTCACTCTTACACAAATACATTGAATTTATCTCTTCTGCTCCCAACTATGGGTTAAATAGCAGCACAAACTGGGCTCTTTTGTTTTGATTGGCAACCGGTTTATGAGAATGACAATTTTGATGTATGTGGCTGAACTATCTGGCCATCGACATGATAATGTAGTTCACAATGACTATAATTTCGACTGTGTTAATCTACTGTTTTCATTATTATTGCCTGTTGCATTTTTAATGAATTTATGTGTAGACTAGAGGTCCCCTAAGTTATTGATATCGACCCTTGGAAGTCGAAAGGAGGTTACTAAATGATTAGTAAGTTAAAATGGGGTCGATAAATACATGATTTGAAAATAGAAAAATGAACTCATATCTGTTCTGCACCAGCAAACTAAATCATTATTCAAAAGAAAAATGTCAGTGTCTATTGCTGTAATGTAAATACTATTACTAAATACTATTACTAAATACTATTACTAAATACCGCAAGCTTAGTGTAAGCAGTGGATTTATTTTTACTTATATTCTCAAGTTTTATTTACATTATTCGGACTATTGTATCTCTATATTTTTGTATCTGTCTATATTTCTGAGATGAGGTATTATGTCCACTATTTACATTATTCGGACTATTTTCCTCATCTTTGTCGCCATATTTATTACAACGTTTCGGCCTTTCAGTATCTGTCTATATTTCTGAGATGAGGTATTATGTACATTATTTACATTATTCGGACTATTATCCTCATCTTTGTCGCCATATTTATTACAACGTTTCGGCCTTTCAGTATCTGTCTATATTTCTGAGATGAGGTATTATGTCCACTATTTACATTATTCGGACTATTGTCCTCATCTTTGTCGCCATATTTATTACAACGTTTCGGCCTTTCAGTATCTGTCTATATTTCTGAGATGAGGTATTATGTCCACTATTTACATTATTCGGACTATTGTCCTCATCTTTGTCGCCATATTTATTACAACGTTTCGGCCTTTCAGTATGTACATAATACATCATCTCAGAAATATAGACAGATACTGAAACGCCGAAGCTTTGTAATAAATATGGCGAAAAAGATGAGGACAATAATCCGAATAATGTAAATAATGTACATAATACCTCATCTCAGAAATATAGACAGATTCTCAAGTTTGTACATACTTTGATCTGGTTTTAGCCAAGCAAATGCAATTCTAATTAATCAGTGGGATAGGAAGGGTGGGATCATAACTCACCAATTTTCATCTAAATATTAATTCCCTTGCGACTGCTCTTCAAACAGATCCTTCCCATTCAGGATTTCAATCAATTCAGTAAAAAGGTTTATTAATTCATTTTAACGGATTTCCTATTACCTATATTACTTATTAAGTTCTTGCTTCTTCTAATTATTATTCCAAGCAACACATTATAGGGAGTGAAATACAAATTGAAAAAAGGAGTAACAAAGCGTAAATCTAAAAAGAGATTTATCGAGAAACAATAATGAAGAATAAGTATAAAGGAATTTCTATTCTCAAATAAACGAAAACATTATTATTGTTATTTTTTATACATACCTGATCAGCAATAAAAGATGAACGGGTTGAATGTCTAAATCTTTTGGGGAACCCTAGTATAGGCAAACATTTCTTTATTTCTCCTTATGCATAAAATTCCTTGGACCTACGTATTTGTTACAATATGACAAAATGGAAGAGGTTTAGTTATGAAGCGTGTTGTTCTTTAGAACTTCATCGGACTATATTTGTTAAGTAATAATATAATTATTCGGTAAGTGAGAATATTTCT
This sequence comes from Acanthosepion esculentum, assembly GCA_964036315.1. NCBI lineage: Eukaryota > Metazoa > Mollusca > Cephalopoda > Sepiida > Sepiidae > Acanthosepion > Acanthosepion esculentum. Next base: position 17,475,366 of record OZ038495.1, on the reverse strand, counting down.
TGGGAATGGTTTAAAACCTTTAAAAAGTAGAGTTTAAATTCTGTCTATATTTCTGGGATGAAGTATTGTAACTATTTACACTATATACATCGTTCGGACTATTGTCCTGATCTTTATTTTCAGATTCACGACGTTTCGGCCTTTGCACACTCCGGCATTCTTCAGGTAATATAATTGGAATTTAAAACCGAACCCATGGCCCAGGGTATAAAAGCGTTGGCTGAAGTAATCCAGTAACTGACGCAAAGTATTGTGAGCTCAGAAGTGAACAAAAAACTGGGGAGTTGAGTTACTAAAGGGAGGTAACTGAAACAGAGATATTCAGAGAAGGCATGGAATGTGGAAATAGAACAGCCTAGCCCTGTGGATGAAATAAAGGGCCCGGTTCGGAATTGCAATGTATATTTCCTGAAGAATGCTAGGGTGTACAACGGCCGAAACGTCGTGAATATGACATTGAATTTTAGGACAATAGTCCGAACAATGCAAATAGTGTAAATAGATTTTGCGTTACAGAATAAAACATCTAAGAACTTTAAAGCTAATAAACTGAAATAACTTTTTTTGAAAAAAAGATGCAGCATAAAATACACAGACGTAGAAAAATATGGTAAATCATCAACTCGTTTTTTAAAAAAAAGTGTTAAAAGAAAAACGTGATTTGTTTGGGTTTAATAATTCTTCCACTAAAATTTCAGTATGATAACATTCGTCTTCCGCTTATCGCGTATTGTCTGTTATGATTTCGTTTTATACAGAATTCATTCCCTGATGAGCGGTTACAAAACTTTTGAGGATATCCAAAATTTACTCAAACTAGAATCATCCGTTTTTTTAAATATAAAAATATAATTTTAAAAGTGATTATAGAAAGCTGGTAAGCATACTTTTCATGGCTGTCTTCTGTCGCGATAAAGTTTTAAACATTATATTAAAATCAAAACGAAAGAAAGACCTAAACATCAATACACAGGTTTCTAAAGCTTGTTTAAACTGACTCCTTATTTTTTTTACATACTGAGTGTAAAAGCAAAATTGTCCAAATCGTGTAAAGAGCAAAATGGTGCAATTTTTTCGATTAAGCTTTCAAACGTTTTATCTTAGAAACGGTTAAGAATATCTTATTAGAATTGTCTAAGGTTTTTATAACACTATTTGACTATTTTGAGCAATAAGAAGATATAACTACTCTTGAAGCTTAACAGTAGAATCGTGATGTAATCGATTATAAACAAAAATGACATGTTCATCATTAATTAATCATAGCTAAGGATCAAAAGCTCATGAGGGAGTGGAATAAAATTTATATATATATGTGTGTGTGTGTATGTATAAATGTGTGTGTGTGTGTGTGTGTTATTCTATGATCATTTTTCTAACTTCCAAGATGATCTTCGCCCTCTCTAAACTTCTGATTTTCTGTCCTGTAGTAACAAATTACCTCACACGTTTCATGTACGATTTTGTTTTTAAGTCTTCACTGCTTCTTGGAGTGTCATATTTGAAACTCCTCTCCCGCGTGCCAAACGTCTTATGGATTGAGTTAGATCTTTTCTAATTGATATCATTAGTTCCTAGTTGAAATGATTATCCCTCTTCCTGTTGTGACCTCCTGATCCAATTTCCCTCTCTACTGTTGTCTCTTTTTTAAACTTATTCATCGTTCTCTTGAAGATTCTTGAATGAACCTTGAAGTTAGAAGCCAAAGTATGAATGGGCCTGAATTATCTTTTTTCTTCTCACCATTGATCAGTTGGGAAAACAGTGAGGCTGACACAAAACTATTTTAACCTGTTCTCTTTCTCGCTGAATAATTCAAAGGATGTTGCCGTGATGTTATGCTGACTAAACGTCTTATCTGAAGACGCGGAAAAAAGGGAACTCAATTAATTTACTTTTTTTTTTTTTGTTTTTTTTTTTAGATATTAAAAATTTTGTAGGATGGAAAATTATGCTGTTACACGATTTGGACAATTTTGCTGTTACACCCGGTATATCTAAACTATAGACTCTCATTTTGGAAAGTGAACATTTCACAGACGTCCGGAGAATATGGGTTCTCTGTAATAAGATCGCATACATGATTGTCAGCAAAAGAGATTACCCCCTCATTGCAAGCTATGTATTGATTGATTCGTTTTTTTACGGTTTGTCAACCGATTGCAGATTATTTAAATTTAGAAGTTAATGGCTTATCGATACAATTCTTACTAATTAACACATAGATGGCGAGAAGAGTCGGAGTCTTAACCTAATCAGAATATGATAAACAAACAAGAAATTATAATGTGGATATAAAGTTTAGGTTCAATTCTATATTACAATCGATATATAAATTGATCCCTCACTTTGTGGCCATGGTGATTTCTATATATATATATATTCCAGAGAATGTAAATAAATCTAAAAAACATGCCTGTTTAGCTAATCAGAATTTCATTGATTGATTGATTCATTTTTTACGGTTTTACCAACCATTTGCAGGTTATTTAAAGTTTGAATTTAATGGTTTAGTTATACCAGTCTTACTAATTAACCTATAGGTAGAGGGAGATGAGGTGGAGTCATAACTTTCCCAAGGGTATTTGTGCGTAAGTGAATATAACGAAGGGGATGATTGAAATTTCGAACCGAACCTTATATTTCGTCCTCAAGGACACATGGTCCAGTGAATAAAGACTTTGGTTTGATTCAGTGACTGGACCTGGAATTGTGAGTTCAATACCAGGCCACGGCAATGCTGGACCAAAAAACTTGGATAGTTGAGTTAAAGGGAAATAACTGAGGCACCCGGAAGAGTCATGGCACGTGGAACTAGAACAATCTACTTCATCACATAGATATAAACAGAGCCTGAAAAAAGCCGGAGCGTACAACGGTTGAAACGTTGTGGATACGGCAATGAAGATGAAGATAACAATCCGAATAATGTAAACAACACAAGTAATCATAATACCTCATCTCAGAGATATAGATAGATCCTGAAGAAGGCCGGAACGTACAATGGCTGAAACGTTGTGAATACGTCGATGAAGATGAGGAAAACGGTTCGAATAATATAAATAATACATGTAATCATAATACCTCATCTCAGAGATATAGACTGATCCTGAAGAAGGCCAGAGCATACAACGGCCGAACGTTGTGAATGTGGCAATGAAAATGCAGTCCGAATAATGTAAATAATGCAAGTAATCATAATACCTCATACCAGAAATATAGACAGATCCTGAAGAAGGCCAGATCGTACAACGACCGAAGCGTTGTGAATATGGCAATGAAGACGCAGTACGAATAATGTAACTAATGCAAGTAATCATAATGCCTCATCTCAGAGATATAGACAGATCCTGAAGAAGGGCAGAGCGTACAACGCCCGAAACGTTGGGAATATGGCAATGAAGATGCAGTCCGAATAATGTAACTAATGCAAGTAATCATAATGCCTCATCTCAGAGATATAGACAGATCCTGAAGAATCTCAGAGATATAAACAGTTATTTATTTTTATATAAAAAAAACGCTTTTTCTGCTTGAGACATCTGCTTTGGAAAACATCTTTTTTTAAGAACCCTAATTTTAAACTGGTCATTCCTAGGCAACTAACGGATGGCCCGACTGATGAATAATTTCAAAGGTTCTTTTCTCAATAAGAATAAATTGTTTCACGTTCTTCTGTTCCATCTCGACAATATTGGGTGTGAGCATCGCATAAAAATGTCTGATTAATAGTCGAGTGAAAGTCGTTATTCCGGAGAAATCAGTAAATAAAACCCATCAAGCCGGACATTGAAGTCAGCGCCATCTATCGGCTTCTACCAGCAACCGGAATGGCCGAAAGTTTCAGCATTCCACTGGCGTCTCTTGGATTCGGTTCGCGGAATTAATCACGTCGACTGTTCGACGCTGGACGAAAGCGAATTCAGGCCAGAAATAGCAAAAACCTCGTTCTGAATGGATACGAATGGGTTTGGATGGAGAAGGCATGAACAGTGAAAAATCAATGAACGCACAATGCAATTAGATATTAATAGATTTCTCTGCGGTGCAGAGGAGGAGGAGGAGGAGGAGGAGCAAAATGATGGTTGTGGGGGTAATTATATGAAATTGACTTCCTGTGTGTTATGAAGTAGAAGGACGGAGCGGGTTTTGTGGGAGGAGAACAGAAAGATACACATGCACACACGCACTCTCATAGTTTATTTTTTGGGAATAGGCAAATAAATTGTTCACTCATTTAAAGGCCAGTAAAGTACTTCAATTTTGGGGTTTAAAGACAATCGGTTGTTACGAAAGAAAGATGCTGTAGTCATTTCTTTCTTCCTTTTCGTCTTTTCTGTGTTCCGTATCCCAGTGATCATAGCTGTCCACAACTTCCTTTCTCCACACTTTGTCTTTCTACTATCCCCCTCGTAGTTCTGCCATCCAGTTATACCAGCTGGTTAGGTACATTACTCGATGATTCCGTTCCCTCTATTCTCTTACCTTCAATATACCCTGAGAGTGTTAACTTTTCCAAGCATCCTTTCCTCGTTATGTGTCGTAGATTTCAGATGTCTCCTTCTAATTTTATGTATAATTGTCATCTCTGTTTCTATTTTCTTCAAAACTTTCTCATTGCTTACATGCTCCTTCCATATCATTCTCAGCATCCTTCTGTAGAACCACATCTGTTTCCACTTCATCTGTGATTAAATTATCCATAATTAACTGTCATATTAACCATAATTCACTACTATGTAACAGCATTTGAGTACACTATTGTTTGTTTCCAAGGAAATTTCCCTGTGCCTTAATACTTTGCTTAGCTTTTGGCAAGCATCTTATGCCGTTCCAAGAGGCCTTCGGATTTATTTTAGGATAGCCTCTCTGTTATTGTTGAATAAATCCGGCGATAAAACACATCTTTGACTTACGCCACTTTCTATTTTTGTGCATTAAATTATCTTCTATCCATATGCACCTGGTTTACTATCAGGATAAATTCTAGATTATTTTAATATCTTTCTTGAATAAATCAAGTTCCCATAGCAATTTAAATAAGCCTTTGTGCCGTACCTTATGTAATGCTTTTGCTTGGTCATTTATTAAAATTAATAATTTCTGCAAATGGCACTGTCATACGGCATCCCGTGAGAATCAAATCATCATTCTGGAAGGAAACGAATTAAGCGAGTATACATTATTTCTTCCTAAGTTGATTTAATCGATACAGCGAAACGATCCTAAGGAGACGCGAAGAAGCAGAATGATTTAATATCCATGACCATAATCTTCACGATATAACATACGAGGATGACAAAAAATACGAGAGAAGGAGCAAAAAAGCGGACAATGAGGATAAACATAAAAAAAGGTCTTAAAATAATTGTCGGACTTTGTCCATGTCATAATATGTGACGTCATTTGTTTACATTTCGATACACATCGAGCAGATATGAATGTACGCGAGAAAATCATGGCGAATTGTAGATTAAAAACAGTAAAATCGATCTTGCCAACCGAAACGCTCCTCTGTGGCTCAATCGGTAAAAGCACGTTAGTCAAAACGAAGGTTCCGTATAGGATACAGGTTCGATTCCTGTCGGAGGACGCATATTTTCTATGAAAATTTCTCGGACATTCAGGCCGGTAAATACTGTTTATTATAAACATAGCATTCACTTAAATATTTGCATCTATAAAAAGAACTTATAAACATAAATAAATGTGTTAAAATAAATGGTATTATTAATTGCCTACGTATAAGGAGACAATCGGTACAGGAATTTAATTATCTGGTCAGTGTAATATTAGACGCCACAAAGGTTGACGCAGAGTTTCGAAGGTGCATCATAATAGCGAAAGATGCTTTGCAGAAGCTAAGCGAAGTATTAAGACATACGAATAAATTTTAGATACAAAGAAAAGAGAACTGAAATGTTATATATTTCTTTATAAAGAAGAGACTAGAATCGTCAGAAATGTGTTTCTGTAGATGGCTACTAGGAAGACGTGAACGTTTTACAGAAAATTGGAACTAGAAAGAAATTCCAGCCTAAAATCAGAAAGAGACCTCTGAAAATTCGGGAACATATTATAAGGTTGGACGGCTTCGAAAATGTAGTATTCCTTTCAGTCGTTCTTACAGAATCACGAAATGAAGGTTGTCTTGAACGGCCACTCTTCTACATTATTTTTCATTAATGCAGGGACTCTATGCTTGGATCTACGCTGGTCCTAATAGCCATCAATGACCTTCCTGATGTCATCAGTTTTCAACTAGTTATCTATACTATAATAATTAATCCTGTCTTCAAAGTAAATCTGATTGGTACGATAAGATCAAATTGGCAGCTGGACTAAAATGACCTGCAAATGTTGCTAACTGGGACAAGGAATGGCTTGTTAATGTTAACATCTAAAATAAAATGTCCTCTATTAATCGTCTGAGAAAACCCGTACTGCTTTCTGTCAGGAGGGCTGATGCTAACAACCAGGAAAGTGGATCGTTGCGCCTTCACGGGTTAATGTTTTCCGATGATATGAAGCTGAAAGCTTATATTGCATCACTTGCCAGGTTTGCTGCTCGGAAAGTTGCTTCACTGTGTCGTGCTCGAAATTTTGTCTCGTCCGAACCTATTTTACATATTTATATCTGCAGTTCGTCTATGCTTTGAATATTGCTGCCACATCTGGTCTGGTGCTTCTGCTATATAATTCGAGATCATTGATAAAATCTAAAGAATAATCTGCATTGTCATTCATCCTGACCTGGCATCTCGGCTTCAGTCACTTTATAACAGCCGTAATATGGCTTTCCTCTGCCTTTTCTATAAATACTGTCATGGTGGTTGTTCTGAGGAACATTCCTCTTCGGTATCCAGACTATGAATTTAAGTGTACTACTTGATTGGCGGTAAAATCTTATCATTTTACAGTTGAAATAGATGGATGTAGCCGTAAATTCTATGATAATAGTTTCTTTTCTCACATGTATTGCTGGAAGAATTCTCTTAAGCTTTTTGTTTCCAAGTCAACTTCGTTCTTCAATAATGTAAATGCAATGGCAATCTTTATCTTCTGTCTTCTTAATTCCTGTTCTTTTATTGTACTTGCTCCTTAATATTCTTTTTCTTATATTCTTCGACGCTCAGTAACCCCATGCGTCTCAGTGTCATTGATACCTTGCTTGAGCTGAAAGGATTCAAATAGGAGCTTTAGAGGGCGATCCTAATCATTTTTGCGAGTGGATGGCAAATTAGGGTCAAAGTAGAGTGTTAAAGAGTCAAAAGTTGCTTAGAACTATGAGCTTCAGAAGGTTGTGGAGAGCCATCACTGTTCATGTCATGAAGGAGTATGACGCATAACTGATGTTAATCCAGTATTAAAAACAGCTCGCTAGCAATGATTCTACAACTGGAACCTTTTGCAATTTTCAATAAATAATTTCATATTAGTTGTGTCTTATTTTATCTGTAACATACTGTTTTTGATTTTGTTTTGTTTTGTTTTGTTTTTGTTTTGTTTTTGTTTTTTTTTGTTTTTTTTCGCCAGCCCATTCGTGTTATCGACGGTTGCAGGTCTATTTAAGCGTTGAAAATTTACATCAGCAATAGATATATTTTTATTCTATAGATAATAAGCTGTCAGAGCAATAGAATCAGTTTTATCAATTAGATTCAGATAAATTAATTTATGGTGTTCTTTAGAGGAAACTGCCCAATCAAGTGAGATATTATTCTTCCTGTGTGCATCTTGAGGCAAATGGAGGAGAAATAGGGCTTAATAAGGTGATCTGACTGGTTAAGTGAATTTATTCGGCAATTGAACTAAACTTGAGGCAAATAGGAATAATGGAGTATATCGAGAAAAACCGATCAACAAAAGTGACTCCTTTGGCTATCTGGATCGATCTGGTGGGAAATGAAAAGCAAGTTAAGCTAATCACTTTGACAAGTGGAACAAGCTAAGAAGGAAATTAAAATAAAGAGAACATTTTGGCAAATGATTCTTTCTTGACGCAATCTGGAGTAGAAAGATCTAATATTCCTGTCCTCTGACCAACCCAGCAAGTATCTTTGACAACAATATTAATCTTTGGCAACTGGTTCTTTCTTGAGACAATCTGGAGTAGAAAGATCTAATTTTCCTGTCCTCTGACCAACCCAGCAAGTATCTTTGACAACAATATTAATCTTTGGCAACTGGTTCTTTCTTGAGACAATCTGGAGTAAAAAGATCTAATATTCCTGTCCTCTGACCAACCCAGCAAGTATCTTTGACAACAATATTAATCTTTGGCAAGTGGTTCTTTCTTGAGACAAACTGGAGTAGAAAGATCTAATTTTCCTGTCCTCTGACCAACCCAGCAAGTATCTTTGACAACAATATTAATCTTTGGCAACTGGTTCTTTCTTGAGACAATCTGGAGTAGAAAGATCTAATTTTCCTGTCCTCTGACCAACCCAGCAAGTATCTTTGACAACAATATTAATCTTTGGCAACTGGTTCTTTCTTCAGACAATCTGGAGTAGAAAGATCTAATTTTCCTGTCCTCTGACCAACCCAGCAAGTATCTTTGACAACAATATTAATCTTTGGCAACTGGTTCTTTCTTCAGACAATCTGGAGTAGAAAGATGTTATATTCCTGTCCTCTAACCAACCCAGCAAGTATTTTGGCAACAATATCAATCTTTGCCAAATGGTCATAGAAAATTTTATACTTTGTAATCTGGTGCACCACTGAATACAGTGATCTTATTATTTGGGATTGGTGATTGCAACTGAAAAATGATTATAATCCTGATTGTGGCATTTTGAAGAAAGATATTTTTAAGAATCTTTTATTTATATATTTTTTTATTCGGACTGTTGGCCTCTAATTGTTGTTATTATCGCAACTTTCCATCTGTTGTGCCTTCCGGTTTCATTCAGGTCCTTGTCGGTCCCTTTAACATTCAAAGAATTTCGAACTGAACCTTTTATTTTATAGAAGGACATAGATTAGTTCTCGTCACGCTGTAACTGTATAGAGATATCTCGTCAGTATCTGTCTATATTTCTGAGATGAGGTATTATGTACATTATTTACATTATTCGGACTATTGTCCTCATCTTTGTCGCCATATTTATTACAACGTTTCGGCCGTTGTACGCTCCGGCCTTCTTCATGTGTTTGGAATGTCGAACTGAACCCTTTATTCCATGCCATGTTTAATGGATGTCAGTCATCAGTTATCTCCTGTTAATTTCCCTCTGATAGTTCTCCACTGCCTTAACCGGGTATTGACCTCACACTCTTTGGGTCCTGTCACTGGATCTAACTAACTTCATCCACTGTGCCATGTTTCCTTGAGGACATCTGTGTATGAATTTCTGTGTATGATAAACCTCATGTCTTCAGAAATCATTTTTTACCAGTGCTCATATTGCAATTTTTGCTGTTATCATTCATGTTTTTACCAGAGCTCATATTGTAATTTTTGTTGCTATTATCGCTTTTCTCTGGACTTGTTCAAATTCTACTTTCCTCGTTGCATGTCCCTCATCCCAATTAGATAGGTTACTCGCTGTTTCCTTCTGTCTCTCGTGTTTTCAGTATGTCGTGTCTGTTAAATTTCCCATGGATGTTTCCTTGTTAAGTGTCCTAGAAATTTCAACTGACACTTTCTGATTTTGAATATAAGCGTCATTTTTATTGCCATTTTCCTGTAAGCTTCCTCACTAAACACACATTCCGTCCATGACATTTTCGATATTCTTCAGAAGAACCACATCTGTGTTATCTTTAATGCTTTTCCATATTATCTTAAGTAGAATCTCCCCTACGCTGGTAATCATAAGAGAGTTTTCTTTGAATAGAAGGAATGATACACTGACAGACCCTTGACAGATAAGAAAGGTTAATGAATAAATCCGGTGGGAAAAATTTAAAGATTTTAATTCTCATGTAGACAGCCATCTGAATTGTGTGTCGGGGTTTTGAACAATGAAACACATAAGGTTGACGTGGATTTGAACTGCGACAGATCAAAGGGGAATAATGATTGACACTTATCGCACACAGCTAAAAATACGAGCTATGAATTGGAAAAAACATTTTTATGATTACCAGTAACTAAATGTGTCACAGATTACCAAGAAAAATTCGATTGATTGACTAATTAGTTTTGTTCTTTACTTTTTTTTATATATTTGCATTTTATTTAAAGTAAGAAGATATTTTTGATATAATAATAATTTACTAACACAAGTCCGGCTAATTAATCTATAGCTATGGGACAAAAAGATCGATTTAAACTTTTCACAGGGGTAATTTTGCGAACCAGACTGGAATTGGAAATCTGCACTCCGATTTCTAATTCCGAGTCGGTATCCATTACACCACCCGCACATCCAAGCTTACAGCAACTGGTATTCCCAAGGGGCCACCTATCTAAGTAGTGACCAGGCTCTATGTTGCTTAAGTCCAGTGATCGTACGGGATATGGTCGTAAATCCAAGAGGCTTCGAACACATCAGATCAATAGAAATTGCCTCAGCCTTTGCAGATATTAAAAGTTGCCGTCCATCATTGAAATGGACGCATACACCAAAAGAAAACATTATTTTCAGGACCAGTCAATTTGTGGAAAGCAGTAAAATCTACAGCGAGTAATGTTTACCCGAAAAAAGAAAAATTTCAAAAGTAAATTGTTGAAAGCTTGATGATTGTTAATGAACAAATTATTTCTGATATATGAGATACTGTATATTTTAATTGAATATTTAGTTAAACAAAATCTTCATCTCAACGAAAACTAAACTTGATATAATCTATCCTTTTTTCGGTCAGTTAACATTATTTTTAGTTGATCCTTTGTCGAGTAGCCACGTCGAAAGAGCATCACTTTGCTTGGCTAATTTTCATCAGGTATTTTTGTTCCTATGTTTGTAAGTGTTGTATCGGAATAAAATTTTGTAGCATTTTTAAGACAATATTTAGATCTTTGTTCATATATTCATTGAACCACGTATGTACCACTGTGTTCCAACAATCTTCACTCTTTTAACGTATCTTCCAGATTCCATCCTCTCAAAAACTGCCATCTTGTCATCGTGTTTTTTACAGGTTTGCAGAGAATTGATGTTCTTCCCATCATTTTTTGATGAGCTTTTTTCCCTGGTTTCCCCGAGCACATGAATTTAAGGGTGGCATCTAGGTACCACCCATTTACTGTTGAAATTGTTAAATGCAACCATCACTTCTGCTCCAACAGATTCTTTTCTCGCACTTTCCGCCTGTGGAACTCCCTTCCGTTTACTTGCTTATTTGATAACTACAATTTTCAAACATTTAAATGCAGCTTCCATACCCATCTTTGTCTTCTTTCCTTTCCTCAATTCTCCCTATACTCAGACTTTTCTCTCACTTTCACTCCCTGTAACCCTCTGCGTACTAGTGGATTTTTCGTCTTGCTTGGAGTGAAATGAGTAAAAAAAAAAGAAAAAGAGAGAGAATTTGTTGGCGATCGCACTAAGTGGTAAGTCGAAGGTGTACAGTCAGGTGAGTACAACGAGTATCGTAAGACATTTCAACTACACTCTATTTATTTCCCCTGGTTTGGTAAAAAAAAGTAAGTGATGTCTGTCATTACCTTGATGGAAGACGGCAGCGTTTCGATTGGCCACATCCGGGCGCCTTTTTCAACGATTACGTAATCGCGCCAATTGGGAAGAGTAATTTTCTGAATAAAACGTCTGATTTGGGGGAAAGGGTTCATAAACGATGCCCTTCCAATCGCAGCAGATGCATGGAATTTCCTTTTTCACACGCAGACCGTTATTTGCAGGGTTTAACAGTGGCTCATTTTATTTTTCAAGGGACCTTTCTCTCGCTAATAATCATGTTCTATCGCCACTGATCATTCTTTTAAAAGAAAGCGGTTGTTTCGAGTTTACTTTCACAGAATCAAATGCGGTTCATTAATTATTTTCTGTTAAATCATGAGGCACGTAATCATTGGGCCAATTCACATATCAAAATCTTCTTGAATGTCTTACAGCACTCATCTCTATCTATAAAAGGCAGAATGTGTGTGTACGCGCGCGCGCGCGCGCGCGCGCGCGTGTGTGTGTGTGTGTGTGTGTGTGTGTGTGTGTGTGTGTGTGTGTGTGTGTGTGTGTGTGTGTGTGTGTGTGTAACGAATGCACGGCCGCAATTTTTCGACGGATTTGCACCAAAATTTACAAGCACATGCTCCAAGATAGTGAAAAGGCCAAGACCGACGTTGCATTTCCCAACTCCCATCGATAGTGGAAATAATCGATTTTTTCATGCTTCTACGGTAGTTTTCATGTAGTTTGCGGCCATTTTATACTGGCCAGAGTGAGAGCCTATAGCTGGCTGCCACGAATAGGCATATTCTATTAGCCAACGTGAGAGCCAACAGCTGACTGACACGAATGTTAACTAGCATGCTAGCATGCAAAATAAATCGATAGCTGCATTCGTCACAAGTGGGAAAAATTTTCTTCAATTGGCTCATTCGCATGGTTAAACTCAACGTTGATTCTGATTCCGCAGAACTGGGTTGGGTGTGAAAAAGTATTTGTTGTTAACATTCTTTTTTCATTCGGTTTTTCCAGTTTGTGTTCATTTTGTTTAGTTCTTTTTTCGTAACAGATTTAATGTTTGGTATAGAGCTTAAAAAAATTCGCAGTGTGAGATAGGGAAGAAGTAAGGCATGTAGCAACATCAGCAAGGCAAAGGGCACTCCTTTAAAGGCAAGGAAGGGCAAAAATATTTTAAGTCAAGTGATAGCGATTACTGTATGAGTCGTACGATTTTTTAATTAAGCTCGGGCAACGCCGGGCCATGCTGCTAGTATGAGATATATGGAGTATATCTGCGTGTTGTGTGACTTGGATTTTTAATTTCTTAAATAATCATTTCAATTTGATCATCATCAACAACTGCAACCTGCCGGAACATTCTCCGTATCCCAGAGCAGCATTTCCGCATCTGTACCTAGAGAACCAGTTATAAACTGTATTCTCAGCTATGGCACCATCCCCATAAACGGCACATAGCCTTTTCTCTGTTTGTATGAGGAGTTTTCCATTCTGAAAATGAGACAGCAACAAACAACGGAAAATGCATTGTACTCCATATTTAATTTAAAATTAAACACATTTAAAATTCGCAATCCACACACGAATCGTATAGAAAGACGTATTCAAATATCACCTTTCATAATAAGTATATCTGTGATAAATTTTAGTCACGTGTGGAACGATCTCACTAGCTAAACGGCCACAGATTGAAAAGCGCTATGATATTTTGTCACACCAAAATAGTATTTGTTTAGTAATAATGTGATGGGATATTAGTTGATAAAGTCTTTAGTATCACCTTCCTTTTAAAAACAAAATATTACTATTCCTAGAATGAATAGCTGAGGTATTTTACTTTTTCGTTTTCACTGAGTAAATAGTCGTGCTGACCGTTGGTGGAACTTTTCTCCTACATCTTTAGAAAGATCTTCACATTTGTAATGCAGACTTTATTTCATCTGTTGTTAACCGAAGGACCATTGGGAGTACATTTATTTTAAAATATTTGCCTAATACTCTTCATTTATTTTTAGAAACTGGTTCATACATTCCGTAACCTTCTCGTTTCTCTCTTTTAATGCCAACAATTGCTATTTATCTAGGCCAGTTGTGGATTGCGCATATTTCTTCAATTTTCTGTTAGCTTCTCTGCCTTCTAATCTTTACAAATTCGTTCTTTTTTTTTCTCTTTTTTTTTTTCATGTTTCCTTTCTCTGGATAAGTTTGTCGAATTGTGTATTTTCAGCCTTATTTCTATTAAAATTTACTACTCTATTCTATTTACGACTCTTTTCATTCTATTTATGACTATATTCCATTTACGACTCTATTTATTCTATTTACGACTTTATTTACGACTCTATTTATTATATTTACGGCTCTATTTATTCTAATTACGACTCTATTCTATTTACGACTCTATTCTATTTACTATTCTATTTACGACTGTATTCTATTTAGGACTCTATTTACGATTCTATTTGTTCTATTTACGACTCTATTTTATTTAAGACTCTATTCTATTTACGATTCTATTTATTCTATTTACGACTGTATTCTATTTACGACTCTTTTTATTCTATTTACGACACTATTCTCATCTTCATTATTTTTACTCTCGATTTGGAGTATCTCTCTTTATCATTGCTATTTACATTCGCATTCCCTGTTGTCTCTATTGCTTCCTTAATTAGAGTTTTCAATTTGTTCTTCATATTGTATGTATGTATGTATCTATGTATAGATAGATAGATAGATAGATAGATAGATAGATAGATAGATAGATAGATAGATAGATAGATAAGAACGGACTGAGATAGATAGATAGATAGATAGATAGATAGATAGATAGATAGATAGATAGATAGATAGATAAGAACGGACTGAGATAGATAGATAGATAGATAGATAGATAGATAGATAGATAGATAGATAAGAACGGACTGAGATAGATAGATAGATAGATAGATAAGAACGGACTGAGATAGATAGATAGATAGATAGATAGATAGATAGATAGATAGATAGATAGATAAGAACAGACATAGATCGAGTGATAGTAAGTTTCCCGCTTCAGTGAAAGTATGTGATTTGAAGATTGCATTGAGGCGTGAAACTGACAGTCACTATGCAGTGTTTATTCCCAAGTTCAAAATGTCTATGTAAATACGTTATAGCTTCGATATTGAATTCTATTCTCCTATATTAGATATTAATAATATATTTACACACACGCATACAGGTAGACACACACGCAGAGACACATGACCACACACTAGCACACACAGACATAGAGACACACACAGACATAGAGACACACACACACGATCACACACAAATCAGCACACACACATATATATATATATATATTTTAAATCTTTATAAATATTTCAAGAGTTAAACAAAAAAATTTTTAGATATAGTTAAAAGATTTTTTAAACAACATCTAAAATATTACTACAGTTAGATTTACGTTAGAAATATTCAAACACAGTTGCATTCCATATCACGTGACGTCCGCGTCTCCCGACGGACGCTACTTAATGTAAACAAACTTCTGAAAACAGTAATTTCTGATGAAAGATCGGGGCCGATCTGAAATATCAAATATATATATATATATATATATATATATATATATATATATATATATATAAATATAAATAAATACTTTCACAAAAAAAAATTCAATTTTTTTAAATATTATATATATATATATATATATATATATATATATATATATATATATATATATATATATATAAAATATGATGGACTCTCCCGTCGAACTCGACGTATGAGGGTCAGACAGATCAGTTCCCAGAAACTGAAAGCCGGACACCCACACAGCATTTGATTATAGTGGTGAAGGCTTTGTGCAAAGCCATCCACACTTTTGGGAGGGACGAATACAGGGACCTGGTGCAACGAATGCCACAAGTTTCCCAAACGACCCTCCGCAGGTTTTGAATTCAGAGTTGTCCTTCTCCTAGACCAGTTGCCATCCAAGGCTATAGAACCCAGTCTGTCCTGCTATTTACCCATAGTTGGAGGGAGAAGAAGAGGCACGGTGGAGTAATGGATAACGGCTTGGATTGAGGAATCGGAGAGCCGAGTTCGAATTCCAGTCGAATCCATTACATTCAATTACGTGCTAACACCCTTGGGAAAGGTGATATATATATATATATATATATATATATATATATATATATATATATATATATATATATATATATATATATATATATATATAGGGTGACCCGAATGTCTTGTGACCCCTATCTCTCTTGTGCGTCAGCCACCTGAAATCGAAAATTATATTGTCCTGGTGACAAGACTTTCGGACCACGTACCCTTTCTTTCTTTCTTTCTCTCTCTCTCTCTCTCTCTCTCTCTCCATATATATATATATATATATAATGTCTGAAAGAATGCCTAGTATGTCTGATCATGAGCCGGTCTAATGTTCGTGTTTTCTTTAATTTCAGCTGAAAATAAAGACAAAAATTGTAAAACATTTGGATATTTTTTAAGTTGGTCCTTGATCTAAGCTTTCGGCTCACATTTTCATAACAAAAATATTCACCATCAAATATAATATTTTGTTATGTTGAGATTAAAACAAACATACGAACATTAGAACGGCTCATGATCAGAGATAATAGACATTCATTATCTGTTATATTTAACAATATATGTTTACATATATATATATATATATATATATATATATATATATATATATATATATATATATATATATATATATATGTTGAGAGCGGTAGAGAAAGTGTGAGGCGGCAACTTCGATTTGAGAAAATACAATGAAAAAATTAATGGTTATGTGATGAAAGTAACAACAAGGAGACTACTTGTCTGAAACATTAATGGAAAAATGCCAGTGATCATTTCAGATTTTTTGTTTTGTTTTTCATTCATATATTCTGTTGATCCCTTTTTTGTCATGTCAAATATTCACAAAGTCTTTGTATAAGTAAAAGGTACTTCAGTTCTCCTCTGACCCCATTTGCTTTACGTTTGAAGACAAATCACCTTATCTAATAATGGTTAATAAAATAACTTCCTAGTTCAGACAGCTAAACCAGCTAATGTTAATGGTCATCATATTTCGTTCTGGTATTTCCAGAAAAAATATTTATGGAGAGAAGGAAACATCAACTCTCCTCGTAACATCGCCATCTCATTTTATAAATTACAAGAATGTATTGATATTAGTCAGGAAGCTAACTGGCACTTTTTTAATCTTCTGCATAATTCAATTATTTTAACGTCAGGCATACGCCAATAAATTCGCGAAATCAGAAGCCAGACTCAGTTTGTTTTTTGTTTTTTTTTGGATTAAGTTTATTTGCAGCCTGTTCTTCAGTCATCAATAAAAAAATGTTTTACAACATTGAATTCAGATGACCAGTTACTGGGAACATGTTTGGAAAAAAAAATCAACAAAAGTGACAAAAGCAGAATCGCTAAGTGATTCAGCCGATAACTCTCTTTAATATTTTAAAAAGCCAAATATTTTTTTTCGTTTGTGACAAGATTAGTTATTTGAAAAATACGAGTTAAAATAACGCATACTTTTGAGGTTAGGTTTCCGGAATGGATTTCAGCGTAGAATCTTTCAAATTAAAATTGCATAAACGAAAAACGTTGAAATTGAATAAAAGGCAAATCCCTCAAGATATCAGATGATTACTTTTATCAGTGAATTTTTCATTTCCGATTGCACACTCTTTACTGTAGCCGTCGAAGAGTGTATCACCTTATGTTGCCATAATAATAAACAATAGTAAAGGTAGTAATCATATAATAGTCAATACAAAACATATAGTTCTTTTTACAGATACTATGATTATTAGATACATATTGCAGTCATGATTTGCAGAGGGAAACATAGAAACGCCCACCTAAAATCCATAGACGGATATGCAATGTGATAGGTTCTGATCTAGCATCTTGTCTACAGTCACTTTCTCACAGACGTGCTGTGGCTACCCTCTGTCTTTTCTACAAGTATTTTCATGACAACTGCTCTGACGAGCTACTTTCACTGGTTCCAAGGCATGAACTTAAACGTGATACTAGGTTGGCATATCGTTCCTACACTATCACTGTCGAAACGGCTAAATGTAACCATCTCTTCTACTGAAACAGCTTCATATCTCGCCCTTCCTGTCAGTGGAACTCCCGTCCTCTTAGCTATAATATTCAAATGTAATGTCAATCGATATCTTCTGGTGCCTTGATCTGAATCCCCGTCCTTCTCTTTCTCCTTTCCCCAAACACACCTCTTTACTCTTGCTCTCACTCTCTGTAAACCCTTGCGTCCTAGTGGCACACTGACCTTGCTTGGGGTGATATGTTTAAAAACAAACGGGTGAAATAGGTACAGTAAAGAACGAAAATTCACACTCCTACTAGCCACAACAACTATTCTGTCGTCAGACGGAGTTAAATCCAGTCAGTTCACATGAGAGCTTCACTGCCACAATTATACAACACAGCGTCAAAATAATGTCAAACATTTAGAGGAATATCGTCATGGAATATGGTCGGCTGTTTGTACCACTCCAGAAAGTACCTGACTCCAACTACCCTGCTTTGTGTTTGCAAGAGTCAGAACAAAAATAAAATAGTTATGGTCATCATGTCTAACCTGGAGCTGTCGAATCGATAAATTCTAGATTTGATAGAGTCCACAATCATTTACTCGTTCTTGGAGGATGATGAATTATTTTCCACTCTAGAGATTCTTTGCCACAGGCAAGGCTTTGAAAGCCTATCGCTAATCTGTCACTTTCTCCATGGTACATTTTCAGACGAGCTCCCCTCTTTACTTACACTACGTCAGACATTTACAGCAAAGATACGCCATGCTGCTCCCTCGGAATTAAAACCCTAACATATCCTCCATATTCCAATTGTAGAGACAAAATAAATATTGTTTAAAATAAATTAATTCTTAATTTATATTCATATCAATATATATTAATGTAAGCAAATATGTGGATGTAGATCCGACGGTATGATGAAAAATATGGAAAAGACAAAACAAAATCCAAATATGCAAGTTTATTGTTTTAATGTTGTTTTACTGTCGACATAAGACGTTTCGGTCTAGTAGACCATCTTCAGGACATGGTTATTAGAAACATACTTAGGATTAGACGATATTTAAGTCAACATGAAAAGACGATAGACACAAGACTAATCAGAAACGGAACAAGTGAAATTCTAAAGTCAGCGTTCCCTTTTTTGGGATTCGGTTAGATATATGGTGGTATTCGTTTGGGAAAAACTCGGATAGCTCAACTTGCAATAGAACAGATTGGTACTCGAGGAAAAATAAAAAAAGAACCAAGAACATTAAAACAGATGTAGTGTAATTTATCCTTAGAAGAAAAAAATTAAATAATAAAATACAATAATGAAAGCCAATTGTTGAATCAAAAGAACGAATTAGTTTTCAAATGCTGACACAAAAACAAATTAAAACTTCCGTAATATTATTTAGCTACCCTAAATCACTCCCAGGGCCGATCTCCTCTAATTCTCTCTTTCTTTTTTATGTTATATTTATTATAGTTTATAAAATGTTCTTTCCGTTAATCCTTTCTCGTCTTTATTAGCTTATATATCTTTTATTTTTATTTGTTCCTATTTCTAATAATCCCAAGTTGTCTTCATAGCATTAATATTCTCTGCCATCATTAAATACACCTTTTCCCCTTTAAGATAGATATTGACCACTTTCTCTGCCATCGCATGACTTATACATCGAAATGTGTGACCTCTGTATTAGGTATTGTTGGCATGTTAAATTTTAGGTTGACCCCTTCCCATATTTCTTACTTCCAGTTAACTTTTTCTTCCTACTTTCTCTAGATCTACGGACGTGAATTCCATTCCATATAGGAGTTGAAAAAACAGACGGCCTTTTTGTATCGTCTGTCGAAATAGCCTATTCTCCACATGAGGTAAAAAGAATTTTTTGGATTATTCATCATATTACTCTGTACAAATACACCGAGCTCTCTTTCTGTGGATCGGCTTTACTATTTTTATATTACTAGGACCCACTTGGATTATACACCTACGAAATTTATTTTACTTTCACTATATATATATATATATATATATATATATATATATATATATATATATATAACGGTCATTCTATACTCATCACCTGAAGATTGCGTTGTGCATGAAACTCCGAGTCGTGCTATCGGTAAGGGATAATATTATATATTTATTAATATTAATATAAACTTAATAACTCTGTTGTATTACATCGAGCACTGTTTTATTAACACCAGCACTATATGTGCGATATATTAGAATTATTTTTCGCAGCATAACACTCCAGGTAAGGCGGGAGTGCCACTAGCACGCACGGGATTACAGAGAGTGGGAGAAAGGGTAAGGACGAATGGTTGATTTGTACATTTGAACGATGATCTCAGGCGAGAAATAACTTTCTGGCGCTACACAGAGAACCTACTTTCCTTGCCATTGATTCAATACATTTGTTCCACCTCATGTCAGTGGACAGTGGTTGATTTGTACATTTGAACGATGATCTCAGGCGAGAAAAACTTTCTGGTGCGACACAGAGAACCAACTTTCCTTGCCATTGATTCAATACATTTGTTCCACCTCATGTCAGTGGACAGTGGTTGATTTGTATATTTGAACGATGATCTCAGGCGAGAAAAACTTTCTGGCGCGACACAGAGAACCAACTTTCCTTGCCATTGATTCAATACATTTGTTCCACCTCATGTCAGTGGACAGCTTGAGACCAAGCAGGCGCAGAGAGGCGCTCTCCTGGATTTGGATGTCAGCCATTCTAATGGGAGCAGGGATGGTTCTCTATGGGTGGTGGATTAGAGCAGTTTCGTTTTTGGAATGCATTAAAGTTTACAAGCCATTTCCTGCCCCAGTCAACCACAGATTGGAAGTCCTTTTCGAGACCTACAGGTTGGTTAGTTTTGCCAGAGTGCCGGATTTACTATTGAGGCAGTAGTAAATAGTTGTGTCGTCTGCGCTGATGCCTACTTGGTAACTGATGACCTCTGGGAGATCGTTGGTGAAGATCGGAAACAGTGTAAGACTCAGGATAGAGCCTTGGGGAACACCACCGTTGGTATGTAAGGAACTGGAGGAGAATCCGTTTAGGTCGAGCTTCATTTCAGAGTTTGACAGGAGTAATTGTATTAAGTCAAATAATCGTACTGTAATGCCATATCCCTGAAGCTTACGAAGAATGCCGGCATGCCAAACCCTATGAAATACTTTAGAGATATCAAGATCCACAGCTCGAGGTACCCCGTTATTGTGAAGTGCTTGGTATACAAATTTAGTTATGGCCTTGAGCTAGTCAGCGGTAGATCGGGCAAAGCGGAAACCATATTGCTTGTCAGAGGGCTGATCATGGAATGTGAGGTGCTTACCACTTCGGCGTTGATTAAAGCCTCGAAGACTTTGCCAAAGAGAGGTATGAGACTGATAGGATGGTAGTTAGATGGGTCAGAAGGGTCTTCAGAGTTCTTAAAGACAGGGACAACAGATGAGGACTTCCAACCGGCTGGAAAGTAACAGTCATATAGTTTGAAGAGGACTGGAGCCAGTTCAGGAGCACATTTCTTCAGAACGGCTGGTATCCCATCCCCGACACTAGCCTTAAAGGAGTCTAATTTTAGACGATGTCCAATACCATCGATGAGGTTATGTTCATCTCACTTTATAGAGCCTCCCTTCTAGGGGAGATGGGGGAAATCACTTGTGGGTATTCCAGATAAGTCGACTGGAGAATTGAATGAGAGTTAAATTTTCAATTATATTTTTCAATATATATATATATATATATATATATATATATATATATATATATATATATACAATGTAAATCTATTTCACCTCCGTGGATGAAAAAAACCTGGATAGCACAATTTTCATCAAATTCGCATCCCAGTAAAAAATCTCACCGACGGATATTTCGCCGAACGGACATCTCACCGACAAACATTTGTTCGAAAGGACATTTCACCGAACAGATATTTTTGTGATGTGGATGTTATCATCTATGATAATTTAAAGTTATTTTTGTAAATAAAATTTTAATTAAGTAGGGTTGTTGCCTAAGGTGAATAAAATTTTTGCTTCTTTCAAGACCATGGACTTCATCCCAACGACAAGCAGAGGAAGAAATGTTTTATTTGATGTCCCCGACTACATCGTTGATAAACAAGACAATGTCGCCCTGAGTAAGACGATAAACTACATCCAACAGCAAGGCCTCTAATCAGGAAGATTTGAGTAGCGTGGAACCACCTCTCAATTGCTGCTGTTCCTAGGTCCACCCTAGAAGCTGTTACGGTCCCAGCTATGGGCAAATAGTTAACCCACAAACTGGGGTCAAAACATTATGAAAGTGTACAAATAGGTTTTAATAACAGCAATACATTTTTGTAAAAATATTACGAGCGAATTATTTTTTTTTAAGGAAAAACATTACCACCAACGGATTTTTGAAGAAAAAATATTAACAGCAATACATTTTTGAAGGAAAAAATATTACCAGTAATACACTTTTGAAAAAAAATATTACTAGTAATAAAAATCTTGTCGGCACTAAATAACCCATTGAGGTTATATGCCGTAAAACAAACCAAACCAAACCAAAAAGACAATGTAACATATTGGCGATATGGACGCAAAGGAACTTGTGGAGGGCGACTAAAAACAAAACGAATTCACTCTTACCCTCTCATTTCATGACTTCTTCATACATATATATGCATGCATATCTTAAAAGAATCGCGTGTTGAACATGAAAAACTCAAGAGGAATTTTATAATGGTTTTGGTATTGATCCTCTTGAGAAATTTGGCACAGAATTCGATGTAATGAAATGTGGTCGCATCTGGCTAAGGAAAGCGGGCCGCAGAAATGATTAAAGGCACCAAACACAGCGAGAAATCAGTCAGCCTACGTTCTGTAGGATTTCTACATGCAGTGGGTGCGAAAAGAATTGTGCCTTGGTTAGTTCACTAATACGTCATATGAAATTTCCCCAGAATATTAATGCATAAACTACTACAAGAAGCGCCCTTGTTTGCCACACCTGGGTTAGAGAGTGTAACTCCCTATCAGAACTAAAAAAAAACAGATCCACTGAAGCCATATCTAAGGTTATATATATATATATATATATATATATATATATATATATATATATATATATATACATACATATATATATGTATATATATATATATATATATATATATATATATAAATATATATATATATATAGTAGTATATGTATACCTTGGGTGAGTCCATTTGTGTAAAAAGGGAAGATCTCTCAAGAATATATATATATATATATATATATATATATATATATATATATATATATATATATATGAAGAAATATAGTCTTAAAGTGTGCTATATTTATGGGATAAAGTGCTCAATATAAGAGATAGAGCGTGTGTAAATATAAAAGTGGACATGAAAGTCAGCACTTAGAGGCGACAGTCTGTTTCATGCTAGTGCAATCGTCAGGCGCCTGACGATTGCACTAGCATGAAACAGACTGTCGCCTCTAAGTGCTGACTTCCATGTCCACTTATATATATATATATATATATATATATATATATATATATATATATATATATATATTCTTGAGAGATCTCCCCTTTTTACACAAATGGACTCACCCAAGGTATGCATATACTACTACCAGTGAATACCCGGATAGTCAAATCAGAAAGGTAGTGGAACGTAGAGTCGGTCGAGTAGTAGATAGACAGAGTCACACACAGTAGGGTAGCCCAAGAGTCACAGTAACGAACACTTAGACTCAGTAAGAAGTCATACAACGATACATAGATACCAAAGACTTTATATATATATTTTCCTACTAACCCGCATTCCTGGAACTACTAACCTGTATTACCAGTTTGTATTATTACGTTAATACATTTATTTCCTATATTCATTCTTGGGGTTTGTTATTATTTGATACCGGACTTCATCCCGGAATCCACAACATAATTCTTCTTACATTTGGACTTATGACGCCATTAGTTAATGACCATTTTTACCTACGAATTTTAATTTTAAAATTCGCAGGATCTTTCAACAGTTTATGGCATCAGTTTGTAGAAGGAAACTGGTTAATTGGGGAAGGAAAGAGAGAAAGCATTAGAGGGGACAGAGGGAGAGATATGGCAGAGCAAGGCACCATTACAGGAATTATATTACGGAGGTAGGTCACCTAGCACATATTGAGACGGTGGGGGTAAAAGTGATGGTGTGGGGTAAGGGAGGGTAGTGGGTGGGTAGTAGGGAGGAGTGGTGGTTGGGGATCAGGGAGGGTAGTGGTTGTGGGGTGTAGGGAGGAGTGGTGATTGGGGGTCTGGGAGGGTAGTGGTTGGGGGTAGGGAGGAGTAGTGTTTATGGGGATCAGGGAGGGTAGTGATTTTGGGAGGTAGGGCGGAGTGGTGGTTGGTGGGGCAGGGAGGGTAGTGGTTGTGGGGGTAGGGAGGTGTAGTGGTTGTGGGGGGTAGGGAGGAGTGGTGGTTGGGGGAGTCAGGGGGTAGTGGTGTGGAAGGGGTAGGGAGGAGTGGTGGCTGTGAGGGGGGGGGGGGCGGGCAGAAGTTAATGATAATTGTAAGAAACGAGATTCCAACAAGAAGTCCCGGCAGACTCAAAAACTAAGTTTAAGGTGGAAATTTTTCTACTTTAATTTTTTTTCTTATTCTTTTTTCTCAGTGGGTGGATTAGGGTGAATACGGGCTTTTTCTTCTATTTATTTATTAAAAATAACAGATCTAATTCCAATCTGATCCACTAAATGCAGATATTGGAACGGAAAGGAATAATATTATAATCAGTAATCATAATAATGATAATGATAAAAATTTACAATTACATAGATACATATATATATATATATATATATATATATATATATATATATATATATATATATATATTAGAATAGCTTTTCCCTGAATTGAGCACTGTCAGTCATTGGCGTGTTTATTCAGAAAGTACCTAAAAATTCGCCTTTCTTTCAACCGTGCATGATTGCTTCGTGGGGAAATCTTCAACTGATGCCAAATCAGTCGGATTTCCATCCCGGCCGGAAGCAATCGGATATCTAACAAAACTGATGAGCTGAGAAACAGTCTGTCTATGGATGAGAATATATATATATATATATATATATATATATATATATATATATATAGTACTTGATGGTATTACAAGTGAAAAATTATTTGGTAAATATCTTTCTTTTATGTACTTATTGCCTTTTCTGATAAGAAGATAGAAATTGTCTAAGTCTCTTGATATATATCGATATTTACTGTGAAGTTAATGCCCCACATTTTAAGTAGAAATCTTTTGTAGCCCTGAAAATCTACAAGATTTCAAAGACAAGTTCCTTGACCTCTTTTCTACTACATGCTTTGAACCTTTGGCAGTTCTTATACTAAAGTTGGTGAATAAAGAAATTCCTAAAACACCGCCATTTTTTTTTTATACATAATTCAGTATTATTTTCATTTTTGCGTTTTCGTCTTTTCCCGTTATTCGCGTTAAGAAAAAAGAAACGTGCATTTCCACAGAGAGAATTAGAGAAAGAAAGTACTTTTTCGGTTCAATAATTGGTGATTATTAGCTTTTACAATACAACGATAAAGCACAAATATTCTTTGAAAAAAAACCTGCGTGCCGATCAAGATCCACTAACTGATAAAAAAAACAAAAAAACTCCATTCACAGTGCGAGTAAAACCAGATTTCCCACTTAAGAAAAGAAAGACCAAAATGAAAGAAAGAGACACATAAGTACGCCATGTTTGCACGCATATAGATTCAATCTAATACTACGACTGATACTGAAATTATTTTTACTATTTATTTGGTTTAACTTTTTTTATTTTTGGGTGTGGGGACGGTGATTTTTTTTTTATCCTGTGCATCGATATGATCCAGGATCGATATTTCCCCACAATTTGTTATTTGAATTCATCGAGGTAATCCAGGCGAGTAAAAAGCGTGTAACGTGTGGATAGAAAGGTAAAAATAATAAATAATAGAACGTGAAAGAGAGAGTAATTGAGAAAGACGAACGGAGAAATAGAGATATGAAGGCTGTCACGGTTTAATATCCTGGTTTTAATAGATACGGTATGACATTTTTTAAAGTTTCTTGTTGATTTCGACAGTTTTCGTTTAAAATTTCTAATAATAAATTCATTGTGAAATTATACAATTGATATATGAACGTCTATCAAGAAGACCCCACTGCTTCATAACGAAAAGTGTTCATTGCACACAATTACATTCCAACCTAATCGTATTTCCCGTTGCACGAAATTCAACATTTCCACTTACATCAAATATTATTCTTTTTTAATATGCTGTGTCCTATCAGAAGTTTGGCGATCATTGTTCTCCACAGCTTTCTACCTTTTTTGCAAAGTTTGCCCATCACTCCTGAAAATGAGGTAATACTGTCATATTTGGACGGGAGTTGCCCAGACTTTACTTTCTGGTCTTGCAAGAGTTTGGAAGCGTCTCCGAATCTTTCTTGGTAAAGAATTATTTTTCATCATCTCACAGACGGGATCTTGCGAATCTCGCGTCCTGGGTAAGACGATAAACTACTTCAGGCAGTAAGGCCTCTGATCAGGATGTTCTGACGAGCGTGGAAACAATATTGCATATGCTAAAACTATATTTTATCATATATATATATATATATGAGTGTGTGTGTGTGTGTGTGTGTATGTGTGTGTGTGTGTGATAAAATATAGTTTATATAAAATATAGTTTATATATATATATATATATATATATATATATATATATATATATATATATATTTAGGCAGCATATTTTCATTCAAGCATGCTTGGTTAATTAATTTAGACGCATTATGTGAATTTCGTTTAGTTTTCATCCTTTCAAAAATTAATTCGTGGATTTCAAAGAATTAAAACTAAAATAAATAGACATAGTACGTCTAAATTATTTAGCCAAACCTGCTTGAATATATATATATATATATATATATATATATATATATATATATATATATATATATATTAATTGATTTAAAATATGTTTTTTTTTTCGCTACACAGTGATAACCATGTTTCAAAAATGGAAGCTAAAGCCTTCGAATTTAATTTTGTTATTAAATTAAAGACAGTAGTTCCATTTCCTCGTCAAGCGAATTTTAGAGACTCCAAAATTCGCTTGACGAGGAAATGGAACTAATGTCTTTAATTTAATAACAAAATTAAATTCGAAGGCTTTAGCTTCCATTTTTGAAACATGGTTATCCCTGTGTAGCGAAAAAAAACATATTTTAAATCAATTAATTTATAATATTAATGCTCTGTAAATTTACATTGAGCACTATTGTGTAAAAATAAAAATATCTATAAGAACACCGGATTTTAGATCTTACGGTTCTTTCTTTTTACATATATATATATATATATATATATATATATATATATATATATATATATATCACACAAAAATATGCATATATTAATAATAATAATAATAATAATAATGGATTATATGTGCAGCACAAGTTCAGGCTTTAAAAAGAAATCCAATTATGAACTTTATTAATAAAACAGCATATTAGCCATGGTGCAGGCTGTGTGAAGAAATTACTGAAAGTGTGCAACACATGGTCAGTAGGTGCACGAAGCTAGCACAAATAGAGTGCAGCCGACGCCATGACAAAGACAGCCCTCAGAATAAACTGGAAAATATGAAGGAAGTATTATCTCTGACATGTAAGACGCCTTGGGCATCCTTGACATCATTAGGAGTGCGCATTTGGTAGCCCTACTTGAAACAGCTCATGTTCTAAGGAAAGTGTTGTTTCAACGTGCTGCAGACAGGAACTGGGATATGACTCAAAGATTCAAAGATAATCTCAATAATGATAATGATGGCTGTCCATTAGCTGAACGAGAACAGCCAGCAAACAGGTCGGAGCGGACGAGGTGGCACCCTAGCAACCTCAGGAAAACAAATGGCTCCAGCGCGATGGTTTATACTCATAGCTTGCGCCACACTATGCGGATTCTCAACCTCTAGACTCTCGTGATCCAATGGCAAGAGGCTTACGGACATATAACGTTGAAACACCGATTGTTGTACGATCACCGAAGTTAAGCAACATCGAGCCTGGTCAAGAAGTGGATGGCTGACCTATTGGACATACCAGGTCCTCTACGTTTGCATGTGCGGGTAAGGTAATGGATAACGGCTGACAAAAGAAAATCGGAGAGCCGTGTTCTATTTCCAGCTGGGTTCATTATATTCAATTACGCTATGGGTTAAATAGTAGGATATGTATCAATAAATCATTATTCTCTCCTAAAATTGTCTAGCTTTAAATAACCTCCCAAAGGTTGATAAACCGTAAAGCATCAAATAAATCTAATAACAAGAATCTGTTAATGTAATGGGATACGGCCTATACCTTATACAATTCGAGAAGTCAGATTTTAATTCAAAGAAGAAAACTTTTACTTAAGTTCGGAGAGTAATAGTTCTGTTTCATGGGACACGTAATGAGGAAAGAGTATTTGGAGAATATGACACTCACAGGACATAAGGAAGGCAAGAAAAGTAGAAGCACGTATCGGGTAACCTACCTAAAGAGCTTGCTTAAATGTATGGAACTAGGAAGGGGTTACAATTGATAGTGAGCTACATAAGGTCATGGTTACTCACGTCCTGTCGTGACACAGCACATTAAATAAGTAGTATTTTTGCCGAACGCTTTCTGTGGAGCAAAGTTGCTAGCAAACGCGTTTTCCATGACGTTTGTTTTCAATTAATTACTCAGTGGGATTCCTCATACTTTAATCTGCGTCATCCTAAGGAGAACATGATTAATGTGTACATTTATTTGCATGCCTTTTGCTTATATTCATAAAATCGGTGAATCAATCTCGTTCAAATTCGTCAGAGAACTTACAAGATTTATGCGCGATAAATTTCAACTTTCTTGCTTTTGTTCTTTAACTTATTTAACAGATAATAATTTATATTTGTCCCTTTCCTTTGTTTTTAGCAGGGAAAAAGTATGTAAATGCAGAAGCTTATGTCTTCTTTTGTCAATTTATTTTTATTATAGATATTTTAACAAAGGATTTTTGTCCTTTATAAATCGTAAACTTTTGGTCTGCATTAAATTAATATAATCATATTTAACTCGAAAGTGAATTGTATATTAAATAAGCTAACATATATTTATATATATATATATATATATATATATATATATATATATATATATTTAAAGGCATTTATATATATTATGTTTAACGTTCTTTTTATAGATACAAGTATTTGAGCAAATGCTCTGTTTTATAATAAACGGTATTAAATAATATTTACCGGCCTGAATGTCCGAGAAATTTTCATAGAAAATTTTCGCTCTCCGACATTCAGGCCGGTAAATGTTATTTAATACTGTTTATTATAAAACAGAGCATTTGCTTAAATACTTGTATCTATAAAAAGAACGTTAAACATAATATATATAAATGTCTTTAAATAAATTGTCGGACTATGTCCAAATTCAAATATATATATATATATATATATATATATATATATATATATATATATATATATATATTCTTTAGAAATTACTGTCGCTGACTCATGCCAAATCGGTCGAGTTTGGATCCTAGCTTCAAGCAATCGGATGTCTACTCACACTGATGGGCTGTGATACAGCGAAATAGGTTTATATGTAGATGATTTGCCCTCGTTCCCCGATCGAGCACTATGGAAAAAGGGAATTTTTAACAGCAGCTGCTCCAGCTTATAACGCATCGCTTTTCATTATAAACCTCACGTATACAATGCGTTAAAAAATTCCCTTTCTCTGCCGTGCACCGATATCTTAGTAGAGTCTCTGACTGATACCAAATCAGTCGAGTTTCAATCGGGTGTCAAGCCACATTGATGAGCTGTGATACGGCGAAACAGGCTTGTGTATATATATATATATATATATATATATATATATATATATATATATATATATATATAGCATAATGAGAAGCCACGTATACTTTCTTGATATGTATATAATATGGATAAAGCAACTGAAAAGTTGCAAATTAAAAAAAAAATTGGGTGCTTTTTTGTGAAAGTATTTATTTATACGTTTTTATATATTTGATATTTAGGCCCACCTCGGTCCTTCCTCAGAAATTAATTTAATAACTGTATTCGGGAGTTTGTTTACAAATAGGGTCCGTCGTGGGACGTGGACGTCACGTGATGTGGAATGCAACTGTGTTTGAATTTTTTAACGTAAATCTAACGATAGTATTTTAGATGTTGTTTAAAACGTTTTTTTAACTATATCTAAAGAAATTTTTTAACTATTGAAATATTTATACAGATTTAAAATACCCAAGTCTTTGTTTAACCCTAGTTTATATGTGTCTAATTTTAAAATCCAGTATTTCACTTTTTTCTTCGTGTGTATGTTGTACTAAAACCTGAGTCTATCAATATACATTTACAGTTGTCTAATGAGTGTCCCGATTGACACTTTAATCAATCAGGACACTCATTTTACTCCTGAGCTATCAGCACCGGATAGTAAATTACGCCAATTTTTGCCTATTTATTCTTTGAATAATTACGCCAAGAGACAGTCAATTCATAGAGGAGCTTTGCATTATCGGCAGTAGTAGCCACTGTTTACAAATTCGTGTTATCTCTCCAGAGTGCTCAACCAAATTAATTTTTCGGGGGCTTATATATTGTCACCAAGAGACAGACTGTATCACAGCTCCTCAGTAAGACTAGACATCCGATTGCCTCAAGCCGGAATCGAAACCCAACTAAATCGGCATCAGTATATATATATATATATATATATATATATATATATATATATATATATATATATACCAACGGCTTCCCATATTTAATACTTCTCGTTTTCACTCTCGCGTGGTCATGTGTAACACCATGAGGTGCAATTTTCGCTTCCAGCGTCTTGTATGCACGAGTTTGTCGTTGCTTTGAAATCTTCCATCTAAACAAAAACAGACTATCATCATTGTTTTGTCCGTGTATTGCTAAATATATTATAATGTAAATGTCATCTTTGATAATGTCTTATTTAAGCCAAAAGCTTAGGATTAAAAAAATATGTATCAATATTGTGATTTTCTTTCTTCGTTTAATGATAATGTCATTAAGCTTATCAGACGATATGAAAAGAATTTACATAAAATAAATAGACAACATTTGTCGATATTATTTAATGAAACATGCATCAGTATATATATATATATATATATATATATATA
>OZ038495.1:17419358-17441858 GCA_964036315.1 Acanthosepion esculentum | reverse complement strand
GCACATTTCATTAAAAACGACTGACAAGGTGCTTTTATTTAGTTTTTTATATAATTTCTCGTGCGATCTAATAAAGTTTTTCCCATATCTCCCTACTAACTATAGCATTAAATCTACCCATGAATTCCTCCAAATACTTAAAAGCACAAAATTAAAAACAAACCACGGCATTCTTGTGTCACTTGACGTAGAAAATTTATTTACAAATGTTCCTGTCTCCGAAACTATTGATATTATCATTAATTCCGTGTATAAAATAATTCAATTCCACCTCCATCAATCCAACCCAATATTTTAAGAAAACTACTGCATGCTTGCACCAATAGAGTACCTTTTTATAGCCATAATGGTACTATTTACACAAACTGATGGAGTAAGTATGGGAAGCCCTCTCGGGCCGTGCTTCTCTAATTATTATATGTCCTATATTGAAAACAAGGTTTTTACTAAAGTTGTTAAACCTAAAATATATGTTCGTTATGTTGACGATATTTTTTTTATTTTGGCTGAAAACAAGAAAGAAATAGAAAATCTGAAAACTACATTTCAACAAAATTCTGTCCTAAATTTTACTTATGAAATTAGTGAAAAAAATAAACTTCCTTTCTTAGATGTTCTCATCGATTTTAGTAATAATACTTTTAAAACTTCTGTTTATAAAAAAAACAACTAGTAAAGACTCTTGTCATCTTAATTTCTCTAGCGAATGCCCTCTTAGATATAAAATAGGTGTTATTAAGAATTTCCTCACGCGAGCGCACGAGAACTCATCCTCTCGCACGCTTTTCTTTAATGAATTAAAAATATAAAGCAAACGCTGATTAATAACGGATTTCAATTGTTGGATTTCCACATTAGGCGTTTCTTGTCCAAAGTAACTAATAGCAACGGCCAGAACAGAAACATAAACAATAATATTAATATTTTTTATAAAAATCAGATGAACGAAAATTATAAACAGGATGAATGCAGAATTAATAACATTATAAAAAATGCATAGCACCAGTTGATAATAGCAAAAAAATTAGATTAATTATTTATTATAAAAAAATTTAAATCTTCTAACCTTATACTTAAAAAGTAATAATTCACCTCCTAGAACAAAATTAAATAGAGCAAATATTATTTACGAATTCAAATGCCCATTAAGGAATTGTATTCCTCAAGAATCAACTTTCGTAAATAATTATATAGGCCACACTACAAATTGTTTAACACGCAGACTAACTCTACACCTTTCTGACAATAGCCCAATTAGATCTCATTTAAATATTCATGGAGACCTACCGGACACTATTCGGAATATACTTGTCGACAACACTAATATAATAGCATCATCCACTTGCAAAAAAGGCTAAAAATAATGGAAGCCTTACTAATAAAAACAAACAAACCAACACTTAATAATATTAACTTTGAACATAGACATAATATCTTGACCGTGTTTTGAAACAAAGAAAAAAAAATGAATCACTTTAAAACATACATATAACAAACTATTTCTATTTCTAATTCTAACAGTTGAAATATAATCCTTGAAAATGGCTAAATGTATAGCCGAAAGCGCTCGGATAAAAAGAACATTCGGACAGTTTTTATATAATTTATCCTCTGAAAAGAAAAACTTTATTAGATCGCACGAGAAATTATATAAAAAAGTAAATAAAAGCACCTTGTCAGTCGTTTTTAATGAATATATATATATATATATATATATATATATATATATATATATATATATATATATATATATATAATAAATTGAAAGTATAAACGTGGCTACATACATTTTGTAATATTCCCAATAGA
This sequence comes from Acanthosepion esculentum, assembly GCA_964036315.1. NCBI lineage: Eukaryota > Metazoa > Mollusca > Cephalopoda > Sepiida > Sepiidae > Acanthosepion > Acanthosepion esculentum. The sequence goes on along the minus strand of OZ038495.1, from coordinate 17,440,049 downwards.
TTTCTGATGAACTGTGTGCTTCAGTAGCATTTCCTTTCCGCCATCTTGTTTCCAACTTCTCAACCATAGAAACTTTATCTTATTTTCCGACCAATGACAATCATTTTTTTTTTCATTTTCTCCTCTTCCGGCTATTCATGTTTCTGTTGAAATGAGGGATTTTATATTTCCCCGCTTTAATTCCTTCACTTTTCATTGATTTCTGATACTTTCGCCGTGATTTTTTTTTCTTTCTTTTAAAATTTGAATCATCAGGTTCGGAAATCCTTCATCATTTTCCCCTTTCAAGAAATAAAATTCATTTCACTAAAATTCACGTCTTATGCACGTGTCGGCAGAAACTGTTGGCCTGTATCGGATATAAAACGTAACCAAATAATTCAGTCAGATAAAAACATATACCTACAAGAAATATTCAGTCACGCATGCGCACAGATACTGAGTTGGCGTACTAATATGTACTTCTATTTTAGTAATGGCTTAGAGATATGTGTTTTGTATATTTGCTGTATTTTTTGTGTATATATGTTTTATTTTTATATATATTTTATTCAAGCATTCATTCCAAAATATTTTATTACCATTTCTCTTCGTGGTGAGGTTTGGAAAGGCTGTTTGATCAAGTGAAAAGCTTAAGATGGCGACTACGCTTGTTTGCGGTTCTGAGACCCTCTATAAAATAGAGAAAAACCTATATCAAATATACAAAGAAAATTTTGTCAAGTTCGTAATTTTTCAAGACTCGCTCCAGTGATATTTCCAGCGATCCTGTAAACTATGATTTTATTTGTCGACTCCTATAAGAGTTAGGATAAGTCCGAGGTAATTTCCAATGAAAAAATGTTTAAAAGAATGAAAGGAAAAAAAGTTTGTTTGTTTATTAAAAAATGACATTATTTAATAGCATTAGCAATAAGCTGAATTCACTCGTACTGGTCCATGAGTATTTTGAAAGATTTCGTGACGCCAAGGTCTACTGAGTAGAAAGAGAAAGTCACGCTTTTTAGGCGGCATATATTATGCAGGTAGTGAAAAACAACTCATGGAAATGAAGACGAATTAGTAAAGACGGCTTCCCCAAAGGAAGGAAGGAAGGGGAATTAATGCATGAATCTGGAAAAAAGAAGACAGAAATTAAAGGTGAATGTATAAGGGGAACAAATAAAATAAAAGATAAAGAATAATGAAAAATGATCTAAAATAAAAGGAGGAAAGAACGAAACGAAGCGATAAAAATTGTTAAATATAAAAAAAAAAGGAATAGAAAGACAGAAAGAATATTTGATCTTATTCAATCTATCTTATCAAATCGTGAAATGAAAGTTATCTTGAACGGCCACCCCTCTAGATCTTTTTGCATTAATACAGGTGTCCTCCAGAGTTCTATTCTTGTATCAACGTTGTTCCTAGTTTTAATAGACAACCTTCCTCATCTCATCAGTTCTCAACTCGATATCTATGCTGATTGCACGACAATTTACTCCTGTCTTACTGGTAAATCTGATCGGTTCGATGCGGTCAAATTGGCAGCTGGTCTAAAAGATTACTTGTTTTTAAATGGGGCAAGAAATAGCTTGTTAATTTTAACACTTCCAAAACGATACTGCTCTCATTTAATTATCTGAGAGAATCTTGTTTACCTTCCATCGACAGGGCCGAGGATAACAGCTAGTAGAGTGACTCATTGCATCTTATAGGGCAAACATTTTCAACTTACATGAAATAGAATGATGATATTGAATCAATCACTAGGTCGGCTGATAGGAAGGTTGTTTCACTGCGTCGTTCTAGGCAATTTACTTTTTCAGAAACAATCTTACATATTTGTAAGTTTACCATTCATCTATGCATTGAATCTTGCTCTCACATCTACTATGTGTTTAGAGATTCTTGATAAAATACAAAGCAGAATCTGCAATATTATTGAGCCTGATCTCACATCTCGGCTTTAGTCACTTTCTCACTACCATAACATAGCTTCTCTGTTCATCTTCTATAAATTTCATGTTAATTGTTCTGATGAACTTGCCTCATTTGTACCTACGAAATTAAGCGCAGTGTTAGATTGGCGGCTTGGTCACTTTTCCAACTGAAATGACTAGACTTAACTTCTATGGTAACAGTTTCGTCTTTCGCAGTTCTCGCTTGTCGATTTCTCTTCTGGCTTCTTGCTTTCCAGACAACTTTGAGCTTCAAAAATTTAAATGCAACGTCAGTGTCTGTTTTCTTAATTTTTTGTTTTTCGTTCTTCTTTTTCTTTTTCTCGTATTCTATCACGCTCGATCTTACGTCTTAGTGGATTTAATGACACACATGTGGTGAAAATGTTAAAATAAAGACAGAAAGAAAAAAACAAAAAATAAGAGTATAAGATTAAATACTGGAAAAGGAAACAGAATAAAAGAAAACAACTATCAGATAAAAAACTAATATAAATGAAAATAGAAAGAAAAATAAAGGAATAATGAAAAATAAATTTTAAAAATGAAAGACAGAAAAAAGGAAAGAAATCAAAAACAAATTTGCAGTAAAGAAAGAAAAAGAACAAAAGAAACTGTACAACAAAGAATGAAAGAAAGAAAAAAGAAGTTTACAGCAAATAAGAAAAAGAAATGCAAATAAAAAAGAAAGAAAAAAGAAAACCAAATGAGTGTATGGCAAAGAAAGAAAGACTGAAAACTCATAGATGTGTATAACAAAAAAGAAAGAGAAAAGGTGTGTATAGCATAAAAAGAAAGAAAACAAAAAAGTGTGTATAGAAAAAGAAGAAAGAAAACAAAAAGGTGTGTATAGCAAAAAATAAAGAAAAACAAAAAGGTGTGAATAGAAAAAAGAAACAAAAAGGTGTGTATAGCAAAAAAAAGAAAGAAAATCAAAAGGTGTATATAGCAAAAAAGAAAAAAGGTGTGTATAGCATAAAAACAAAAAGAAAACAAAAAGTTGTGTATAGCAAAAAAAGAAAGAAACCAAAAAATGTGTGTATAGCAAAAACCCAACAAACAAAAAGGTCTGTATAGAAAAAAAAGAAAGAAAACAAAAAGGTGTGTATAGCAAAAAAACAAACAAAAATGTGTGTATGGAAAAAAAAAGAAGGAAAACAAAAAGGTGTGTATAGCAAAAAAGAAAGAAAGAAAAAAGGTGTGTATAGTAAAACGAAACAAAAAGGTGTGTATAGCATAAAAAGAAAGAAAACAAAAAGGTGTATATAGCAAAACAGAAAGAAAACAAAAAGGTGTGTATTGCAAAAAAAGAAATAAAGTATAAAAAAGGTGTGTATAGCAAAAAAAAAAACAACAAACAAAAAGGTGTGTATAGCAAAAAGAAACAAAAAGGGGTGTATAGCATAAAAAAGAAAGAAAACAAAAAGGTGTGTATAGCAAAAAAGAAAGAAAGACAAAAAGGTGTGTATAGCAAAAAAAAAAACGTCTATACAGAAATGAAAGAAAAAAAACAAAAATGTGTGTAAAGCAGAAAAGATAGAAATAAAAAAGTTGTGTATAGCAAAAAGAAACAAAAAGGTGTGTATATCATAAAAAAGAAAGAAAACAAAAAAGGTGTATATAGCAAAAAAGAAAGAAAACAAAAAGGTGTGTATAGCAAAAAAAGGTGTGTATAGCAAAAAACAAACAAAAATGTGTGTATAGAAAAAAAAAGAAAGAAAACAAAAATGTGTGTACAACAAAGAAAGATAGAAAGAAAGAGAAAGACATAATTAGGCGAATAAAAGAAGAAATAATGTCAGATTAAAAAGAAGAGGCAGATAAAAATAATAATAATAATCGTTGACAACAGAAAATTAAATCATTCATCAATTAAATATCGCATATTTTCGTGACATCTTCACCTTGAAAGCAACTGCTAAAAGCAATGTTCCTTAATGTGCAAGTAAAACCATATTGATTTGATGATATCAGATTTCCCAGATTATACTTTATGCTAATCATCGATTATTGATGAAAAATGCTCCCCCACACACATACACACATCTCTCTCTCTTTCTCTCTCTCTTTCTCTCTCTCTCTCTCTATATATATATATATATATAGATATGAAAACATAATTATGTGTGTCTATGAGTGGGCTCTGAAAAGTTTTCGGTCCGACCCATTTCTCCATCTCTCACTTTTTTCACGCAATATGGCCTATGGCCGAGTTTAAAGTGGAACTCTTGCGCGTACACAAGGATAGAGTGGCATAGATATCACCGCGCCCTAAAATTCTTGAATTGATGGCGCCGCAGGCATTAAATAGTGACGCTAACCTTTAGCTTTCCCAGTTCATAGAGAAATATACTGCCTTGGGGGAAGGCCCTCTAAATAACTGCGTTTTTGGCATTTATCTGTATCCATGCTCAAACAAAATGTGGTACAAGGCCGTATATAAATTGGCAATCACACACGTACATGAGATTTCTAATAACAATTGCCTGGCATTTCATATTGGAATGTATTGTCCCTGACACTTTCCCATCTATATTTATTGAAGTATTTATGTCAAATATGACACAAGTCCTAAACTTGTGGACAGCCTATCATTTCTTGTATTAATAATTTGATATAGCGCGTGACAAAATAGGAAATACCGTAATTTAATGATTTTCGTTTCATGAGAAATTCCTGTTATACTTATTTCCCATACTCATCATCATAATTAGGTCAAGAATTCTTCTCGGATTCTCCTGACTCTTTCCTTCCGACCATCTTTGTCAGATATCGCTGTCGGTAGGTCCTCCAAATGGCATCCAGAATCATCTGCAAGTTGGTGAGTGTAGGTGTGATGAGGTCTTCTAACCGATCTTTAGCCGCGCAATGGGTTTCATAGGAGAGGGTCACTCACAAGTTCTGACTTACTTCTCCACGAGTGACCAGATAGCCGAAGCCTTCTCTCTCGGCGAAACTGAGATTGGAGGAAGGTCTTCATTCAGGCGTTTCTCTGTTGGGCGCCAGATTTCTTTTAGCACGGTAGTTGACTTTACGACCACATAACACGCCAGATTTGCAGAACGCGCCGTTTTTTTACGCGCGCGACAGGCCATGTGTTTCGACCTTAATTTTGTAGGAACTATTACTTGAATCTTTCGATGGTTAATGACATCCATGTGCGACACTACTATCGATGTATTACGGTCCTCCGCTCAATGCATCATCCGGGTTTTTATGCAAGATGATCTTCCACGTTATCTCTGCCGACACATCCGTTTGTCGATGATCGCCAAAGGAACTACAACTACTCGTAAAGAATAGCGGGATTTTTTATCGAGATTAGACTCCTTTAGATCCGCTGTGGTCATGCCTACATTTCTCTATGAAGTCTTAATTAGTTCCATACGATGTTTGATTAAGAATATTATGTTAATGGAGTTAAAATACGTAGAGTAATACCGCGTGATACAGACTGACCTTGAAATCTCCCACATTCTCGCTCACTTCCGCTGTTTATAGCAGTGCTTAGAAGGAAAATGTGTAGAGAGTGATTGTTCACCACACCGCAGAAAACTTTTATTTTTCACAGTGAGGTAACAAATCGTGGGTCTATGGCTATGACCCTAAAACCAAGGCTCAGTCTTCACAGTAGAAGACCCCCAAACTCTTAGGAACCGAAGAAAGCACAGATAAATCGAAGTAATGTGAAGACTCTGTTGACAATTCTTTCGACTAAAATGGCATTATTTCTCCACGTGTTCAGCGATCAAACCAGGAATACTACCATCACGTGATGCGCTAATTGCGGGATGCTGTTTATGGAGAAAGTAAAGAACTGCAACGCCTCTATCCATTCAGCGCCGCTTTTGCAGCAGTTTTTAACCAAGGACAACATTCCCCAAATCCGACATCCAATATAACCCCCTGGTATCGCCACTTGCGACTTTTCCCTCTTTCCAAATTTTTTCCATCAATGGAAACGCGACCCTGGATAAAATGTGTGGCTTCAGAAGGGACTACTTCGAAGGTGATTAAATGGCGAATTGATATGTGTTGTAGTTTGCTTTTTATACCCCCAGTCTCGATACTCTTTCGTCATACCTCCTATGTACAATTTTTGTGGAGGTAATTCCGTAACCAAAGTATGCATTGGCGAACTTTTTAAAAACTTCGCCAATGCATTCGATTACGGTATTTTCCAGCTACCAACTTCAATTTTATCCCGTCTCCATTTTCGACCTTTTCGCTTAATAGAGATAACTATTTGAATATTCCGTTTTTTTCCATATCAGTTTGAAAAATAAGTTTTGTTATTCGTTGTTATTCATTTTCAATTATGTATTTTGTGATCTTGATAAATAAGTAACTGTTTATTTTTTTTGTGGGGGGGTAATTAAATTACGTAATTATACAAAAAAAAACATTTTCTCCTGGGAAAATAGACACGACTTTATTATTTAGATAAATTTTCTTTAACAGTAGCTAAGTAATGGAGAAAGGAAAGCAGGCAGTATTGACATTATCCATAGAATATTTTTAAAATCTAACAGGAATTTTAATTAGAGAAATATTAAATATTAGTTTTGTTCATAGAAATAATAAAATGAGTAATTCGATTTATTTTGTTAAATAATGCATTTATTTCTTTCATCATTATCGTTTATTCTGTCGTAATTCTGATTGATGGTGTCATTCAACCCAAAATGGTAGAGTGGCTTCCCGGTTCTTTTGCATCGTGGAAGTTGAAGTTACCTCGTCCTTCCTCTTACAAGTTCCTTCGCCCATTGGTAATACATTGACCTTTAATTCGCAGTTCCTACTTCCAGGCTGACTAACCTCCTACAGTTTAAACTGCAGTTCGATACCGTTGACCGGGTTATGGCTGTCGTATTGTCCATGAGTGAGAGAGTTGGGTGTAGGCCGTGAACCCGTACAGTTTCGCATCCCCATTCACCTGAGTAAAGTAGGGTCGACCACTTCGCTACATTGGGTATAGACCACTGGAGATACACACCATAGAAAACTTCGTTTATCTGTGCTGAATTTTTAAAGAAGGAAGAAAATATTGTATCGTTAAAAACGAATGAGATCTCTTTCGATCGTATAAAAAATGCATTTTCTACGCTTTATTTAACATAAATTAAGATAGCTTACATCTGCGATTTAAATTTTTGATCATTAAACTCATTTTCCAGTCAACTTTAATCCTCAAAAATCTAAATACAATGCCAATCGTTATTTTATGTTTTCTTACTTTTCGTACTTTTATTGCCCTCTCTCTCATTATCGTCCTGGGTATGACGATAAACTACACCTGCGTCCTTGGTATGACGATAAACTACGTTAACCAGCAAGGCCTCCGACCAGGAGGCTTTGAGGAGCATGGAAACACCTCTTAATTGCTGGTGTTCCCAGGTCACCCTGTCCCGGGGTGGCAGCACCAGTTAGGGTCCAAGCTATGGGCAAATAGGTAACACCCAAACTTGTGTAAAAATAGGTTTTAATACCAGAAATACTTTGTAATAAAAACAATTATTACCAGCAATAATTTTTGAAAGAGAAATTATAATCAGTCATGCTTTTAAAAAAATACCAGCAATACAAACAGCTATACATTATTTACTAAAATATGACCAGCTATAGATTTCTTCAAGGAAAAATATTCCCAGAAATAGATTTTTGAAGAAAAATATATTATCAGCACTTAAAATTTTGTCGGTATTTTTGTCAACCATTGTGGTTGATATGCCGTAAATCAAACCAAACCAATCCAAAGCAAACTCTCTTTAAATAGCGATTTTTTTTTATATTCTTAAATACTAAGTAACACTTTGCGTCTTAGTGGCTTTATTGTCTTGCATCGGGTGAAATGATTGAATGATTGAAAATAAATATTTTCATCAGGAATCGTATGAGCGATCATTCAAGCATGATGCGATGAGCTTACACCTAAGTGTCACGAAAAAGAAAACAGCAATAATTAAAATGTGTGGGGAAGGTTAAAGAGAAACGTATTGAATGAGATTTGTTGTTGCTGTTTGGCAAAGTAATGCTTGCTTTGTTTATGGCCGAGTGGTTCGAACGTTCGCATTCTGACCATGAGACCTCGGCTCGAATCTCAACATGATCGATTTTTCAGGAAGAAGACTTCCCGATGCTAACGGAGGGGTTGATCCCAGATTGCGGCACCTTTGGAAAGTGTCTAGAAAAACCATACCACGGGTTGACCCAAGCCTTGTGAGTGAAACTGGGCAGACGAAACTCTTGGGGGCTGTGCTAGCTCGAAGTAACATGTCAACGTTATCGAGGGCTTGAGCGTGCTGGCCTTGTTCAATAATTCCAGAAAACTGTAACTAAGGTCTGCTCAGCATAGTTGCAGTATACACCTCAGGTGGGCTCTGTGAATGTTGAATAAATACAAATGAACCGGAGCAGGCGTCTGTAATAGGGATTGCCTAGCTGCGCAAGTAGACGTGTATCCTCGAACACGAGTGGCCAGCTATACTTTGTGTTAAAATTGTATGTCGATATATTTTAAAGAGGTTTGAGTTTTTCTATTGTAACATTATTTATAGCACACTTTGTAATTCTTACTATGGCGTTTTCTGTTTAATCCACTATTGTTTTCATTTCGTTGTATGTGATAAATTGAATGTTCTATGTGCATGACAAAATGAAAACAATTTATTCCAATGGTTTGAATAAAAGATGAGGCTCAAAATTCCACGAATTTGGTACACAACTGAAGAAGGCTAGGAGGGACAACAGTCGGAACATCGGGATTGCAATAAAACCAAAGTCCGAATAGATTAACGGGGATTAAATCTATTTATATCAGCATAAACATGTAGAATTCATAATAAAAAATAACAAAGAGCAAAGTAATTTCGGTGCCCTACCATTTTTTAAAACCATATTCTATGAGTAAGTAATTACTTTCATATTATCGACTTGCTTATGAATATAACTTAAGTTTTATTAATTGAGGCCGGCCTTTGACCAAAAGGAAATAAAAGAAAACAAGAAATACTTAAATAGAAATGTTCGGAGTTAAGTGCCACATGGCAGGAAATTAAGGAGTTCCATTTGTAGGCTTATATTAACAGAGCTAGAATTGGCAGACAGTTTCGACCAGTATTTCGAATCCCAAAAACATGACACACAATAAACATTCCCACTCTTGATTCGTAAAAGCCGAAACCCCTGATAAATAATGGGAACTTTCATAGGACCAACATTTCCAACTTATGAATAGAGTAAACCGATTTCTCCCTAAGTTATTCTAGACATCGCTTGAGAATGAAACCGTGCTCTAAATTTTAAATTTAATTTTAAAAGTAAACTTTAGGACGTGAGTTTCGGTTTCGAAACAGTAATATATATATATATATATATATATATATATATATATATATATATATATATATATATATATATATATATAGAGAGAGAGAGAGAGAGAGAGAGAGAGAGAGAGAGATCATTATTGCCACACCAGGATAAAATTACCTTTACAAATATCATATTTTATTGTTTTTAAAAAGACAGAAAAGTATCACGGCAATTAAAATCTTCGGTACATTTCGGGCAACGCATCTTCAGAAAAATTAATATCGTCGGCAAATAAAAATAAATGGTTGAAAAGAAGAAAATATTTTCAACAACTGGTGTTAAAATATGCCAAAACTAAGGGAAAGAACAAAAAAATCCTTACTAGGTGTTGAATTGGTAACCGGCCCTCGAACAAAGCCGATCTTTGCTTTAATTCTCTTTCCTTACACAGGGTAGGACGTTGTATATTAATAACAACAGACTCCAAGATGTCAAGGTGGAGTCTGGTCTTTGCCCTGTGCAAGAGAGAGAGAAGAACTCTGTGGAATAGTCCTTACTGCAAGCAACAGAATTCAATGCTCGCAGATAGCGGAGTCATAAACCTGTGAACGCTCTGATGCTAGAGGTTCATGTCTACAAACTTGGACCGGAATATTTTTAAACATCGAGTATTACATCTGTACAACCTGCGCAGTCGAGAGTCCTTTTTCTTTATTAAGATTTCAAAGGCGTCTATTTCAAATAGGGGTATCCACTAAAAATAACGTTTTAAAATTATATATATATATAGATATAGATAGATAGATAGATAGATAGATATACAACTTAGTTTATTTTAGGGAAAGTTGGTGTATTCACAAAACGGAAAGTTGTATATACGCATATTAATGTAAAGTATGCAAGCATTATGAATAGATTCTCATGTGGGCGTTCAAATGTATCTTTCCCCTCGGATGCAAAAAATATTGATTTCTGGCAACTGCCTTGTGATTTCATAAAACCTGTTGCTGTACTAGACTGATTTACTCTAGAAAATCGATCAGAAATCAATAAATTACTGTACTTCATACTCGACAATCGACTTTTACTGGCCTTTGCCTGAAATTTTTAAGAAATTGCTTTAGCAAATGTTGCACTGTCTGAATCGTTCCGATGGTAACCATTGATCATAATTGATTCTCAGTAAAGCTGCAATGTGTAAAATATACTTTCAGCAAATATTTCCCAATATAACTATATAATCGAAAATTCTAGTTTCTGAGTGTACTGTAATATTTTAGATTCGACATCTCCTAAAATTATTTGTTCTGTGAACTCGTGTACTGGTCAGAATATACAGTTGCTATGATATTTTCCTGTTTCTTAATAATTTGCTTAGTTTTACGAATGTAACTTTCGCTATCTCTCTAGTTAGTGAGTGAATGAAAAGTTCATAAATGAATTAAGTTTACTTGCATTATTTACATTATTCGGACTATTATCCTCATCTCCATTGCCATATTCACAAACGTTTCGGCCGTTGTACGCTGCGGTCTCCTTCAGGTCTTGGAATTTCGAACCGAACCCTTTATTTCGTTTAGATTGTTCTAGTTCCACGTGTCATTCCTCTTCCGGATGTCTCAGTTATTTTTCTTTAACTCAACTCTCCAAGTTTTGACTCACCGCTGCTGTGGCCTGGTATTGAACTCACAACTCTTTGGGTCTAGTTATTGGATCTAACCAATGTCTTTATCCATTCAAGGACACATGGACCAGTGCATAAAGACTTTGGTTATAGTTTCAAGTGGCACTTTCTGATGTGGAGACGGAAAGAGATGTGGTAGAAGAAAATCGATGTTCTCGCTAGCGGAAGGGAAAAGTTGATCTGTCAGTTTACTGTGAGACAAGAAAGAACTAGCAGTGAATCGGGATAGGGACCTGGAACATCAGAACCCTATACGGGACCATCAAAATAAACCAATCATCTACTCTGAACATGAAAGGGGCCAGGTTCAACTCCAAAGGTAGTGCTATGCTCCAATAAATGTCGCAGAGATGGAAGATAAAGAAACTTTCTACGAGCAAGTCCAAGCCATCATAGACAAATACCAAAAAGAGACCTGAAGATACTCAAGAGTGACATGAATACAAAAGGGGTAGCAAACATCATCAACAGAGAACTGATCATGGGAAGACATGGCATCGGACAACAGAATGAAGAGTTCTGCACCTTCAAAGACCTGGTCACCAGATTTCCCCGCAAGACCATCCACAAGATCAACTGGTTTTCGCCTGACGGAAAGATCGAGAATCAGATCGACCAGATGAACATCAGCCGAAAATGGAGAAAGAGCTTGCATGCCGTCAAGGTGAAGCGAGGGAGCAGACACAGCATCAGACAAGATCCGTATCTTCAACACCAACGTCAAGTCGGCTCAGAAACATGGCGGGCTTAGAAACATGGCGGGTAACCAAGATCAACACCCACAAACTTCAGACATTCACTATCAGATGTCTCAGGAACATCCTCAGAATCAGGTGGCCAGAAGTCGTCTCCAACGACCAACTGTGGGACAAGAACAGACAAGCCCCAATCAAGACTGACATCAAGAAATGGAAATGGAGATGGATCGGCCACACACTTCGCAAACCTGCTTCAAGTATAACCAGGCAGGATCTTGACTGGAATCCACAAGGGAAGCGAAAAGGTGGTCGACCAGAACAGACTTAACGCGGAAGTGTTGACGCAGAGGTGAGGGCAGTTGGCACGACATGGGCTAAGGTGAAGAGGATCGCCTGCAACGGCGTCTGTTGGAGACGTATTGTTGCGGCCCTATGTTCCGCAAGGAATCAAGAGGCCTAATATATATATATATATATATATATATATATATATATATATATATATATATATATATATATATATATATAATTTAGCTCTTGAAAATACATTTCAATTGAGCACTGTTGAGTGATAAGCTAATTCTATAAACAACAGCCACCTGCACTAATGCAAAGCTCTTCAGTAAAATGAATGGAGCATTTGTTTACATTTGTAAAAACAATATTCTAGATTTAGTTTTGTAACTCTACTGAGTGAAGATAGCTCTGGCTGACACCAAATTAGTTGTGTTTCAATCCTGGCTTGAGGCATTCGGAAGTCTAGTCACACTGAGGAGCTGTGATACAGCGAAACAGTACTGTCTGTGAATGACATATATATATATATATATATGTGTATGTGTGTGTGTGTGTGTGTGTGTGTGTGTGTGTGTGTGTGTGTGTGTGTGTGTGTGTGTGTTTTGAAAAATTATTAACAGTAATGCTTTTTATTAAAATACAATATTAATATCAATAAAATTCTTGTCGGCATTGAATAACCCATTGAGGTTGAAATGCTGTAAAACAAACCAAACCAAAGCAATAAAGTTCAAAATCGTTTACGCGGGCTCGTGAAGGGTGACTTTATTCCGCTTAGACACAATGTTGCACTCCTATTGTTACTCTATCGCTGTTGCCATAAAAATATTCAAATGAGAGTCATTTTTTGTTCCTTCTGTTCAGACATTTACAGTTAGGGCACATCATGCTACGTCTATGGAGCCAAATTAAGATTTCCTCTGTATTCCAATTGTAAGGAGAAAGTACCACAGTTTTACTATTTAGGGAACAGACTCCCACCTGGATACTTCCCCGAACGCTAAAAACATAACTCTTTCAATTGTTATCTATTCTCCTTATTTACATGAGGACTATAATAAAAACAAAAATTGCAATATGAGAATAATAGTCTTCATTATCCGGACTATTATCCTAATCTTTGTCGCCATATTTATTACAACGTCTCGGCCGTTGAACGCTCCGGCCTCCTTCAGGTGATTGGAATGTCGAACTGAACCCTTTATTTCGCTCACTAATGGATGTTAGTTATCTCCACTACCTCAGCCGAGTATTGAACTCACACACTCTGGGTTTTGTCAGACCTGGATCTATCTAACGCCTTCATCCACTGTGCCATATGTCCTTTATGACATTTTTGTCTGAATTTCTTGGTATTATAAACCTAATGTCTTCAGAATTCATTTTTACCAGTGCACATATTGCAATTTTTGCTGTTATTATAGTCCTCATGTAAATAAGAACGTGTAATGGAGAAAGAATCTTCAGAGGATATATTAATGCCAGTAGATGCAACATACCATTTGAATGGGTCACCGAACAGACTGGCAAGTATGGTAAATGGACAGGCTTTTATGAGAGTTATAAACGCTAGGAAGTTTTGGAGAGATATCATTATCCACGTACAGAAGGAACACGTTACATAAAAGGTGAAATTACTAATGTAGTGTGCTGGGAGAACAATTTTAACCCTTCTGCCTGAGCCCCTGGGTCAAAATTAACACATAATTGGTATGCAATGTTTCACAGTAGGTATGAAAATAGTTACAAGTGTTTACCCACCGTTCAACCGGTGGCTGGGCATTAAGTCGTTTTTCTCTACCACTGTTCAACCGGTGGCTGGGCATTACGTCATTTTTCTCTACCACCGTTAAAGCAGTGGTCAGGACTCAAAGGGTTATGGTCGTACGCAAGACGAAAAGCAAAATCCGTAAATATCATTTTGGACAGTGACCGGAAAAAAGCTCGATTCGCAAATCATTAATGAGTCTCTGTTATTCTTTGGGGTTAGATTTGCTCAAGATAGAATATCGACCGTTCTTCCTTCCCCGATAGGATAAAGAAAAGAATTAATTGCGGAATGATACGAATCACTGACATCCAACGATCGCAAAGAAAATATACATGATGGTCATCTATATAAAGTCTTTGAAGACGGTCAGAATGAATAGATAACGAAAAATATATTGCTGAAGGCATGAATTTTTTCATACTGACTCTGGAATGCAAAAAATTATAGCTTGGAGGTAAGAGAAAACTGAAGCAGCCATTACAAAAACAACCGATATATATATATATATATATATATATATATATATATATATATATATATATATATATATATATATATATATACTGCTTGGGAGCCGAGTTATTTGTATGTGCCTCATCAGTGCCAATGTTTGGCAAATGTCAAAATTTCAAATTCTGATTTTTAACAACGACATGGTTACTTTACTGTGAAGACTGCTTCAACAAATGTCTTCATCATCCGACCAGGGTCTTTTTCTGGATATGCAATCCTATCGATATTCAGTTTGTTTTTTATTCTCTCTCTCCAACTCCATCTCCCTCTACTCCCCCTCTTTCTTTCTCTCTCTATCTCTCGCTTCACATAACGTTTAAAATAATATATATATATATATATATATATATATATATTCATATATATATATACATATATATATATATATATACACACACACACACATATATATATATATATGTATATATATATATATATATATATGAAAATTTTATCACAGTTAACCTGTAGAAAAAGACAATAAGTATAAAGACAATAGAAAAAATGTAGTATTTTTTCGGCGCGTTTCGTCCAATGTGAAATTTTCACGGAAAAGACGAAATTAATTTAATGAAAACAAAGTAACTATTAACAAAACAAAATGTCCTTAGCAACTAGAATAATTTAGAAAACGCTATTGTATTCATATTGTCAAATGAAAATTACGTAAAGTACTTTCACGTGTAGAAGTTGATTTTATTGTTGTTTTGAAGGATTCAATCATTTTCTTTTGATTTCTAGATATAGTTGCATACTATGGGTTGGAAGAGCAGTAATTCTGTTAGGAAAGGTGATTTTGGGAAAAAACATGGGCATAGATTAATATTTGGATAATATTTAATTGCGGCACTCTCGAGGATTTTCCTTCTGAGTGAGTTATTTCCATTTATTATAAGTGTAGAATTTTTAAAATCAAAATTGTGGTTGAATTTATTTTTTATGTATGACTAGTGCATTAGTTAAGTTGTTTTTTGTCAGGTATCTTTTGTACTCATAGAAGCATTTTTTTTTTATTTCTGCTTGTTTCACCAATATAATAAATGGAACAGTTTTGGCAATTTATTTTATGAATACCCGCTTCAGAAATATTGCTATGAGTAATTGAGGATCTGAGTATATCCATTTGGGAAGTGTTTGTGATTATTTTAACATTATTTAGATGGGATAGGTTATTCTGAATAGTCGACGTGACGGAATTGGTCGATAGTATAATGCATCTCTTTTCATGTAATTTATTATTACGAATTATGTTATTATATTTGTTTCGGTTGTATATTTTGTTTGCCTTTCTTCTAAAATTAAATCTGGAATTAATATAGGTTTCTATTTGAGAGTATAAAGAATCTGCAACCCCCAGTATTTGCCTAAAGAAGAAACATACATAGAAAACACATTCAAAAACCTACAATACCCATATCATTTCATCCACAACGCAAGAAGAAAGGCATACAAAATTGTCTTTTAACTTTATACACATTTATTTATATTTTTATATTTTTTTAAAATCCACATTACAATCAAAAACGTTTGCGGTTTCTCTCTTCTTTTTAATATACAAACTTTTCTTTCGTTGGAACTACTATAAACTCTTCCATTTATTTATATATATATATATATATATATATATATATATATATATATATATATATATATATATATATATATATGTATAAAAAATGGCGAAATCCTTTCGCAAAGAAAATGGCCATATTAGTCAAAAAACGCACTCAACCTTAACGTTACGACTGCATGCTCCAAAAGTTGGTATCCGTTAACAATAACACATTAAAAAAAAAAAAATATTTCGATTCGCATTTAATTTTTTCATCTCGGATGTTACCTGAATTATAACAAAAACAACATAATTTCCATGCATGAGGATGACTGAATGTACAGTTGAAAGTCCTTGCGAAATACCTTATACAGTTAATAATTTTTAAAAACAAGGATCATAACATTCATCGAGAGATTTGTAGGTTAATGCACCTTTAAAATTTTGTTTGCGAAAGGATTTCACCATTTTATATCATTAACTAACTTTACTAATCTATTTTTGTATGAATGATTCATTGTAATACAATTTGAACTGCGCTATATATTTTATATATATATATATATATATATATATATATATATATATATATATATATATATGAGAGAAAGAACAGATGGAGTAAAATTACATTGGTCGTAGGATTTACTTTTTAAAAAGTGCTCAATGCAGAGTAGAGCAATATATTATTATGGCACCATCGCCCGAAGATGTAAAATATGAAAGCTTTTGTGTAGCGATTTCAGTATGTTTTATTATAATCTTTATAATAATAATAATAATAATAATAATAATAATAATAATGTATGTGTTTTTGTGTAACAGAGTGTTTGTTTAGGCAGCATATCTTCATTCAAACATGTTTCATTGAATAATATAGACATATTATTGTGCCTATTAATTTCTATAATGCTCCTTTCTAGTTCTCTGGTCAGTTTCTTGTTAAGATGAAATTCCTCAAGGGAACGACCGTACATTTTTTTTTTACTCAAGTACTTTTGATCTACTCCAAGATCATCCTCAGGTGAAATTACAAAGACAAACTTGTAACTGTGATAAAACATGCATTTCGTTGTGATAGGGATTTTAAAAAAATACGCGTGAACGCAGTCTGTTATAATTATTTTTAAATTATTAAAAATTTATCCGTTGTAGCGTTGTTATTTTTTTCCCAATCGATTATAGTTTGCATCAACTTCTTGTTTGCCACTTATGGCTTTGTCTAGGCTTAGATTTCAGACTGCACTTTACCATGATCAACATTCGCCTTTTTTCCGTTAATTTTGAATTTAGCATGGTTCTGCCATCTAATTGGTTAATCAAGGTAAACCCACAAGCATCATTTTAATTTTGATTTGTTGTTTATCTCGCCTTCTCTTCATTTTCATAAAAAGAGGGTGTATTCAACTTTTGAAATTTAAAAATAATTATTTACTCACCAGTTATTTACCATCACCTGAAGCTTAGTGCTGAAACATGAAAGCTATTGTGTAGCGATGTTTAACAAGTTTTTGTTTTAATCTCATATAATAAATATTAAGCCCTCCTGTGTATTAAGGTCTTTTTTAAAAATTAAATGCTACAGGCAGTGGAATTACATTCCATTTGTTCTTATTTAATACCTGGATACATGTATATATATATATATATATATATATATATATATATATATATATATATATATATATATATATATATATATATATATATATATATATGTGTGTGTGTGTGTGTGTGTGTGTGCGTGTGTGTGTGAGTGTGTAAGATCACACGAGAAATTGTATTAAAAAAAATAAATCAAAGCACCTTGTCTATCATTTTCAATGAAACGTCAATGAAAGAAGGATTGCTGCTTAAATACACCACACACTCATACATACATATATATATATATATATATATATATATATATATATATATGTGTATGTGTGTGTGTGTGTGTGTGTGTGTGTCTGTGTGTGTGTGTGTGTGTTATATTTTGTGATGAGACACGTTTAAATAGGTATTTCATTTTTTTCTTTAAAACAGGAAAATTTATGTCTACCGGCCAAAAGATCAAAATAGTACGAAAAAAGATCAAGTATGCAACTCTGCAAGAGTTTACGTAACTTTGGAATAATCTAACTTTCTCTTAGGTAGGTTCCTGAATACCGTTATCAAAGACAGATGTCTACTTTCGTAGAACTTCTCAATTTAAACCGGTTGTTATTAAATTCAGTGTTTCGATAAATAAATAAAAATACAGGAATAGCAACTCAAACTCTATACCTCGGCAGTGAGAGCGAGGAATGTCATGACTATATCCAGAAATTTAAATGGCTGTGGAACATGTAGGCTTATACATATAATAACAGTAACAGAACTAATTTCAACTCAGAATTAATTTCAACTCGGAACTAATTTCAACTCGGAATTAATTTCAACTCGAAATTGATTTTATCTCGAAGCTAATTTCAACTCGGAATTAATTTCAACTCGGAATTAATTTCAACTCGGAAATAATTTCAACTCGGAATTAATTTCAACTCGATTTAAAAACCATAAACCTAACCCTAACCCCTAACCCTAACCCTAAACTTAGTTCCGAGTTGAAATTAGTTCCAAGTTGAAATTAATTCCGAGTTGAAATTAATTCTGCACTCCCTTAATAATATGGTGCACACAGGATGATGGCAGAAAAAAACATTGTAGTCGTGATTGGAAGAATTAGAGATTCAAAGATCTTCTTAAGGTTTCAGAACTTAAGTAATTCTACAAAAACACATTTTTAGAGAGGCTAATAAACAGGGGGTAAAAAAAATTGCAATTCCAAAAATAACATATTAAGGAGAAAAAAATAACTTTGATTAATTAAAGATATCTTTGAACATCTTAATTATCGGCAATGCGATTTGGCCTTGTGCGAGGGTATGTTTAGTGTGTTGACCCCAACACGTTCAGATTTTACTTTGAAAATCATTGAGACAATTTTTACCACATCTAAGCAAAAAAAAGCATTTTTATCAAATCTAAAGAAAAAAAAAGAAGGGTTATTACCTGAATCAATTAGCTTGTAATATAAGTATACATATGATAATATATTATTAATATATGTGTGTTTAATGTTATTAGTTTCCCCTTTATAATCATGTTGCAGAGCTAACTTATTTTTTCTTCCCTCGATCTATGATGAAAGTGGAACGAGAAGCACTCAGTCTAATTTGTTTTATTTTTCGGATTGCTATTGATGTTTATTCTGCGTTTATATTCCTTTCTTGTTTCAATAAATATAACTCTTTTTAGAGAGTTACTTACATTAAAGATCCGGTTAAGATGAAGACCATACAAACTACAGCTAAATTTAAAACCGATACTCAGGAAAGTCCTGGAGTATTTACGAGACTTGTGAGCGCTCAGTTACAAATAATAAGTATCAGAGATCTGCTGCTCTATTAAGAATACCTGCTGTCACTTCATCTTCAGTGCAGTCTATGCAAATGGTATGAAACCGTGTCGAATACAAATATAATATATTTGCACTCAAGTCAGTAGATCAGAGAATAATACATAATTAATGAAAAGTATCAAACTAATTTGAAGAGTTGCCTGACGATTGCATCTAGCATGAAACAGACTGTCGCCTCTAAGTGTTGACTTCTATGTTCACTTTTATATTTACACACGCTCTATCTCTGATATTGAGCACTCTATCCCATAAATATAGCACACTTTAAGACTATATTTCTTCATATATATATATATATATATATATATATATATATATATATAGTCATCTACATACAATCCTGTTTCGCTGCATCACAGCGCATCAGTGTGGTTAGACATCCAATTGCTTCAAGCCGGGATTGAAACCTCACCGATTTGGCATCAGTTGAAGGTCCTACCTCTATTCTATCGGCGCACAACACAGAAAGGGAAATTTTAACCTATTATATACGGATGTATACAAACGCCAGCAGACAGAGGGCTCAATTCATTAATGAAAATTGTTGTGTTAATATTCGCGGCGGCTACTGTTTTTTTTTAAATTAACCTTTTCTCTATAGTGCTCGATCGAATAAGGAGAGCGCAAAGTAAAAATTGGAGAAAAAAACTTCTTAGTGCCGTGTTCCGAGAAAGAATTTAAATTTTGTCACTGCTACTTAAACGAACATAAGAAATGTTATCGACACGCACAAAGAAAATAACAATAGCATTAAACATGAATCAAGGATTTACGAAATAAATCGCCAATATGTCCAATGAAATATTTATGCTTGGCATCTATAAAATTGTCTGAACATTTTTATATTCAGATAGTTTCTTCTTAACATTATTTTACAGTTCACTGAAAGCAACGATTTACGCGTTCATCGTAACAGGTCTGACTATAATTTAGTTATAATGCAGTTTTCATTAAAAGAGAAGCTAATCTCGTAATTCCTACAGTACATTTATATCTAGGATTATACAACCTATTTTCCTTCCCCACAAAATTACTACTTACATAATTTGGTATAACTAAAAACAATAACGATAAAAATACAAATGAATGAGATAAAAGGCTCAAAGAGAAATGCTAAGCTAACATTTAAATTAATAAAATTGCCAAAATATAAATTTATAGTCTGAAGGTCTCGGTATTTTTAACCCTTTGAGTCCTGCGCTGCTGAACAATGTTAACCCTTCTGCCTTAGATCCTGAGTCAATTTTCACAAATAATTCGTATGTAATATTTCACGGTAGATATAAAAATAGTTATAAGTTAACCTTTTGAGCGCTGCGTTCCTGAACAATTTTAACGCTTCTGCCTGAGATCCTGAGTCAAAATTCGCAAATAATTGGTTGTAATATTCCACGGTAGATAGAAAAGTAGTTACAAGTGTTTACCCACCGTTCAACCGGTAGCTGAACATTTAAGTCATTATTTCTACCACTGTTCA
>OZ038495.1:17406858-17414358 GCA_964036315.1 Acanthosepion esculentum | reverse complement strand
TAATATCATAATATAATATATATCATAATATCAAAATATATAATATCATAATATAATATATATCACAATATCAAAACATATAATATCATAATATAATATATAATATCATAATATCAAAACATATAGTATCCTAATATAATATATATCATAATATCAAAATATATAATATCATAATATATATCATAATATCAAAATATATAATATCATACAAAATATATAATATTATAATAAATATCAATCTATCATAATATATAATATCATAATATCAAAATATATAATATCATAATATCAACATATATATTTTAATATAATATATAATATCATAATATCAAAATATTTATTATCATAATATCATAATATATAATATCAAAATATATAATATAATATCATAATATCAAAATATATAATTTCGTAATATTATAATATATATTAGCAGAATGATTTTCCTTCACTTCATTTCTTATTTTCCTATATTTAATCACCATATTTATATATTATTTTAAAATATTTCCTACGTAAAAGTCTTGCTGTATTTCCTGGGGATATTTTTTAAAAACTTTGTTTTAATTGTTACAATGTTTCTAATTGGCCGCAACATTTTATATTGCAATGTTACCATTGTTATGAGTTTTTTTTTTAAGAGTTTTCTTTCGGTTTCCAATATGTTCGCATAAAATAGTGAAAAAACAACCCTAAAATAAAACAGAATCAATATCCAACTGGCGTTTGTCTATTCCATTTTACATCCTTTCTTTGGCTTCAATCCTTTGTAATAGTGTTACTGAGAATGTATATGTAAAAATATATACATTCTCAGTAACACTATAACTACCAATACGACATCAAATAAATTTTTACAAAATGTAAGGCTTGCTCTTCTTTAATTCAAAAGTCATGCACGTTCTTCTTTAATCAAAACAAGATTAATAGTAGAAGCAGAACATATCAAAATTAACATAATAATCTCAAAATTCCAAATCCAGTTCTCAAAACAATATTCTTCCTTCTCAAACACCCTTGAATATTGAGGCGCATACTGGCCACGGAGATATTTGGTGGCATTCTTAGCAACTTGCTTTTCTGTTTCTTTTTTTACATTAAGATTCACTCTGTTCAAGACTCGGGGAACACTCGAGGTTAAGGGGTAGTTTATATAGATACGGGGGGAAGATAACGTTTGACTAGAATTGAACAGTTTAAGATTTTAGTGATTGGGGAAACATCATCTTGGGAGTCTGTTCCAAAGGTCAGTGGTTCACGGGGAGAAGTTTTTGAGTAGAACTTATTTCTCGACGATGGAATACGGAAGGAATGTAGGTGGTTTGCTACTATGTAAGTGGCATGGCGGGTCTTAGTCGTGAATGTCAGACCTGATGGAACCAGGAAATACAGTTGAAGCATTTTCCATGGTAGTAGCGATGGAGACGTGAGAGACTCGCCACATCCCGCCAGTCAGAGAGATGTTGGGGGTGGGTGGAAAATAATTCTTCTCCCAACAGTACTTGGAGACGCTTTTGAACTCTGTCAAGACTGGAAAGTGAGGTCTGGGCAGTTCCCGCCCAAATATGGCAACAGTACTCCATTTTCGGCCTGATCTGCCTCTTATGAAGGCAGACGATAGCATGAGGAATCAGATACTTACTAGATCGGTACAGGTAGCCGATCATTTTACCTGCATCTTTAGCAATGGATCGTATATAGGAATTCCACTTGGAGTCGGGTGTGAGTTTGAGGCCCATTATCCTCTCGAGTCACGGGGCCTCCTCAAGTGGACATCTGTTCATCGAGACTGACGCTAGGTCGTAGTCTGATTGGCGGTGATGGAATGGAACCAGTCTGGTTTTAGAGGCATTGAATGGAACCATCGCTTCTTTCATGTTATATGTCCGGTAGGCCTCCGCTTCATCTGTGAGAAAATTGTCTATCATCCACTGCAGGGTTGATACTTTATAGTAGTTGAGCCTTCTTTGTTTATTAATGAAATTATCCTATTTCTCATTACTTTTCTTAGCTTTTGGAAGGGATATTTGGCTCTTCTAATTTGCGATGGGATTTCGATATCACATTTTTCATTCTCTGTTAAAACACTTCCTAAGTATTTAAGCTTCTGTAAAACATCTGACATTCACATGGTACATTGCTCATATAATGTAACCTAAAACATTAGTCAATGTCAGTAGGTTTTTACCAATTTTATTGTGAAAACATACACCCTTGTGCAAATTAATTGAAACAATTACTTTAGTTTCCTTTCACCATACAGTCAGTTTTAAACCCACTGTAGTGACAGGGTGTAATCGATTTCTATTTTTCCGCAGATTGGGTCATTTACAGTGATGTGCAATAATATGAATCTATTTTCGGGCTGTATGTTGAAATTTGTTTGGCCTTGAAAAATATTTCGTCATCCGTGAATTTCATTAGATTTTCATCACGCCCAGACACAATGGTCTTAACTGTCGATTAGTTGTCCTACGGCCATTGTCTGCGATGGACGTTACTCCAAGGAAGAGAACGAAATTTATAACGCTGCACGAACACAATAGACATTCTTCTGTCAATTATACAAGCATCAACCGCGTTGTTTTATCTTCATTCACAGAAGTGGATGGCCTGCCATTGTGGGAGATGACACTAAGGTTAGATGTTCTTTTTTCTCATTCTGCTTTTAACTCTACTAACCTAACACCTGTGGGCACCTCGAGGTGGTGTAATGGTTAGCAAGCTTGTCGCGTTAGAACTATTACGACTGAGTAGTTAGTTCGATCCACACTAGATGCCTTGTGCCACATCTGAGCTACGTTTGGAAAACCACTACTAACCTAACGCCTTATATAAAGTGTAGCCTCTTCTCATAAATGCTTTCTCGTAAATACCTTCCCATAAATACCTTTAATGTTCATAGCAGTTTCTCTTTCCAAAACGAAAATCATATATCGGCTCTATGCTTTCTGTGTCCAGGGCAGCCATTTTGAAAAAAGGATTATGGGTAGCAAAAAGGAAGGTAACTCTGGATATCAGACTCATTATGGTTTGCGGCTTTAAAAAATCAGGAGATTTTTTTAATAATAGCTTTAACATTAAATTAGAAAAGGTATTATTTTTTTCCGGCCTCGTATTATTATTTATATCTTCCTCGCGAATGTACGGTTGGTGTAATGAATAACAGCTAACAATGAGAAACCGAAGAGCCGAGTTCGAATTCCTGTCGGGATCGTTACATTCACTAACGGGCACATTAGTCAGTTATGTGCCATACATGCTTAGGCGATCATGTATTTTTCAATACATGACTAACGAGGCAGATTTTCCCGCAGTTGGTTGCTATTTCTTTATGCGGTAGACCAGTTGTCATCCAAGGCTATAGAACCCGGTCTAGCCTGCTTTTTACCCATAGCTTGCTGGAGAAGAAAAGGATTCATACCTTTCCCAAGGGTATAAGCACGTAAGTGAATATAATGGATTCGACTGGATTTCGAACTCGGCTCTCCGATTCCTCAGTCCGAGCCGCTATCCATTAAATGAATGATTCCATCTCTTCTCGACAGCTATGAGTTAAATATTGCAACTTGTATCTGAAAAATCATTGTTATTATCAAAAAGAAATGTTAATTCAATATTCACTCTCAAAAAAAGTGAATTGTTCTTACAATCTAAAATATTTAAAATAACCCACAAATGGTTGATAAACCGTAAAAAATTGAATCAATCAATCAACAACTTTATCCGCTGGGTTTCTGCAGTCATTTTACTTTTCAACACCAACGTTATTATTGCTGTGATATGAACTGATTCAGTCCTTGCTTGAAACTTTAATTCCGGCACAGTTGAGCGAGAGACCAACAAAATTTCTTGTAATACCAAAGATGAACTGAAGGCAAGGGTTATGACAGCATTTACCAACTTAAACAAGGAGACTGTCCAGAACCGATGCGGAAGGTTTCGCCGTCATCTGAAGACCGTGAATAAAACGAATGGCGATCTTATTGAATAAATTTACTCTTTAATATTTCAAGATATTTTTTGTGTAATTTTGGTAAATATATCTGTTAAAATGAGATGTCAGTGTTATTTTCATCAGTGCGTAATTTAGACGACAATTTATCCATCCTATACTGTATATCCAGGGTGCCGATGATAGAGTATCGCGAAGTAGACGTCTTGCTACACTGAAATCAACGTCTACGGTGGAGTTCCTTCTATGGAATCAACGGCCACGTGTCCATGACTATGACGTGTTTTAAGTAAGAGAATATCTACTGTGCTTTGACTTGGAGAAAGATGGGTGCTGTTAGGTCTACTTTACCCAAAACTCGATTTCTTTTTTTTTTTTGTGCACAGTGTCTATTCAGGACGTAGACGATCATGACCCTTCACACCTTTCAGTTTTTTGTAGCTCTTTATAAGTTTCGTATTTTCATTATTTCTCTCATAACCTGTTCTACCATACATTTGCTCAAACCCATCGAGTATATTACGCGCTGCTTTCATTTGTCTCTCTTTCTCTTTTTCTGTCCTATGTGTATCAGATTTTCCAGGCCCTCCTTCCTCATTACGTGTTCCAGAAATTCCGACTGCTTCTTCCTGGTGTTAAGTTTAAGTTTCCTTTTTGTTTCACATTTTCTCTAAAATCTCATTGTTGCTCACGTGTTTGGTCCATGTTATCCTCAGCATCTTTCTGTGGATGCTACGGATGAAATAATATTTACCGATGCATTTGATCACGTGTTCAGCTGCAAATGCGCTCGTTCATAGGACGGAAAATAATGATGATTCACTTACACATTGTTCCCATCACGAGTAACTTATAACTTATACTGTGTATTAATTAACAAA
Organism: Acanthosepion esculentum; assembly: GCA_964036315.1. Classification (NCBI taxonomy): domain Eukaryota; kingdom Metazoa; phylum Mollusca; class Cephalopoda; order Sepiida; family Sepiidae; genus Acanthosepion; species Acanthosepion esculentum. The sequence goes on along the minus strand of OZ038495.1, from coordinate 17,409,522 downwards.
CTCTTCAATATTCTAGCACTTTTCTCACATTGTTGTGGTGATAGTAAGGATTTTAAGATGGCGGCGAATCTTTCCCTGATTTTAGATTTTTTTTTTTTTAGGTTTTTTTTTGGAGACTGTTCATTCAACTCCTATAATAGCTGGCAAGATTCACTTTCATGTTTCACTATTTCTTCAACTCTACTAAAATAGAGACATATACTGTGAACATGCAAATAATTTATGACATACCTTTCTTTTCCTATCGTCACTAACATACTGTTAATGTCTCCGCAACTATTTGTAATTTAAAAACGATGAAAAAGGATTTAGTTCAGCTTACATGTACAAATGGTATCAGCGAACTCGAGATGCTGTCCTAGAAAATAAAAGTAATATAATCTAGGACCACCAACCAAGCAACAAGATTAGATCTGATAATCGTAATCAATGAAGAGTGGATCTGCCAGATGGTGGACGTGGCTATGTCAGTGGATTACCGGGTGGAGGACGAAAGAGAAGGAAATGTTAGGACAAAATAAACTAAAACAATATGGTTAGATTTGTGCCTATTATTGTGATTTTCCAAGCGTAGTTTGGATGTGGCACAAGGCCGAAAGTAAAGGGCACCCTGTGAGGATCGAACTCACTACTCAGTCATAATTGTTCTAACGAGACAAGCTTGCTAACACTTACATCGCCTCGAGGTGCCCAAAATATTATTTTCTAAGCGCAGCTTAGATGTGGCACAAGGCCGGAAGCATGGGGCACCCAGTGAGGATTAAACTCACTACTCATTTTCAATGGTTCTAGTGAGACATACTAACCATTACACCACTTCGAACTACCCTTAAATGATTTTGTAAGCGTAGCTTAGAAGTGGCACAAGGCCGAAAGTAGGGGACACCCAGTGAGGATCGAACTCACTACTCAGTCATAATTGTTCTAGCGAGACAAGCTTGCTAACCATTACACCGCCTCGAGGTGCCCAGTTGTGCCCGTTATATACCCGAGGCTTTGCGCATCCAAACCGACAAAATTCAAACGGCATTCGTATCTGATAATCATAATTAATGATGAGCGGAATTACTAGATGGTGGACAAATCTGTGCCTGCGGGTCACATGCGAAACACGGAAGGGAGAATAATAATGGGGGGGGTGAAATATTTGATAATTTCTGTGGCCGAGAAAAATTATAATCGATCATTTAAATAAAAGTTATTAATCCAAACTAGATGCAATTTTTAAAGAAACAATATAATATGAGATATAACTATGACCGTCGAACAAATAAAACTAAATCTTAGAGTGGTAATCAATGGAAAAAGCAACTGCCAAATTGTGGACATGTCTGCCCCCAGCGTTTCACGTGGTGTCGACGAATGGATACGAAATATTGGTGGGTAAAATTTCTGAAAAACTTTGTGTCTGAGGATAATGTAGAATAAGAAGGTTAGGATCTGTCTAAATTGCAATATGAGCACTGGTAAAATGGTTGAAAGGACACATGGCACAGTCGATAAAGGAGTTGGTTAGATCCAGTGACGGGTTCCAAAGAGTTCTGAGTTCAATACCTGGTTAAGGTAGTGGAGAATTTGGAGAAGTGAATTGACAGGAGATAACTGATAACTGACATCCATTAGACATGACACATGGAACTGGAACAGTCAACAAAAAGCGAGCGAAATAAAGGGTTCAGTTTGACATTCCAACCACCTGATGAAGGCCGGAGCGTACAACGGCCGTAACGTTGTAATAAATATGGCAATAATGTAAATAAAGAAGGTTAGGTTTGTACCATTAATATTTGTCAGGTTTGGAAGTGTGTTGACTATATCAGAACCGAGATTGATTTATCTGGAAACTCTTGGGATAGCTGAGACTTTTTTAGAACATGGCGTCGATATGATTTGAGAGTCTACTTCGGAAGTTAGAGATTTGAATTTTACAGTTATTTTCAACTCTAGATTAAACATTCAAATACATGAAATATAGGATTACTAAATGAAAATTGTACAAACGATTAAGATTAATAATGATAAACAAAAATTTAAATAAATGGTATCATCCTAAATTGGAAGCAGTCCTGATTAACATCCAAACTGACCATTCAAGAAAAAAGACAACATTTGTTAGTTGTAATCAATTAAAAGAATAACTGTCAGACGGTGGACATGTTTGTTCTAGTGGATCACAGAACACAACAGAAAGCATTAAACAAATTTAAATTGCTGAAGATTGTGGATCATAAAAGACTTGTATCCCTAATATCTGATGAGCTTATATCGTGGCGAATAAAGTAGACCAGAAATTGGATAAATTGGAAAAATTGTGAATGCCCAATCCACGATATTGCTGAAGCCTGCAAGAATGTTGAGGAAGGTGCTGATGTTTTGAGATTTGCTGTCACTCTGTTTTTAACTATCATCATCATCATCATCCTTCGACCGTCTTATGGTTGGTCTGAACTCCATGGACAATCCCTTTCCTCACTGTTCGGTCCTGCATGGCTGTCTCCAGATCCCCAATGTCCAAATCCTATTCCCGATCTATGGTGTCTGAGAAAGTAAATTTTCGTGAGAAGACACTTCCAGAAGGCTGCCATAGGAGTAAAGATGAGATGGCTTCCCTGTCCGTTCGGTGGCAGTAAACTGTAATCGTTTTTGCTTGTCTCGGGTCTCTGT
>OZ038495.1:17161858-17391858 GCA_964036315.1 Acanthosepion esculentum | reverse complement strand
AACGTATACTTACAAGCAGAAAGAGACATAATTTATAAGGCAAGAGTGCCTATAGAATTTAACGCTCACAGGACATACTGAAGGAAAGAGAAGCACTTGGAATAGTAAGTAATCAACTTTACAAGATTGTGTGAATTAATGACAAAAAGACGAAGGGGGATGTTAAAGGGCCAAACGTTACTTAAAGCATCAAAAGAGGAAGTATTGGAGCTCCATGATAGCCCACGCCCTGCATGACTTGATAACTAAATGAAGCGAGCTGGATCAAAAATAAAGTGTTTCCATTTTATCTGCTTTACCGATTAGGCCACAGGAACATCCGCACTTTAATCGTATAGCTTTATTTGACTTGAAAGCCGAATTATTCTTGATATTATACAAAACTTTACCACAAATCCCACAAGAATTGTACACATATGCAGACAAAATAAACTTTCCACAATTGTACGAGGAAATCTGGCGAAAACCCTCACACAACATGTAGTGATTAAAACAATAAAGATGAGGATATGAGTCTAAATAATCCCATACTTCATCTTAGAACTTCAAGCAATACAAGAAAGATCAGAGAAAGAAAATGGCAACCATCGAAGCATAATGAAGATACTGCTATGAATAATTCATTAAAAGCTAAACACACATCACTCAATCCCAGACAGTCCAAGAGAGGTCAGAAAGCGATCAGGCTAAAACTTAGTGATCAATGCGTATACTCGTCCGAGTAATTCATAAAATAATCTCAAGACTTTATCACAGAACCTCAGTCAATATACGTGGCAAATAATTTAATGAGAATGCCATTACCTGAATGAAGAGAAAGTATTGTACATTTTGCAGTCATCACTTATCCGTATTCAACATTTGCTTCGCCTCATTGATGAAGACAAATCACTTGTACTGATCTGACTCTCAAAGTACAACGACATTTTACTGCAGCAGTTCTTTCCGACATCAGACAAAGAAAATTCCATTGTCATGGAGACGGGAATCGAGACGTCCTTCCAATATCACTTACACGTTGTTGAGGCTAATGTCGAATCTTGGCTATTCTATTTTGTTTCTAACTAGGTACTGCTGACTTCAAAGATAATAGAAGGAAATGTAACAAATAATACAGCAGACGACAGGAAAGGTTTTCCACCAACAGAGTTGCCGTCGTCGGTATCCGTCCCTCTAGGTAGACGATGGAGTAGTGCTCGTGCACTACGAGCCTGGGCGGAATGTATGGAGAACTAGGGCTGCCCAGATGTCTAGTCCTCCCTCTTGGCCTTGCTAGTAGAGTCCAAAGGAAAGGGTGAACCAATACAGTTTGGTACCAGCGCAGTTGCAGGAGTTGCCGGAAGGTAGCACAGAGTGCCGTCCATCCGCCTTAGGGCCTCCACTCCGGATGTGTGTAGGGTTTACTCCTTAGCCATTTCTTCTCCCTCGTTGGATTTGGTTCATGGACACCAGGGCGTGTCCAGACACAGGTGGGCGTGCATGCCGCATATTAAGGGGGCCAAACTCCTCCCCGTCCCCTGTAGTTTAGCCCAAGTCCGCAAGGTGTTCGGTTGCCATGTGTCGCCACGAGGAGGCGCTACATAGAGCTTGCTGATGGAGAGGCTATAGACTGGCAGGGGAAGACTTACGCACTCGGCTCCCCTTTTCGCATTGCTGCTAGCCAGCGGCGGTAACTGAAAGCGAGAAGCGACAAGCATTACCAGAACAGACTACCACACTAGACGCATCACAGCAGCCGTTGAGACACACACCAACACAGAGTATTTGTCAGTAAATTAACTGGATTAACAGATTATCTGATAATCTTATAAGTAAATTATATCAAAGATTTTTTTAAAAGTTCACTCAATATAACGCTTGGTCCACATATGACATAGGGTTACGGTTGAGGCGGGTGACATGAATCTAAGAGAAGGTAAAAGGAAGTGAAGTTTATGAGAATAAGAAAGATAGATTGAGATTGAATCCTGACTTGAAGAGGTTAACATTATAACGTTCAGGAAGCATCCGCACATGAGTCTGTTGCACAAAATAAAAGTTCCGGGGGAAAAAAACTTTGTGGAACTTCCTACTTACAATTTGAAAACTGGGGGAAATGTGAGTGATTCGACTCTGTGGACGCAGCTATAAAGGTATGAGCTAGTGAAACTGAAGTGTGGTGCTCATCTGAACATTTGTCATGCAGATGGCAATAGAGCAGCGATAGACATTCAAGGCTTCCTGTGTTTGAAAATTGGTAAAAGATGTAACCGTAAAGTTTTTCGCTAACATTTTCATTTCTCGCGTTACTCTACTGTAGAACTCTCTTCCGGTTTTGATCTTCAAACATTTAAATGCAATGTCAGTCGTTATCTAATGTCGTCTTCTTGATCCCTGTTTTATTGTTCTAGTTCCTTAACAATGTTTATTTCTCATATTCTCTCGCGCTAGCAATCTCCTTGTGTCTTAGTGGCTTTATCGCATTGCTTGGGGTGAAATGAGTGAAAAATATTATGTTGAATTCTATCAAGCCTGGAAAGTGGGGATTGGGCGGGATAAATGACGACTGAAAATATACAATGTATTCTTTTCCTTCAGGTAATGACCTTTTATCCTAATAATGTCATATATGTCATTTATGATATATGTCATTTATAATGATGTCATATATGTCATTGTATATGACATATACAATGCTTTCATTTCCTTCAGGTAATGATATTTATCCTAATGATGTCATATATGTCATTTATGATGATATATGTCATTTATAATGATGTCATATATGTCATTGTATATGATATATACAATGCTTTCTCTTCCTTCAGGAAATGATATTTATCCTAATGATGTCATATATGTCATTTATGATGATATATGTCGTTTATAATAAAGTCATATACGCCATTGTATATGATATATATAATGTTTCCTCTTCCTTCAGGTAATGACATTTTCATTAAATTATTTACCACATGTATTGACTGAGGTTCTTTGATAAAATCTTGAGATTTCATACCGACGTAACGTGACTTCCCTATGACATTTTTATAAATACTTTCCTAGTAATTGTTCTGATGAACTTTCCTCTATGATACGTGTTATGGGGACCTACCTTCATGGACAAAATAGACTCGTCTTATGATTATATTATGCCTCGCAAGAGGACTGTAGACAGTTGACTACTGTACTTAGCCGTCAGTCGGACGGGCAACCCTTCTGTGTTCGTTCTTTTTGTTAATAATACGTTTTCACTGAATTGCTGAGTTCGAGTTTTCTTTCCGACCTATTCCGGGTCCACAACACTGGCGACGAGGATCTAAAGAACTCGACGGGAGAGCCATAAAAGAATTTTTTGTCCCCAGGGTCCACAATACTGGCGACGAGAATTTAAAGAACTCCACGGAGAACTATAAAAAAAAATTTTTTTTTGGTTTACCAGTGTCCACAACGCTAGGCAAAAAGGATTTAAAGAACTCCACGAGAAAACCATGAAAGAAACAAAATTTGTTTACCAGTGTCTACAACAATGGCGACTAAAATTTAACTAACTCCACGTGAAATCATTAAAAAAAATTGGTAAGTTGATTTATTCTTCTTACTAACCAAAAGTGATTTCATTTTTTTTCTCGCAGAGAAAAAATTAATGTTCCTTGTTCTGGCATTGTCTTAACAAGAAAGGAAAATATTTTGTTTCCAGCGCCGAAGTATAAACTTTACGTTTCGCAGCTGTCCAAAAATCAACTGTGTACGTGAATAACACATTTAAAGTGAGAACAAAGTGATTTGTTTTTTTTTCTTCTTCTTCCTCCTCCGAGCAATACAAAGGCTTGGTACAAGTAAACTTACGTAGAAGCGTCATATTGAAAAGTAAAACATGGAAGAGTTTAAAGCTACTATGTTAGAACTGGTTAAACTCCAGTTTGAACAACAGCGAAGAAACGAAGAAAAACAATTAGAATTGCAATAAAAACACAAAGAAGAACAACGAAGAAACGAATAATGACAACGAAGAAACGACGAAAAACAATTAGAATTACAGCGACAAATGATAGAACAACAGAAAAGGTTTGAAGAATTGCTTCTACAAACAAGGTCGATTAAGGGTCAAAATACCGAGAGCGAAACTACTTTTTCACAAAACGCGATTTGGAGTGGAATTGACAATTTCACTTATTCGCCAGACGAAGATAAAACCTTCGCGTCATATTTCAGAAGGTATGAGGATCTATTCGAAACAGATTGTGGAAAAAGGTCAGACGCTAAAAAGCTGCGCCTACTGCTCCGGAAATTAGGGACTACTGAACATAGCGAATTCGTGGACTCCATATTACCTCGAAAAACTAGTAATTTAACTTTCATGGAAGCAGTAAATCTTCTTACAGAATTATTCAGCCTCAAAACTTCGTTATTCCACAAAAGGCGGAAATGCTTAAACCTAACCAAGAAAGACAGCGAAGACTACTCGACGTTCGCATCGGTAGTTAACAAACATTGTGACGATTTTAAATTAGCCGAACTTACTGCAGATAATTTAAAATGTCTAATATTCGGACAAGGTCTTGTATCGTCGAAAGATGCAGAAATTAGAAGGAGAGTCCTAACGAGGTTAGAGGGAGAACCAAATTTAACCTTACAAAATATAGCCGAAGACTGCCAAAAATATATAAGTGTAAAAAATGATTCTAGAGATATTGAAGAGTCAGGCGTTGCACACATAAGAAAAATACATCGGAAACCACATTTTTCCTCCCCTTCAAAAACAAGTCAAACCAAAAAAGATTATTTTCACTAATCTAAGAAGATAAGTCAACTCAATCAAAAACAGAAAAATTTACCTCCTAGTCCATGTTACCGTTGTGGAGCACTTCATTGGTTTAAAGATTGCCAATATCGGTTTAAAACCTGTCTAACTTGTAATAAAGTTGGGCACAAGAGCTAACATTGCAGAACAAATAAAAAAAGGAAAAAGCTGGATTAGAAATACAAAAACAGACAAACTGGACGTCAAAAACATAAGAATGTATGTGCAGGTAGAAATACTGAATAAAAAGTCAGTTTACAGTTAGACTCCGGGTCTGATTTATCAATAATCAACCTACATACTTGGAAAAGATTAAATAAAACCAACCATGCTAAAAACCGAAAAAATAGTTAGGTCGGTGACCGGAAAAAAAATTAAGTTTGAAGGAGAAATTATCGCAAACGTTACTTTGAATGGAACAACCAAAAATTAAAAATGTTCGTGTTAAAAAACACAGACAATCTATTTGGCACAGATTGGATGCAGGAGTTCAATCTGTTGGATTTGCCAATAAATACTTTTGTCAGAAAATAGAAAATCTGACGACCGAGTCAGATAAGCTAAAAAATAAATTAAAAGAAACCTTCCCCAAAGTCTTTTCGGCTGGCCTTGGTAGATGCAAAAAGATGTCAGCAAAATTTGAGTTAAAAGAGAACACTTAACCAATATTTAAGAAAAAAAGGAATGTCCCTTTTGCTTCGTTATAGAAATAGACAAGGAATTAGACAGACTTGTAGAGACTGGCATTTTATCTAATGTGGAATATAGCCAGTGGGCAGCAGCAGTAGTGTATGTGAAGAAAAAGTCTAAGGAAATCCGCGTGTGCACAGATTTTTTTACTGGACTAAACGCAACACTAGAAGATTATCACTACCCACTGCCAAGCCCGGAAGAAGTTTTTACGAAACTTAATGGAGGCAAGTTCTTTTCAAAAATCGATCTCTGTGAAGCTTATCTCCAGATACCCGTTGAGGAAGAAAGCTCAAAATTACTATGTATAAATACACAGAGAGGTTTATACAAGTGTGAAAGGCTTGCATTTGGAGTCAAAGTCGCACCAGCCATTTTTCAGCAGGTTATGGACACCATGCTGGGTGGACTTGATTTTTCAACGGCTTACCTAGACGACATACTAATAAAGAGTAAAAGCTTGGAACAACACTGGGAACAAATCCACAAAGTATTTTCACGAATACAAGATTATGGCTTCAAAATAAAGGAAAGCAAATGTGACTTCTTCATGAAAGAAATTAAATATTTGAGTCATATCATTGACAAAGACGGTAGGAGACCGGACCCAGAAAGGGCCATTGCAATTAAGGACATGCCGGCTCCTGAAAACGTCACAGAGCTACAGAGTTTTGGGGGGGTTAGCGAATTACTATCAAGCGTTTATCTCAAACATTCCTTACCCTCCGTGCCCCGCTGAACGAACTTTTAAGAAAAGATAAGGTTTGGGAATGGGCACCCGAATGCCAGGAGACATCCGAGAAAACTATCAAAATTCTAACATCGGATTTATTCCTGACGCACTACAGCCCTAACCTCGAGATCGTAGTTTCTAGCGACGCAAGCTCGCATGGAATAGGAGCGTGTATCCTTCATAATATGCCAGATGGAACGCAAAATCCCATCGCTCACGCATCAAGGACCCTGATCCCAGCGGAAAAAAAAACTATTCCCAAATAGAGAAAGAGGAATTAGCGATCATTTACGCAGTCACAAAATTTCACTGTTATATACACGGAAGATTTTTCACACTACAAACGGACCATAAACCGCTACTTAGTATTTTCGGGTCAAACAAAGGGTTACCCGGTTATACGGCAAATACACCGCTGAGGTGGGGAACAATTCTCCTAAGTTACAACTTCAAGTTGGAATACCACCCCTCGAAAAAAATCTGTCACGCTGACGGACTTTCCAGACTAGTTCCAAGACGTAGGGAACCCCGAGAAGATTCTGTGATCGCTTCACTACGAACGGAGGGGGAAATAAAAACTTTATTGTGTAGCACTATAAGAGAACTTCCTGTGACGCTACAAGAAATAAATAATGAAGCCCGAGATGATGAATTCATTAGCACAACAAAGAAAACATTTCAGAAAAGGACCAACACAATTCAGACAGTGTTTCCCTATGTGACGAGGTACTCCTATACAGCGAGAGAGTTGTCATTCCAAAACATCTACAGAAAAGAATCCTGAAGGATTTTCATATTGGGCATCCGGGGAAAAATAGAATGAAAAGTCTAATGCACAGCTACGTATACTGGCCTAAAATGGACCAAGACATCGAAAATACGGTCAACAAATGTAAGGGCTGTGCATTGGCGGCAAAAGCACAACCTATCACACATAAACCGTGGCCAAATACGGACCGACCTTGGTCAAGGATCCACGTGGACTTTACGGGGCCGCTAGAGAGATTCTACTATCTAATCGTAGTAGATAGTTATTCAAAATGGCCGGAGGTGTTCCGATGCAAGAATCCCACTACGGAAGCAACAATAAGCTTGTAGTGATACTGGCAAATTAATATGCCTAATTTGCATAAGTGCAAGAGAAAGCCTATATAACTCGTCAATAAGAATAACGTAGTAATAGTAGTATAGCTTAGCAACTGACTAGTGCTAAACTTTGACCTCACAACAATGGCGTTAGGATACCATTTGTCTCTAGAAGATCCAGATTTTGTGGATGCATGGATTCGATGTTTTTCTGCCAGTGCGAGAAGTAAAAAGTTGAATGACAAGGAGAAGGGAGGCGAAAATGAAATTACGGATTTACTCTTGGCTTCAGCTGGATGCGAGGCGATAATGAAAGTCTCCACCATGGCATATCCCACAAACTTGGAAGATCTGACATTCCAAAAAATAAGTCAGATTATAAGGATAAATATGAGACCAAATAAAGGCTGGTAGTGGCAGAAAGAACGAAGAACTTAATAGTGAGGAGGAGTGGTTCCTCTCGGACCACGAGTCTTTTTACCTTGTTCCGTACATATTCAATGGGTTTGTGCTCCCACTAATTATCGTCGTCGATTTCCATTTAGAATATCATTGGCAGATTTGTCGTGTGACGTGGCCAAACCATGTCAACTTCCTGCATTTAATTGTAACAAGGAGTGGTTCCTATCGGCCCACGTGTCTTTTTACCTAGCACCGTACATAGTCATTGGTTTTGCACTCCACTAGTTATCGTGGTCGTTTTCCATTTAGACTATCATTGGCTGTGATGTCGTGTCACTTGGCCAAACCATGTCATCTCCCGACAATTAATAGTGAATAAGACTGGTTCCTATCGGTCCACGAGTCGTTTTACCTTTCTCCGTACATATTCATTGGATTTGTGCTCTAACTAGTTATCATGGACGATTTCCATTTTGACTATCTGAAGTTGTTATGTCGTGTGACGTATCCAAACCATATCATCTTCCGACACTTAACAGTGAGGAGGAGTGTTTTATATCGGCACCGAGTCTTTTTACATTGCTCCCTGCATAGACATTGGTTTTGTGCGCCCATTGTTATCGTAGTCGATTCCATTTAGACTATCAGAGGCTGTGATGTCGTGTGACTTGGACAAACCATGTCATCTTCCGACAATTAATAGTGAGTAACTGGTTCCTATCGGTCCTCGAATCGTTTTACCTTCTCCGTACATAGTCATTGGGTTTGTGCTCCCACTAGTTATCGTGCTCAATTTCAATTTATATTATCAGAGGCTGTTTTGTCGTTTGACGTTGCCAAACCATGTCATCTTCCGACATTTTGTAGTGACGAGGAGAGGTCCCTATCGGCCCAAGAGTCTTTTAACCTTGCACCTTACAAAGTCATTGGGTTTGTGCTCCCACTAGTTATCTTGATCGATTTCCATTTAGACTATCAGAGGCTGTTATGTTGTGTGGCGTGGCCAAACCATGTCATCTTCCGACACTTAACTGTGACGAGGAGAGGTTCCTATCAGCCCACGAGTCTTTTTACCTTGTATTGTACCTAGTCATTGGTTTTGTGCTCCTACTAGTTATCGTGGTAAATTTTCATTTAAACTATCATTGACTGTTATGTCGTGTGACGTGGCCAAACCATGTCATCTTCCGACTCTTAATAGTGAGGATGAGTGTTTCCTATCGGCCCACAAGATTTTAACTTGCGCCGTACATAGACATTCGTTTTGTTCTCTTACTAGTTATCGTGTTCAATTTCCATTGGGACTATCAGAGGCTGTTGTGTCGTGTGACGTGGCCAAACCATGTCATATTCCGGCACTTAATAGTGAGAAGAAGTGATTCCTCTCGGCCCACGAGTCTTTTTACCTTGCTCCGTACATAATCACTGTGTTTGTGCTCCCACTAGTTATCGTGGTCGATTTCCATTTAGAATATCGTTGGTTGTTATGTCGTGTGACGTGGCCAAAACATGTAATTTTCCGACACTTAATAGTGAGGAGGAGTCTTTCCTATCGACCCATGAGTCTTTTTACCTTGCTCCCTACATAGTCATTGGTTTTGTACTCCCACTAGTTATCGTGGTCGATTTGCATTTAGACTATCATAGGCTGTTATGTCGTGTTACGTGGCCAAACCATGTCATCTTCCGACACTTAACTGTGACGAGGAGAGGTTCATATCGGCCCACGAGTATTTTTACCTTGCACCGTATATAGTCATTGGTTTTGTGCTCCCACTAGTTGTGAACGCCTGGACTTTTTTTCCTGTCTTAAAGTGAGTTTTTAAAATCCGTCATTCGTAGATTAATATTGATACAAGCAACGTTTTGTAGAGCTTGAACTTGTCATTGAAGCTGTTGTTGCTCTTCCATATCATTTTCCAGTTTGCCCATCGCTGCTGTGGCTGTGGCGATCCGTGTTTTTATTTCTACGTTAGAAACAAAACTACCCTCACTTAATCATAAGATAATCATAAATACGTACATGACAATGTGGCTAAAAGAAAAGCTATATTCCGGAATAATTAGGGACGTACGTTCAATATTTCGTGTTTGGCTGTCATTCCATTGCATTGTTATTGTATAGACTGGGTTCTTTTAATCAAGTTATTCTAATCGATTTACATTTTTTATAATATCCACATTAAGCCTATAGTTATGCATTTAAATGAATTAAATTAATAACTGTAATGTTTTAGATATTTTCTAATCTTTACGAATATTAATTTTGCCAAAGCGTTAACTTAATTTTCATCATAGTTGGTGATTTGTCTATAACTTGCATCATAAATTTTGGAGGATTTTTTCTGACTTGATTTCCAACAGATGGGTAATTTTTCTCAAGAAAATTCAACGCCAAGAAATTAACTTATATGTATATATAATTTTTCATTCGAAAATTATAACATAAATGTGTTATAAAATCACTACAAAAATAGTAATTTTGTTTCAACACTTCTAGTGTCTTATCAAGTGATGATGTTGAATGCAGAATAAAGGGTTTTAAAAGGTACAAATCAATCAAACACCCCCCGCTAAGCTGAAACGCTGTTACATAAGCTGGAATGAACATTCAAAATACAAGTATACGAGAATTCAAAAAACTTGATAACGAACTAATATTATAATAACTATGTATTGCTTTAATGTTGGGGTTAGACTAAAATAGAATTTATTCTAAATAATAAATATTAAATTTTACGATAAAATTTCAAATTAGAAATTTAGATTTAATCTATATTAATTTTAAAATTATAAAATGTTATTCTATCTATTTTGTTTTTGTTGAAATTAAGTTGGAATAAACGTTAAGATCAAATGTTGCCCTGGACTTCATGACAACATAGATACATTTGAAGCATAAACAGAGGCAGGGGAGGATGACATCATATTATAATACATAAACACGCAGACGTATTTAGATATATACACACAAAAAAAGCGACGAGACACGAAATATCTGTGCGACTCATACAATATGAAAGGTACACATAAGTGACCATATATATATATATATATATATATATATATATATATATATTTCATTAATGCATGTTTCATTAAATAATATAGACAAGTTTTGTCTATTTATTTTAAGTAAGTTCCTTTCATATTGTCTGTCATATTGTCGTTGTTTTGAAATTTTTCATGCAACAAAAACAGACTATTATTATTATATCGTCCGTTTATTGTTTGATATATAGAAATGTAATTGTCATCTTTGGTAATGGCTTAGGTAAGCCGAAAGCTTAGATAGGATTTAAACATGTATCAATATGGTGATTTCCTTTCGTCTTTCAATGATAATGTTATTAAGCTGCTCAGACAATATGAAAAGAACTTACTTAAAATAAATAGACAAAACTTGTCTATAGTATTTAATGAAACGTGCATATATATATATATATATATATATATATATATATATATACTTTTTTTAAGCGTATCACCCCAAGCAAGGCTGGAAGCCACTAGTACGCAGGGGGTTACAGAAGGTTTGGAGGAAGAGCAGATAGGAGTGGTAAAGGAGATGATGTGGAGAAAGATAGTGGATCGATCAAGGCTAGGTGGTTACAGAAGATTTGGAGCGAGAGCAGATGGGAATGAAAGGTGAAAGGATGTGGAGAAGGGAAGAGGATAGATCAAGGCAGCTGGAGATGTCAGTTGACGTTACACTTAAATAGTTGGAGCTTGTATTTGTCAGGGAAGCAGGAATAAGGAAGGGAGTTCCACAGGCGAGATGTGCGAGACATGAAGCTATTGGAGTAGAAGAGACGTCTACATCTAACAGTTTCAACGGTGAAGGGGTGGGAACGGGATGCCAGCCTCGTGTATATAAATAAATAGAAGTCAACACTTAGAGGCGCAAAATTGTCCAAATCGTGTAACACCAAAATTGTCCAATTTTTAGATTAATCTCCGAACGGTTGTATCTTAGCAATGTTTAAAAATATCTTACTGGAATTCCCCGAGTTGTTTTATAACACTATTGGACTCTACGTAGTAATACGAATGTATAATTATATTCCAAGCTTAGCAAAAGATCTGTGATGAATCATAAATGAAAATGACATGCCCATCATTAATTGAAAATTACTAAGGATCGAAAGCCATTGTAAAATTGCAAAGAATTTCAAATAGAAATATAAATATTATTTCAAGGTCATTTTCTAACTTATTCTAACTTTCTATTCTGGAGTAACACGGTGTCTCACACGTTTCACGTACGATTTCATTTTTAAGTCTTTTTTGCACTGCTCTTTGAACTGTCATAGATGAAACTCCGCCCACAAGTGTCAAACATCTTATGGATTGAGTTGTATCTTTATCTAATAGATCTCATTAGCTCTAAGTTGTAATGATGATCCATTTTCCTTTTATGACCTCCAGATCCAGTTTTCCTCTCTACTGTTCCCTCTTTTTGAAACTTATTCACCGTTCACTTGATGGTTCTTGAATGGATTTGAAGATGGAAGCCAGATTATGAATGTTGGTACCATTACTGAAGACCTGAATGATCTTTTTCCTCTCACCATTGCTCAGTTGAGGTTGACAGAAAACAATTGTAGACTGCTCTCTTTTTAGCTGAATACCTCAAAGTTTTTTTCAGTGGTTGTACGACAAATTTTAACAAGATGGCTAAACGTCTTATCTGAAAACCTGGAAATAAGAAACTCAGTTTAGTGTTTTTAGATATTAAATATTTTGTGGGATGGACACTTATGCTGTAACATAATCTGGACAATTTTGCCGTTACAACCGGAGGTGAGAAGTTCTAGAAAATAAATTATTAGAATAGAACTTACAGTTACGTGAAACAATTTCGAAAATAAAACGATGAGTCCTAATAATCAATCTGGTATTACGTTTAAATTCTCTCCCAAGAGTGAGAGCTTATTAGAATAACAACTATGAAAATATTTATAGAATATACAGGGAGAGTCATGGTGATGGGAGAGTGACTGAAGTCAAGATACCAGGTTAGGGTCGATAACATTACTGACCTTTTTTTTAATTTTGTCGCGAATTTCGAGATCAGATATGACAGTATCATTCAATCCGAATGGACGAATGGCAGAGTTATAAATGTGCAAAATGGATACTGGCAAGAAAAATTTTCTGGCACGACACAGTGAACCAAACTTCTCGGCTGCAGACCAATATAATCTCTCTCTCTCTCTCTCTCTCTCTCTCTCTCTCTCTCTCTCTCTCTCTGGAGGTTAGCATCAGCCATCAGGTTGGCAAAAATGGATCTCCATGTTGAAAGGATAGTAGTTTCGTTTTCTAGGCGTTATAATTTACAACCCAATTTTTATCGTTGATGAAGATAAAATACAACGTAGGATTAAGAGTAGAGCCCTTGGTGAACCCTTGCATTAATGTGAAATGATCTAGTAGCGTTGACCGTGATCCGTTACGAACGGATCACTGTCACCCTTGATCCATAAATTGTGGTATCATGGATCATTTCACAGCAACGGGTCGATAAGCAGCAGCAAAGGTTAGATGACTCGGCTGCCTTTAGTCTGGAAACGCAATCTAATACAGCCGTACAGCCTCGAGTCCACTACAATTCGCGCGGTCATATCTGCCTGCTCATTATATGAATATTCTGCCAATGTTAAACGGAATACTTCTCAGTTAAAACATTACAACACACCATAAATGTTCAAGACAGACTAGCCCCAAATGTACATGAATGACAAATGCACCCGATTCTACATGGCAACACAGCGCCATCTACCGTAAATCTTCTTTAAACTTAATAACTCAAAAATAAATGATGTCGTTATGTTTATATGGTCTTTTGTTCTTGTTTTGGTGTGAGGAACCTGCCTCCAAAGTATTTTTGATACAACACATTCCACATATTATTAAAAAGGAATTAATTTTCCTTATGTTTTCCGATGTTTAACCATTGTCATTTGCGTGTAGTAGTAACCCAATTTTTTCTTTGACTTGGCGACAGTATTCTTCTGCTTAGGGGGTAATAAAACATTTACGATTGGCCAGAGAAAAGGTGAAGGAAAGAGATTTTTGTTCTTATCTTTTTATTACCCCTGTATCTTTCTTAGACCTATTTTTGTGTATTATGTGTGCGTATGTATTTTTGCTAATATGTGCATGCATATTCCTTCTCCATACATATGTACTGTTTTATTATAAGCAATTAGTATATATATATAATGGTCTCTGACATCTTAACCAATTGATTCAGTTATTAATTTTGTGTGATGATCTTAAGTGGCACTTAAGACCAACTAGTGATTTCTATAGGAGGCCACATATGGAGAAAGTGTGAGGATTAGGTCATTGTTAGATTGCCTGACGTTTTAAATTTTGCTCTTGCTTCTTGCAGACAATTCAGACTAGCAGATTGAAAACTGCTAAAACACGTTGATCTCCACTGTACCCGCTGCAAAGGCTAAGTGCTAAAGGGTGTTATGAGGTATATTGACAGCTGACAAGATGCTCTTCAGCTTGTCTTTGTATCTAAGCCATGGGTGTCCTATATTTCTGTAGCCCTGATCTAACTGGCTATACATAAGGATCTAGGATATCCTGTCATCAGACATTCTCAAGACATGACCATCCACTGCAACTGAGACTGTATGAGGAAAATCTCGATTCCTCCAATATTACACCTATTAAACAGGTGTACATTGGATGTCCTGTATTGAAGGCTAACTCCACAGATCGCACGCAGACAGCTCTTATGGAATAAATCCAGCTGGCGTATATGGTACCTATATGGAGTCCACGACTCTGAGCCGTACAATATATATATATATATATATATATATATATATATATATATATACATTGTATGTTTATTTAATTTAACCCTTGCTTTTCTAATTTACGAATAATCTTGCACAAACCTGGATGCTTCAGATATACATGTAAGTTTAAGAAAAGCAAAATGTTGAAGTGGTATATATATGATAGGCATTATTAAGAGGATTTGAGATAATAATAATTAAGTAATTCATCGAGTCTAGAAGAAACCTCACCAGAATACAGAAAGCACTGGACGGCCATTTCGTCCTATATTTGGGACTCATCAGCAGTACGCATCCACTACCGAGAATTGAATCCCGGGCAGTCACGTTATCAGGCAAATGTCATACCAACTGCTCCAATGGGCCTCGGTGACGAAGAAGTAGCGAATTAGACTCGATATAGCGCCGCGCGATCACATATTTCGTGGTGAAACTCATCCGAGTTTCCCTTACCCATATATATATATATATATATATATATATATATATATATATATATATATATATATATATATATATTATAATTTTATCATATAGACAAAACCATTTTACTCACGACAAAGATGCAACTTGGTTTCAGTGCATTTCAACTGCACATCGACGGGTGAGGGTCGAAAATGGTTATGAACAATCCTGCTTGTAGGCGAGCCGGATGTGAAACGTCACTTCCTTTTTTCCATTTGTTTCAGCTCTTTTTTGAATTAACACTGCGGTCGTTGGAATTTATATATTACTTTCGTTCTCATCGCATCGGATATACATATATATATATATATATATATATATATATATATATATATATATATATATACTTTAATTCAATTTAATTTCAATAATTATATTGATATTTTTGGCTCTTGTTTTTGAAACATGAGAACTATGATATCCATATATATATATATATATATATATATATATATATATATATATATATCAACATCATCATTTGATAAGACACCGGAGGTGTTGAAACAAAATGGCTATTTTTGTAGTGATTTTATAACATATGTTATAATTTTTAAATAATCAATTATATATATATATATATATATATATATATATATATATATATATATATATATATATATATGTGTGTGTGTGTGTGTGTGTGTATGTATAATTTTGCTATAATAATTTCGGGAAAATGGTTTTATAAATATATATTGTAGGCATACACATCAACACTGCATTATGTCAGGTAGTTTTACGTCTATGGCGGTTATCAGGTTATGTGATTCTCTTCTTGATGTAAGATTTCACTATTTTGTATATTTTTACTACAATTTTTTTGTCGTTAATGAAACCCACACTGAAGTGCAGCAAAATTGTCACAAAGTTTCTAATTAGATCAGTCTTACTCTAATTAAGCCATGCTCAACGGGTTAAAAATAAACGTGTCTACCAGTGCACTACAACAAGGACTCCTTGAACCTGCAAGTATATGTTATCACGAATCAAATCGGTTTAGTGTTTCAAGTTTGGACTTATATTTTTTATTATCTTACTGAGGATCTTTTCTAAACGATAGAATTGCTATGCCATTTTTCATTATCATTTAAGTTTTAACAGTCGAGCAGCATGACGATAATTAATGAGATAAAGTATGATAAAATGTGATGAAAAAGAAATCCCACAAATGAAATAGTAATAGATTAAACATTTATTGACTTAATAATAATAATAATAATAATAATAAAATTTTATTAGTAGTAGTAGTAGTATTAGTATTATTAACGAAAGATTATTTTGCTATCGTTTAAAATCTAGGGGTGGTATCCTTCTATGATCTTCAAGATAAAATTAAAGTAAATTAAAATGATGATGAAAACAGACTAAAGAAACTGATACTGGGGTCACGAAACATCATAAATTGAAGAACAATTGAAAGGAAACAAAAAAATATTAATTAAGATAATAATTGATGGAAAATAAAGTAAATAAAGTAAGTAATGTAAGAGGAAAAATAAGCTGCCAAAGGAAAGGCCAAAAGAATTTATAGCGACTGCTTGAATTCGTTTAGATGAAGTGTTACTACTAGTATACATTGATTCTTCCAGAAATGTTTTACGTTGATCTATTATAGCCTTTTACTTGCCATAATCTACAGCCTTTTTCGGTACCTGTCTAACTTAGAGAATAAAAGTGATGGTGTGATAGGGATGGGAAACGTTATTGGGCCGATCAATTTACCCAAATCTGAGCAAAAGACCAAACGTCACATCTTTCATCCCTTCTTAGAAATTCTCGGTCCCAATCTATGTCCTGAATTTTAAAATTTGTTGTTTCCTGCTGCAAATGGGATCAAACTTCAAACTGATTCTGATTTTTGTTACTTTATTATGAATTCTATATTTATGAAATAAAACAGTCCACAAGATTCTTTTGGACGAGTTTCTTATTCTTTGCAGTTTTTACATTTCAGCCGTTGCCTTCTGCGACCTTCCTCGAGTTTCAATCGTTTTCCATAACTCGGTATACATACTTGGGATACGAATGATCTTGAGCGAAAACATCAGCATCCTTTACCAGGCATTACCTGAATACATGACTCAAGATAAGGATTTCCAAACCAGAAACTATGACCTGGGACAGGAATGGGAGTAGTGATGGCACATACATTAAATTCATCATTAAAAATAAGTATATGGAAATCACAAATACGAAACCCTTCAAATAACTCAGTGTGGGGTTCCTCTAGAACTAATCTGGAACATAGCTGTTCAGTTCTTTGAAAACACTTGCATGAATTTAGTAAAAGACGCGTAAGTCGCGAAAGCAGAGATTTATATGAGAAGAATTGGTGCCAATAATACTGAGAGTCTTCCTTCTTTTTTTTTTTTTAGCGTTTCACCCCAAGCAAAGCGGGAAGCCACTAGCACGCTAGGGGTTACAGAGAGTTGAAGTGAGAGCGAATAGTGATAAAGGAAGGATGAATAGAAGGATAGGGGATAGATCAAGGCATCTGGAGACGTCGATTGACATTATATTTGAATAGTTGGAAATTACAGCTATCAAGAAAACAGGAAATGCGGAGGGAGTTCCACAGGCGAGATTTGCGAGACATGAAGCTATTGGAGTAGAAGAGACGGCTACATTTAACAGTTTCAACAGTGAAAGGGCGAGAGCGAGATGCTAGCCTAGTAGAACGCTTAAATTCATGAAGTCTGGGAACCAGCGAAAGCAGGTCATCGGAGCAGCTACCATGAAAGTATTTGTAAAAAAGACAGAGGGGGCGACGGCATGTCTGTGAGAGAGCGACTGTAGACGAGATGCCAGATCAGGGTCAATTACATTACATATCCGTCTCTGGATTTTCTGACACATTTATTAATGGATCTGCCGTTGGAATCGATCACTGCTTAAATACAAGATCTGAAATGTTGACATGTCCGAATCAGATAATTTTATTCTATTTGGGAAACTGTGCTGGTTATGGCGAACTTCAGACATTTTTCTAGTCTAATGGAACCGTCGATTCTTGGATTGACTTCCCTCTCGACTACACCCGTACGTAGTAGGATTCGGGAATGAAGAACTAGGAGGCCATGTTTGGGGTAACGTGATCGTGGCAATTGTAATTCACTCATTCTTGGTTTGTCTTGATCTTATGAGACGACACAGAATCTTGTTGATAGGTGTATGGTCTTCCTCTGCTCACAGTCTCTACCCTAGGCTTCACCACCCTCTCCAGCCTCCTCCTGATAGTCAGCATCTATTACCTTTAAGTGATGATGAAAGATGCCCAGAACCCTCACAGTTGCCAGAAACTTTGCGTGCATAACCGTTGAATGGTCTTTAAGGACTTTGCATAAAAATCTGTCATCCCTTCAGTTGACGTTTTGTTCCTGATCAAAGAAAGAGCCAAGTTATTCCAGTACCTTGATGTTTCATGAATGGCCTCTCCGCATCTCATATTACATGTATCGAAGGTCCTATTTACATTATCCGGACTATTGTTCTCATCTTCGTCGCCATATTTATTACAACGTTTCGGCCGTTGTACGCTCCGGCCTTCTTCAGGTGGTTGGAATGTCGAACTGAACCCTTTATTTCGCTCACTGGGGTAGACTGTTCTAGTTCCACGTGCCATGTTTAATGGATGTCAGATGTTAATTCCGGTCTCCAAGTACTCCACTGCATTAACCGGGTTTTGAACTCACACAATTTGGGTCCTCAAGGACACATGGCACAGTGGTTAGATCCAGTGCCAGGACCCAAACAGTGTTAGTTCATTATCCGGTTAATGCAGTGGAGAACTTGGAGATGGGAATTAACTGATAACTGACATCCATTAAACATGGTACGTGGAACTAGAACAGTCTACCCCAGTGATCGAAATAAGGGGTTTCAGTTCGACATTCCTACCATCTGAAGAAGGCTGGAACGTACAAGGTCGAAAGGTTGTGATAAATATGGCGGCAAAGATGAGGACAATAGTCCGAATAATGTAAATAGTGTACATAATACCTAATCTCAGAAATATAGACATATACTGTAGGGCTGAAACGTTGTGATAAATATGGCGGCAAAGATGAGGACAATAGTCCGAATAAAGTAAATAGTAACTAGACCAGTTGCCACCCAAAGCTACAGAACCCAGTCTGTCACGCTATTTACTCATAGCTTTGGGGAGAAAAAGAGGATTCATACCTTTCCTAAAGTCATTAGCACGTAAGTGAATGTAATGGATTCGACTGGAATTCGAACTCGGCCCTCTGATTCCTCAATCCGAGCCGCTATCCATTACTCCTCGATAGTCGCCGTGCGACCCGCTTATTTATTTTTCTTAAAACCTTCATTAAACATCTCTGAAAAGCGATAGGAAGCTGAATTAATTCGACTATGGTGTGCACCTAGTCACATTGGACGCCAGAATTTTTCAATTTTAATTTAAGTGGGATATATATATATATATATATATATATATATATATATATATATATATATATATCGAATACTTCAGGGAAATGTCTTTAAGAATGACACCACTAAACCCGACAGTATGGCGAAGATACATAAATGACACCTTCATACTTTGGTCGCACCAGGAAGCTGTACAAATACTTCTGGGCCATGTGAACTCAATAACACCTTTGATCCAGTTCACAAGAAAAGAAGCCTTCCTGGATGTATTAATAATTCTCACACGGAATGGTTTCAATACATCTGTATATCACAAGCCACTATTATCCATAATTCGTATTCGAAGACAATTCGGTTACACAATCCCTGTTGCAGGCGCTTGCTCAGGCGCATTTGTGTTTATTCAATACCCACCTGTAGTTTATACTGCAACTCTGCTGTTTCTGGGAGAGAGCGTGTTATCTAGCGTGATCGAAAATTTGAACAAAGCCAGCACCCTCAAGCCCTTGAACACGATGACTTGTGACTTCGTGCTAGCACAGCTAGGTACTATAGCCTTGGGTGGCAACTGGTCTAGGAGAAGGAGAACTCTGAATTTAAAACCTGATCGTACTTGTATACTTAAAGATTCTTTTTAAAAGGGGGTTTGGGTTACATTATATTTAACTACAATTTTAAAATATTATTTTTACTCTTAATTATTAACAGACTATATTTCTTTTTAAATCAAGTAAATGTAATAGAATTACTTAAATTATTTTTCATATCAAATATAATTATGTATATTACCAGCTCCAATTTTTTTAAAAATATTATTCAAGGAAAAATTTTGACAATGACGACAAAGGATAGCTATTTCATTTCTTTGATTCAGTAATTTTTTTATTTTTTATAAACTTAGTAATATATAGTTTCTCGTGTATGCACAAAGGACATGGGTCATTTAATGATCTACATATTCTATCTTTTCTTATTAATTTCCATTTTACTGTAGGTGCTTTATTGGTTTCTTTTAAGTGCCAGAAATATTTCGATAGGGACGTCTGATTTTCTTTTTTATCCTAAATGAACTTTGATGTTGATTGAATCTCTTTTTGAACTCATGGCTTGTGCAACCTATATATATATTTTATGTTTTCAGGATTTTCAATAGATGAGATATTGCATTGGTATACTAATGATTCCATGCGACATTTATTTTATAGAGGACAGTTATGAGGATTTCTACAGTTACATAATTTTTTATTATCTTCATCTCTTTTTATTTTTATTTTTATATTGTCTAAATTTCTTTGGTTTTGGTCAAAGTGTTTATTGAAGAGATTAGCATTATGTTTCTTAATAATTTTTTCAAAGTTTTCAGTACAGCTTTAACTTAAATTTAGTGTATTTTTTATTGAAAATAGTACTTAGTTTACTATCTCTAGGAAAGTGCTTAATGATTAATGCAAGGAATTTTTGTACTAATTTGTTCTTTACCATTTGGTTGTATGGGGGTGTATACCAAATTATTTTCTACTTCTGTTTTTTCTATGCATTCAATTTTCCTTTTTAATATAAGTTAGTTTTTTGGCTTTTGTAACCACTATCTTTTAGAGCTTTATTATAGAAATTAATATGTTCATAGAAAATCTTCTCATTTGCTGAATTTGTACTTATTCTTTTTTCGATAGGTAAAGGTATATGCTTAAGTATATATGGTGGATTATTTGATTTAGGGTGTATATATAAAGGATTGGTATTGGGGTTTTTATAGGGTATGTATACATTTTTCATTAAATCTAATGTTATGTAAGGAAGTTAACTTTTTAATTTAGTGATGACCGTAATTTTTAAGTTCAGGCTTTTAAATTCTTTATATATTTCTAATTTTATCGATTTTAAAGTTAGTAGAGTTTTTTATAACCATAAGTCCATCGTCTCTGTATAAACCAATGTCAGTTGTATTAATTTCACGGTACGCTGTGAGATTGCATAATATAAAGAGACCTATGAGATCAGAAGACTCAGCTGAGTCTAGTGATCCCATTGTGATGTCAAAATGGTCATATGAATTCTTTATCCATTGCTCGCCTTTATGTATCAGTACCGATTTTTTCGCATTTATAATAATGCTCTTTTCTTCTTCCGTAATATCCGTGTAGTGGGTAGCAAAGCAAAGTCCAACGCATTCATGAGCAGTTCTTTAGATATTGATTGATAATAATTTTCAATATCAAACTGCATTTAATTTAATTATATAATTAATTTGAAGTTTTTAGCTTCGGTTTTTGAAATATGGTTATTACTGTGTAGCGAAGAAATCATATTTTAAATCAGTTAATTTATAATATATATATATATATATATATATATATATATATATATATATATATATATATATAAGTATGCATGCATGCATGTGTGTGCGTGCGCGTGTGTGTGTATTGAGCAAAGTCTCAAATTGAACAAATGTCGCTGATTTTTTTCGGTTTGTGTACATGATGCTTCTCTAGAAAATGTTATTTTCATCTTTGTGCATCGAAATATCTTCGTTGAAATTCATGGAAGCTGTCCTCTGAAAATAAATTCCTGGTCACCTGAGCAGCATGAACGCTGCATAAATACATTTTTATCTTCATTACTTGGACTGAAGAACAACAAGATTCTATCTTTTGCCCTTCGCTAATTCCTTGACAACTTCCAATATTCTGACGAAGTAACTAAAAACCGTTAATGAATAAGCGTAAGAAAGAGGAATTTAATATATGTATTTATAGATTCTTGACAAAATTCAAAGAAATATCTGCAATATTATCGGTTTTGATCTGACATCACGGTTTAAATCCCGTACCTTTCCTGTGCCTTTTCTATAAATATTTTCATGGTAATTGTTCCGATGAGCTTTCCTCATTGGTGCTTATACTTTACGAATTTAAGTGCAGTACTAGATTGTCAGCTAGGTCTCACCATTTTACAGCTGAAATGGCGAGATATAACCGTAAGGTCTATACTAACAGTTCTCTCGCACTTCTCGCTTGTGGAACACTTTTAAAGGCTTTTTGCTTTCGAGTCAAATTTGATTTTCAAAAATTTAAATGCAATGTCAATCGTTATCTACTGTCTTCTTAATTACGGTTTTTTATTGGCCTCTCTCACCATAATAATATTTTTTCTTTTCCTCGTATTTTTCTCACACAGTATGCTTTGGCGTAGTGACTTTATTGGCTTGCGTAAAGAGAAATGATTAAAAAATAACTAAATTCTGGATAATTATTTTTTTTTGTAGGTTTTTAATATATTGACTAACCCTTGCTTAGTATCGTGGTAGACCACAATGACAGAGAGTCTATCGTGAGAATTCCACTCAATACTAGTTTATGATACTACCTTGGAAAGCAATTTTCCATTTTACTAAAGAGATTAGTGCGAAAGTAAAAAGAAGAAACATGGTCGAATTTTGAACTCGGCGATTTCATTTTCAGAGCCGATAATATATATATATATATATATATATATATATATATATATATATATATATATATATATATATATATATATATATATTGTGCGTGTGTGTACAAATATACTGATAAAATAGGAAAGAACTGTTAGATTGATGATCCGAAGTATTTTTGTTTTGTTTTTTTTTTTAAACAGTGCTCGATACACAAGTAGAATCTAGATTATAATTATTCTTTTTAAAATATGATTACATCGCTACACAGGAATTACCATGTTTCAAAAACAGAAGCTAAAAACTTTCAATTCAATTATAGAAATTAAATAAAAATACTTAGTTCTGTTTCATTTTCAAGCAAATTTTGGAATAACTTATTTTGAAATTTACGGAGCTTTATAAGCACATACATTCATAATATTAGTTTCTATGGATATAGAGAAAACCAGTCATTTTAATAAAGGGCGATAGGGTATTCATTTACACTGACAACTATTGTATTAACATTTTAGTTACTTTCGAAAAGAGGGCAAGTCAAGTTAGGGTCGGAGTGCCTTTTTTCAAATGAATAATGACATCCGTTCAACGAATGTCATCTGGTCTTTTTCAAGGACAAAAAGATTTTCGGCACTTTTGTTTCACCGTTAAATTTGGTCTTGTACATATATATATATATATATATTTATATATATATATATATATATATATATATATATATATATATATATATATATATATATATATATAAGTGAAAATAACACTGACATCACATTTTAACAGATATATTTAGCAAAATTACACAAACATTTCTTGAAATTCTAAAGGGTATATTTATTCAATAAAATCGCCATTGGCTCAAACCACGGCCTCAAAACGACTTCGGATCCTCCTGCAACTCTTCTGGACGGTCTTCTTATTGAAAATCTTTGCCTTCAAATCATCTTCGGTGCTACTATGAGTTTGTTATTCTCTCGCTCAACTTCGCCCGACACATAATAATCAAGGGCTTTGCAGTATGGGGAGTTAAGTGACCAGATATAAGAGGTGATGTGGTCACAGCAATTCTCTCACAGCCATGACTGATTTCTCCTACTTGTATGAAATGGTGCAGAGTTGCCAGACTAGGTTCTTTCAGCAGCCACTCCTTGACAAAGGGCAACACTTTCTTCTCAAGGCACTTGATGTAGGCCTCCATCTTGAGTCTGGAGGCTACACTAACAAATTCGGCAGTTCTTTTCTTATCAGAAGGATTAGAGTGAGTTTTCCGAGCTGCCGTACATTCGTAATCACCATAAGACTCATTCATCTCTTTCCGAATCCTATGCACTGTCCTCGGAATGACACCCAAAACAATTTGACATGTTCATATTGGCGCTTCCGGCGCGAATGCAATGTAGTAAAGCATGCCGTTTCATAATTTTTGACGATGTGAATTACGTCATGGTGCTTTTTTCTTCTTCCAGACGGTTCCCAAATGACACTACTATACTGTGCAGTCGACAAAATCAAAACAAACAACGCGCATGCCCTTCACATATATATATATATATATATATATATATATATATATATATATATATATATATATATGTGTGTGTGTGTGTGTGTATATACAGAGTGAGAGAGAGAGAATGAACAGTGTGTGATGGATATGAATCGAGGCAAACTGAGAGAGATTTCGTTATATAGATACGAAAAGAATGTGATAAATATAAACAGACTGAAATAGATAGATAGATAGATAGATAGATAATGAAGGGGCAGAGATAGATAGATAGATAGATAGATAGATAGATAGATAGATAGATAGATAGATAGATAGATAGATAGATAATGAAGGGGCAGAGATAGATAGATAGATAGATAGATAGATAGATAGATAGATAGATAGATAGATAGATAGATAGATAGATAATGAAGGGGCAGAGATAGATAGGTAGATAGATAGATAGATAATGAAGGGGCAGAGATAGATAGATAGATAGATAGATAGATAGATAGATAGATAATGAATAATAATAATGACTGGCTGCCCGTATTCGAGGATGCCCAACTACTAGGGTGGCTAGCCAATCCCTATTGCAGACTCTTGCTCAGGCTCATTTGTTTTTATTCAACACCCACGGAGCCAACATGTCGTTTATACTGCAACTATGCTGAGCAGACATTAGTTACAGTTTCTTGGAGAGAGCGTCTTATCTAGCATGATTAACAATCTGAACAACGCCAGCACACTCAAACCCTCGATCACGATGAATTGTAACTTCGTGCTAGCACAGCTATCGACAGCCCTCAAGTGTTCCGTCTAATTAATTTCAGTAACAATTCTTCGGACAGTCCGTCTTCAGTTATTAAGTCAATTTTTTAAGCATTTCACCCCAAGCAAAGCAGGAGTGCCACTATCGTGCAAGAGGTTTCAGAGAGTGAGAACAAGAGTAAAGAGGGGTGTTTGAGGAAAGGATATAGAGAAGGACGGGGATCAAGATCAAGGCATTAGAAGATGTCGATTGACATTACATTTGAATATATGATGATTATAGCTATGAGAGAAGCAAGTAAGAGGAATGGAGTTCCACTGTCGGGAAGTGCGAGAGCAAAGAAGCTGTTGGAGTAGAAGAGGCAGTTACATTTGACTGTTTCGATAGTGTAAGGGTGGGGCTGAGATTCCAAACTAGTAACGCGATTAAACTCATGCAGTTGGATACCAGTAGCTCGTCAGAGTAGCTGCCGTGAAAATATTTGTAGAAAAGACAGAGGGAAGGCTGTGAGAAATTGACTGAAGACAATCATATAACACCTCAATAACTCGAATTTTGCTTTAAGTATTTTCTGTCTCATTTTATACGAATACTCTAGACAGTAGAACAAAGCTTAAATGATTATTTAGTTTCATCATTTTTTTGTTTATTAGAGTTATTGGGTTTATTATAAAAACTGCAGTCTGAAGGTATTATAGAAATCCGTAAAAATCGCTTTTTACTTCTATAACATGATAATACAATCACTATTACATTCACTTACGTACTATATACCCTTGGGAAAGGTATGAATCTTCTTCTTCTCCCCGCCCCACAGCTATTGGTAAATAGCAGGACAAACCGAGTTCTATAGGCTTGGGTGGCAACTGGTCTACCGCAGAAAGAAATGGCAACCTACTGCGGGGAAAAAATCTGCCTCGTCAGTCATGTATCGAAAGATACATGTTCGCCTAAGCGTGTAACACGCATGGCACATAATTGACTGAATGGATAGCAACTCGGTTTGAGGAATCGCTGAGCCGAGTTTAAATTCCCGTCGAGTCCATTACAGTCACATAAGTGAATGTAATGAACTCGACGGAAATTTAAATGTAATGAACTCTCAACAACATAAACATTAGTCATTACATTTGGTAAATTCTTCTCCTACATATTTATCGGATGTGCGGTGGTGGAATGGATAGCTTTTCGGTAAAAGCATTTGAAGAACAGCGTTCAAATTCTGGTTGGGTTCTTTGCATTTGTAAAGCGCAAATACCATTGGAAAAGGCATTAAATTCATATCTTTTCACTCAAATGTGGGTTAAATATTAAGACTTTTATCAGGAAAAATTATTGTTATCTATACAAACAGAGTAGGGGGCACGGTGGAGTAATGGATGGCAGCTCGGATTGAGGAATCGGGGAGCCGAGTTCGAATTCCAGTCGAATCCGTTACATTCACTTGGGAAATGTATGAATCTTCTTCTCCCCCAGCTATGGCTAAATAACAAGACAGACCGGGTTCTATAGCCTTGGTTGGCAACTGGTCTACTGTAGAAAGAAATGGCAACTTACTACGGGGAAAAAATCTGCCTCGTCAGTCATGTATCGAAAGATACATGATCGCCTAAGCGTTTATCAAGCATGGCACATAACTGACTGACTGACAATCGCCAACAATTGATCAACATCTATAATAGAACAAATAACAAACATATATGATAAGACCTTGAAGCATTTACATCTCAATATAATGAACCTTCTTCTTAATAACAGCTAGCAATCTATTATCCATTGATTTTTAAATATTTTTACTTCAGCAGATTCAATTTAAAATGTGGTGATTTTAATTGCTTTACTGTTAATTTAACAGTAAAGCATACCGCTTTCATGTAACTTCATCTTCACAATTGACCATAGATTTTCGATCGGATTCAAATCGAGACTTGATGGGGACCATTCCATTATCTTCTCCACTGTGAAACTTATATATTCAAAACGGTTCGACTACAACAATGCATTGTATACATTTTTACTGTAAGATGCGTTAAAGCAAGTTGCAATTGATTGCCAGCCGTCAGGGGTTAATACAAACATTACTGAAAGAATGAATATTGTTATTAGACAGGTTAAAATTAGTTTCGAGCCAGTAAAGCGTGTATGTCTCAGCGAGGACTATCATTCTTCTAAGCCCTGGGACTTGCGCTACATAATCACGAACAAAGAACTGTATCAAGTAACAGAAACCACAATATTGAGGAATTTCAAGGGCAGCAACAACTAAAACTCGGAGAGATAATATTGCCATAATCAAGATGTTACCTTTACTCAGTTCTTTAAATAAATGGTGGTTAATTTACAGTGTAACACCCGCGCTCAGTTCGCATTAAGAATTTCGAAAATAGTTACATTTATGTGTAATTGTACATGCTCCATTCAAATCCGGCTTGATAAATTTGATAAAATCTACCGTTTTAGAGTTATCAACAGTAAAATTTCGGATTCATTCGCGTCGCGGGCAGCCATGACTGGCGTTGTTTGCATACATTCGCTGCAGAATAGCTATCAATGTAGGTATCATTGCGCAAACTCAGCTTGTCTACTTAAATAGTTCTTGTGCGCAGTAATTGAGATACATTTAGACGAGAAAGATCACTTCCGCGCTTCGCTTTCCGTAGTCTTCCGCGCTTAGCTTTCCGCAGCAAATGTATGCAAACAACGCCAGTAATGGCTGGCGCCAATGACGCAAATGAATCCGAACTTTCACTGTCGATAACTCCAAAACGGTAGATTTTATCATATTTATCAAGCCAGATTCGAATGGAACATGTACAATTACACATAACTGTAAGAATTCTGGAATTTTTTAATGCGAACTGAGCGCGGGTGTTACACTGTAAATTAGCCCAAATGCTTTGGAAGGAAATCCCCATCGATACTGTAAAAAGCGATACCAGTTACAGGACTTTCAAAACTTGTTTTTCTGAAAAAGATTTTAATGAAAAGATTTTACAGATTTCAAGCGAAATCAGCACTGACTGCTCAGTCAATGAATGCCGAATGTTTCCTTATAAGGAAACAGCTAATATTGCCATTACCGTTATAGGCATAAATTTACACACTTTGTCAATATAATCATTTTTTTTCTCCTTCCAATTGTCATCATCATCACAATTATTATTTTTCACTGTCTTTTTATCTAATCGCCTTTACAATGTTACCTGTAATTACTTCACTTTTCAATATTTCATAGACAGTTTTTCATTATTCAGTCGCCATTTTTCACACTTCAGTCGCAATTTTGTAAACAGATACAACTGAAGACATATTTTTCTTAATCTCCTGAAACCTAAATTGTATTTTTTTATTATTATTTTGCTTTTCTTACATGCTTGTAATTCGGTTCAGTGACCTTTTGGTATAATTTCGCGTTTTAATTTTGCCTCATTATACTCTAGCACCCAGGCTCTCTTCACAAACAAAATCCATAAACACTCGAGATTTTGTCTTTATTCCTGGAAATGGAATCATCAACGAAGCACAGTAATGTCCTCTTTCAATACAGGATTTTCTTTAGTTCCTTGATGCGAAGATTTAAAAAATATATAAATGAAAAGAAGTTATTTCTGTTTTATCTTAACGCTTTTATCAGATTCACTTAAAAGGTTTTACTAATTAAAACCGTTGCTTCGTTAGCATTGGCCTATGACTGATCGAATGTTCACTTGAGAATCCGTTACATTGTAAAGTCGTTATGTGCCGGTGAACAGAATCTTACATATTTATGTAGGAAAACACGAAATCATTTTGAAATGAAGGGAAAATATATCAGCATAACAAAGTTGAAATATAGAGTTCCCCAAGCAAGAATAATACAAAATAAAATATTTAAATTGAAATAATCTTATTCTTTACTTTTATCTGGCTAGGTAGGCTATATAATCAAGGGAAATGTGTTAGTAGGTGCAATGAAAAAGTAAAATGTCCGTCGATTTATAATTGCCCAGTATGATCGCGTTTTTGAACAGGAACAGTTGTGCAATAGATACATAGATATATAGATAGATAGATAGGAACAGACTAAAATATATACATTGATAGATATAAAGATAAGAAAATGTGATAGATAGATAGGAAGATATTACGTAGATAGATAGATAGATAAATAGATAGATATGAACATATGAGATAGATAGATAGAAAGATAGATAGGAACAGACTAATATATATATATATATATATAGAGAGAGAGAGAGAGAGATAGATAGATAGAAACAGACTAAAATATATAGATTGATAGATATAAAGATAAGAAAAAACTGTGATGAATAGACAGATATGAAGATATTACGTAGATAGATAGATAGATAGATAGATAGATAGATAGATATGAACATATTAGATAGATAAATAGAAAGATAGATAGGAACAGACTAATACATATATATAGATAGATAGATAGATAGATAGGAACAGACTAATATATATATATATATATATATATATAGATAGATAGATAGATAGATAGATAGATAGATAGATAGGAAAAGACTGAGATAGATAGATAGAGAGAGAGAGAGAGAGAAAGAGAGAGATGTGAACAGACTGGCATATATATATGGATAGATAGATAGAAACAGACTAAAATATATAGATTGATAGATATAAAGATAAGAAAAAACTGATAGATAGATATGAAGATATTACGTAGATAGATAGATAGATATATAGATATGAACATATTAGATAGATAGATAGATAGATAGATAGATAGATAGATAGATAGATAGATACGAACAGGCTAAAATAAATAGATTGATAGATAGAAAGACAGGAAAAGACTGAGATAGATAGATAGAGAGAGAGAGAGTGAGAAAGAGAGAGATGTGAACAGACTGGCATATATATATATATATATATAGATAGATAGATAGATAGATAGATAGATAGATAGATAGATAGATAGATAGATAGATGTGAACAGACTGACATAGATAGATAGATGTGAACAGACTGACATAGATAGATAGATAGATAGGTTTCCTGACTATTTAATTTCCAGAAACAGTGTTAAAATCATCCACCAGACGTTTCCTGTTACTGGAAGTGTTTTAAGTTGAAAGGAAACCGGAAAACCCACAAAGGTTAGACAAGAGAGATGAAAGAAAAAACTCGGTAGGAAATCCAAATTTACCAGCCAGACAAGTGAGGATTGAATGCATTCTTAACAGTCATGTTTCAGTACACAGAGTATAAAGAAAAAACGATTTCAATGGCAACAAAGCAAATTCTTCACCAAAAAACATTGGAATGGAAGATTGAAATGGTCGAAAGAACATTTATCGTAAGATACTGGAAAGTGGCAAAATGTTTTTCTTAGTGATGAATGCAAGAGAATCTGTAAGAAGACGAGTAGGAGGAAGAAATAATGCGAGATACCAACACAAAGACGGTAGAATTTGATGGTGGACACATAATGGTATGGGATTGCACTACAAACGATCGTAGAAGGAAATTGGTAAAAGCTGACGGGAACTTCATCAACGAAAACTATATTAGTTTACTACGGACTAATTTTCTGCCTGACGACGAACATGGAGAATTTTTTAGAGTGACGTAACTTCCTGCCGACACTTCACCGGCAACAAAAAGGTTTCTTGCGGATGATGATGTTCATATTTTAAAAGACTGGCCAACACAAAATCCTGATCTCAATATAATGGAATCATTTCGATCCAAAGGCAAAAACACTAATTTTCAACTACATACAATTTATACTTTCTGAAATAATGAAGATCACATTTCGCAAAAAAAAAAAAAAAAATTAACTTCTCTGAGATATTATGATTACTTGCATTATTTACATTATTCGAACTGTTATCCTCATCTTCATTGCCATATTCACAACGTTTCGGCCGTTGTAGACTCCGATCTTCTTCAGGATCTGTCTATATCTCTGAGATGAGGTATTATGATCACTTGCGTTATTTACAATATTCGGGCTGTTATCCTCATCTTTATTGCCATATTCACAATGTTTCGGCCGTTGTCCGCGCCGGCCTTCTTCAGGTGATTGGAATTTCGAACCGAACCCTTTATTTCGTCCATCGGGTTAGATTTTTCTAGTTCCACGTGCCATACCACTTCCGGATGTCTCATCGTCATACTACCAGCAGACAAAGCCAATGCAACTGTAGTGATGGGCAAAATGGCGTATACAGAAAAACTGGAAGACCTCATTGCGAATGGTAGCTACAGTAAAATAAAGAAAGATCCTACAATTAAAACAGAACGCAAACTGTCACAGATCCTAATCAAGAACAAGGACCACTTCGCAATTAAGACCTATAGGCAGTTGTCACAGCGTTACATCAAACTACATTACATATATGGTCTCCCAAAGATGCACAAAGACGGTATTCCGCTCAGGCAGATTGTTAGGTACCAAGGCTTCGTGTGCCACCCTCTGAGTCGCTTTCTTGTAGATATAATCGACCCATTTATCGGAAAGACACCATCATATGTCCGGAACTCAGCCCACTTCCTGGAAATAATCAAAGATGCTCCCATCCAATCCAACCAGATGGTGAGCCTGGACGTGGTGAGTTTGTTCACTAAGGTACCCACGGAGAAGGCACTCTTTGTAGTCAGGGACAGGCTGGCCTCAAACTCCTCCCTAGGAAAACGGACTAGTATACCAGTGAATAACCTGATGGAAATGCTGACTTTCTGTATGCAAACAACATACTTCGGAATGGCATTAGACTTATACCGACGGGATGAACGCTTAGTTAAGGGCACGCTATTATCATCAGCAATGACAAACCTATATGTAACACTTTGAGGAAATGGTATCAGAATCAACACCACTAAAGACAACCCAATGGATGAGATACGTAGATGACAACTTCACACTCTGACCACACCAGGAAGACATCCAGCTACTACTGGACCATATGAATTCAATAAGATCATCGATACAGTTCACAATGGAGCGAGAAAACGACAACAAAGTCGCCTTCCTGGATGTACTCATATCGCGAACAGAGCAGGTGTTCAAGACATCCGTATACCGCAAGCCAACATTCACCGGACAATACCTCAACTTCAACTCCCACCATCCATACAGTGTAAAGAAAGGGATCGTCCGCTGCTTACAGCATCGAGCAAAAGTCATAAGTGGCGACCCAGAAACATACGAACAAGAAATGGTCAGTATATCAATACCTACAACGTAACAACTACCCTGGGTACATGGCAGCCGTTCCAACAAACTGGGATAGAAGGGTACAAAAGGAAACAACATTCAGCAAACAATCTGCCTAGCCTATGTGAAGGGATTATCGGAAAACATACAAAGGATCCGTGGTCCATATAACATCAGCACAACCTTCAAAAGT
The DNA here is from genome assembly GCA_964036315.1 of Acanthosepion esculentum. Classification (NCBI taxonomy): domain Eukaryota; kingdom Metazoa; phylum Mollusca; class Cephalopoda; order Sepiida; family Sepiidae; genus Acanthosepion; species Acanthosepion esculentum. Next base: position 17,359,401 of record OZ038495.1, on the reverse strand, counting down.
GGTTCAACACTTCGCAGACCCCTCGTCCGAATAAGACTCCTCGTAGAGGAGAACATGACTAAGGACTTTGTGTACGCTATCCCGTGCAGCTGTGGTAAGAAATACAAAAGAGAAACAGGCCGTCCTCTCAAGGTAAGACTACAAGAATATCGTAAAGCAGTAACACAAGAGGAAATAGAAAAATAAGGCGTAGCTGAACAAATATGGAGGGAAAATGGAGATCACCCCCACCCCCGTTGGTTGAGATTGATATAATAGACGGAGAGCATCACTGAAAAATAAGAAAACTTAAGGTATCAATACATATGCAAGACCACAAAAATCACCTGAGCCGACCAAGCATAGAAATGAATACAATATGGGAACTAGTAATAAGGAATGCTAGAGAAAAGCAATTAATAATAACAAAAATTGCAATATCGGAATACCGTCTTTGTGCATCTTTGGGAGACTGTATATGTGAGGTAGCTTGGTGGAACGCTGTGACAACTGTTTGTATGTCTTAGGTGCAAAGTGTTCCTTGTTCTTGATTAGGATCTGTGACAATTTGCGTTCCGTTTTCATTGCAGGATATTTCTTTACTTTACTGTAGCTATCATTCGCAATGAGGTCTTCCAGTTTTTCTGTATATGCCGATTTGTCCATAACTACAGTTGCATTTCCTTTGTCATCTGGTAGTATGATGATGATGAGAAATCGGGAAGGGGCTTGGAACGTGGAACTAGAACAATCTACCCCGATGGACGAAATAAAGGGTTCGGTTCGAAATTCGAATATGATGATATGTAGTCAGCTACGCACGATTTTTCTATTTACCCTCGTGTTACTGCTTTACGATGTTCTTGTACTCTTAACTTAAGGGAGCGGCCTTTTTCTCCTTTGGATTTCTTATCACATTCGAAATTCCAATCACTTGAAGAAGGCTGGAGCGTACTGCATGAATTTAAGCGTGCTACTCGGGGCCACCCTTTCACTGTCGAAACGGTTAAATGTAGCCGTCTCTACTACTCCAACAGCTTCTTATTTCGCTCTTCCCGTCAGTGGAACTCCCTTCCTGTTACTTGCTTCCCTGATAGCTAATAACCTTAAAATTTTCAAATGTAATGTCAATCGACATCTTCTGATGACTTGATCCCGATCCCCGTCGTTCTCTATATCCTTTCCCTATATAGCCTTGCTCTCATTTTCTGTAACCCCTTGCGTGAGTTGATGTGCTTTTCAAAAAAGTATATGGCAATGAAGATGAAGATACCAGTCTGAATAGTGTAAATAATGCAAGATAAGAAAAGATCTGTAATTTGAAATTTTCTCTGTCATGCTAAATCATTCACCGCAAGGTACTAAAGAAAATGCAGTCACTTGTTTTCTGGCCCTCAGAGATCCTAAAATGCACTGTGAAAAGCACACTACTAATCAATTTGGGACTAAAATTAACAAAAGTTATTAATTTACTAAGGTAACTCAAAAATTTTGCAAGCTAGTGTAGATGTAGTTTGGTTTCTTAAACACATTATGGGTCATATTAATGCCAAAATTTTCTTTTCTTGTGGTACTTTGTTACTTTTTGTTGGTTGATATGTTATTTATCAGAATTATTATCGAATAAATGGCCAATTAATCGGCACGACACTGTAATGTTTACCTAACCAAACTATGCATTGTTTGAATTTTTATTATTATTATTAGAAATAGAGAGAGCAAGGTCTCTGATCAGGAGGTTTTGAGGAGCGTGGAACCACCTCTTAAATGCTGGCGTTCCCAGGTCCACCCTGACCCGGGGTGGTAAGCACCTGTTAGGGTCCCAGCCATGAGCAAATAGCTGACACTCAATCTTGTGTAAAAATAGGTTTTAATACCAGAAATACTTTGTAATAAAAAATATATTACCAGCAATAATCTTTGAAAGAAAAATTATATGCAATACTTAAAAAAAAAGAAAAAAAAGTACTAGCAATACAAACAACTATACATTCTTTGAAAAACAAATATGACGAGCTATAGATTTCTTGAAGGAAAAATATTCCCAGAAATAGAATTTTGAAGAATAAAATATGACCAGCTATAGATTTCTTGAAGAAAAAATATTCCCAGAAATAGATTTTTGAAGAAAAACATATTACCAGCTATAAAAATTTTGTCGGCATTAAATAACCCATTGAGGTTGATATGCCGTAAAACAAAACAAACCAAACCAAGAAATAGGGAGACAAATTCAAATATAAATAAAATATAAAATTTCAGTAACTACATTATATTAGCTTTATTTTGACAAAAAATAAGCACATAACTATAAAAAAAAGAATTATCATGCAACACCATAATTTGTTTTTGTCAATAAAATTAATTACTGCTTTACAAATGGCATCCTTTCCAACAGTTTTTGAAAAAATTAAATGATAGACTTTTCCAAACATTCTTCAAGAACAGAAAATGCTCTCTCTCACGCATTGAGTATTCTCATCAAACACTACTATACAATTCATCCGATAATAATTTAGTGGCTAGTTAGGAGATTGAGGTGGCCAAATCATAATTTCTAAAATGATGTTCCTTTTTTTTTGGCACTAAGTAATTTTCACACAATTTAGAAGAGTCTTTTGCATCGTTGTCTTGTGAAAGTTGATTTTTTTCATTTATGGGTGCACCAGATGGGATAACGTCTCTTTGCAAAAGTAAATGATCTTCTTTTTTCATGGTTCCCTTGACCTGAATCAAATCTCCATCCATTTTGTAATGTCATAAAGTCTAGCAGGATTTAACGATGAAAACAAAACATGTTTCTCATACAAAATACTCATAATTTAGCAAAATGTATTGAGGAAATGCGAATCCAAATTTGACTTTCTGGTAGTAAGAAGAGCCTTAAGAAAGACTGAAAAATAAAAGCAAATACACTGTACTTATTGAAATTTTATCTTTTGCTTTAAAATTACACGAATCATTCATACAAAAAACAGATAGTGAAGTTAATGATATAAATGGCGAGAATACATCTTCGCAAACAAATCTATTAAGATACAATAACCCACGAACCTGTAGATGAATGTTATGATCTCTGTTTTTAATAAATTCCAGTTGCATAAGGTCTTTTTATACGAGTACATTCGTCTGTTCATACAGAAATATATATATATATATTACACGAATCATTCATACAAAAAAAACAGATAGTGAAGTTAATGATATAAATGGCGAGAATACATCTTCGCAAACAAATGTATTAAGATACAATAACCCATGAACCTGTACATGAATGTTATGATCTCTGTTTTTAAGAAATTCCAGTTGCATAAGGTCTTTTTATACGAGTACTTTCGTCTGTTCATACTCTGTTTTTGTATGAATGATTCATGAAATGTAAATTGAACTGCACCACATCATTGATATTAAAAAAACTGATCCGACGTGCAACTTTTGGATAATAACTGTGACATTCCTCTATTTATGGAACAATTTAGTGTATGCCACATCGACTGAAAAAAAACTACTAAAAAAGAATTCTCCTATTACCATATTAGTACAAAAACGCACACTCTTAAATTAAAAAACAAATTAAAATTTCTTACCGTTAACGATAACACATTTCTAAAAAAAACATATTTCGGATTACATCTAATCTTTCGTTGTCCCGTTATTACCTGGATGTAAAAAACAAATCTATTTCAATACCTGATGATGTCTGTATGAACAGACGAAAGTACTCGTATAAAAAGACCTTATGCAACTGGAATTTATTAAAAACAGGGATCATAACATTCATGTACAGGTCCGGGGTTAATGTATCTTAATAAATTTGTTTGCGAAGATGTATTCTCAACATTTGTATCCTTAACTTCACTACATGCTTTTTGTATGAATGATTCATGTAATATAAATTGAACTGCACCACATACTTGATATATATATATATATATATAAGACAGATCCAAATTTGACTTTCTGTTAGTAAGAAGGACCTTAAGAAAGACTGAAAAATAAAAGCAAATATACTGTAATTATTGAAATTTTATCTTTTGCTTAAAAAAATATGAAAATATTTAATTTTAAGGATTTTTGAAGAAATCTTTTTGTCTGTATATATATATATAGAGAGAGAGAGAGAGAAAGAGTGTGTGTGTGTGTGTGTGTGTGTTTCGCTGTATCACATCTCATCAGTGTGGGTAGACATACGATTGTCTCAAACCGGGATCGAAACCTGACTGATTTGGCATCAGTCGGATATTTTACACCTAAGCTATCAGCGCCCGGTGGAGGAGAAGATGACTTTTGTGCATTTATTCCTTTAAATAAACACTCTAGTGATATAGGGGCCACTATTCATAGAAGAGCTTTGTATTATCAGCAGTAGTAGCCATTCTTTACAGTGTTTACTTTTCCTCCAGAATGCTCGATCAAAATTACATTTTTCGGGGGCGTATATATTGTCATCCACAGACAGATTGTTTCGCTGCATCACAGCTCATCTGTGTGGCTAGACATCCGATTGCCTCAAGCCGAGATCGAAACCCAACTGATTTGGCATCAGTCGGAGATTTTACCCCAAGATGAATTTTTGCGTATTTATTCTTATATATATATATATATATATATATATATATATATATATATATATATATATATATATATATATATATATATATATATATATATATATATATATATATATATCGTACGGTCAATGTCTACATGAACCATCATACGAAATACGTAGCAATGCGTGTAAATACATATGCAATACATTGTATATAACTAAATCACACGACGAGCGAAATTGAATGAATATTCATTCGATTTGATCTTTGTCTATCTCTCTGCTTAGCTCTCCATTACAAGTGATGGCTTTTGTGCAAAACATTTCGCCCTGACTTTTCGATGTTATCGATCTAGAATTACTTCCTCCCAAAATACTTGCGCAGACACACGTATTCACATTGCCGACTAACGGCACTTCTGCCCACCACTGCAAGCTTTACAACGGAATAAACTTCAATATACATTAATGTACTCTTGCATATACACAGCTCGGCTTGCGTACAGACATTGACTATCATAAATTATTTCCGAATACATTTCCGGGGTCTAAATTTCGTCCTGGCTTGTAATCTGATTTTTAATACATTTCTGTATCTGTTCTTCTATGGCCGTGTTTATTTATATGCCAAGGGATAAGACTAATCTCATTTATTTGTTAGATTTAATATCCGAAATGGACGAAAATCTACTTTAAAACTGAGAAGCAACAGTGTAATTTGAACACAGTTGACCCCAAGGATAAATCTGTGGTGGTTTTAAGTGAGAGAGATAAATATTACAAAAATGCATCATTGATATTTAGTCATAACCATATTTGGACATATGGGGATTTATAGACTGAGAAGCAGATGCATAGAGATAAAAACGGAAAGAGAGAAAGAGATTATAGTAAATTATTGTGCTCGGGCATTGGAGGCAACTGTTTAATAATGTGTAATTTCTCCCTTCGCCTGAATAAAAAAAAGGCTACAAGACTTGGTATGGTGTCTACGAGGCGCTGGAGTCGTTGGCGTTGGGTGTAGTCTATCAAGAAACGTTCGGTGGTTACTCGTTAATCTGTTATGCTTCTTAGAGTCTTATCCAATGAAATAGATGGAAGTTAGACATTTGTTCCTGGGGCCGATTTCTTCTCATCCCTTCACAATGGGAGGTTACATTATTTTGCTGAAGCAGGAATCTAGGAAGCATGATGAGATAAAAATACACTGCAACAAAACACATGGATGTAACACCTGTAAAGACAGACCCCATTACTGGTCTTTGAAATTTCCAACACAATGTCCCATACCATTGCAGAGGTACAACCGGTTTGCTGAATTTTGATACGCTAAATGTATATTTTCATGCGGTATCCTATAAACACGAATTCGACAACCTTACAGATATATAGATATATAATAATAATAATAATATCTGGCCACCCGTCTACTACGGCGGATAGTCAATCCCTATTGCAGACTCTCGCCCAGGCACATTTGTGCTTGTTCAACAACCACAGGGCCAACCTGTCGTTTTTACTGTAACTATTTCTGAGCAGACTTTAGCGTGTTATCTAGAATGATCAACAATCTGAACAATACCAGCACACTCAAACGATAATTTATGACTTCGTGCTAGCACAGCTATCGTCGGTCCCAATGTTTCATCTATCCAATGTCACTCACAAGGCTTGGTCAACCTATGGTATGGTTTTCAGGCACTTTCCAAATGTGCCGCACGCTGTGATCGTCCCCTCTCCAGGCTTATAACAACGGGAAGTCTCCTTTCTGACAAATCGACCATGGTGAGATTCGAAGCCGGGTCTCATGGTCAAACATTCTAACTACTCGGCCACGCGCCCATACAGATTGATACATACATAGCTGCATATATAGATAGATGAAGGTACGTTAATAATTCTTCTGTCCCGTGATAATGCACACACACACACACACACACACATAGTCTGTGTGTGTATATATATATATATATATATATACAGTTCGCTGTATCGCAGCTCATCAGTGTAGCTAGACATCCGATTGCATTCGAACGATTTGGCATCAGTCAGAGACTCTACCCCTGTTATCGGCGCATAGCAGAGAAAGGGAATCTTTTAACATATTATATACGTGATGTATATAAACGCCAGACAAGCTGCCAGAGCGCTCAATTCTGGCAAAGAGCCATGCGTCAAGCAGGAGCAGCAACTGCTAAAAATTACCTTTCTCCATAGTGCTCAATCGGTGAACGAGAGTAAGTCATCCAGAGAAAGGCTGTTTCGCTGCGTCACTGCGTCATCATGAATCTCTTCTATTCATATCTGCTCTTAGTGTATCAAATGTAAACAAATGACGTTATACATTTTTGAATTGGACATAGTCCGACAATTTATTAAAGACATTTTTGATATGTTTAACGTTCTTTTTATGAAGATTTAAGTTTAAAGATAGTAAAATCGACCTTCCTAACCAGACGCTTCTCTGTGGCCGAAAGGTTAAGGCACGTCACGCGAAATGACGGTTCCGTATAGGATACAGGTTCGATTCCTGTCGGAGAACGAAAATTTTCTATGAAAATGTCTCGGACATTCAGGCCGGTAAATGTTATTTAATACTGTTTATTATAAACAGAGCATTTGCTTAAATACTTGTATCTATAAAAAGAACGTTAAACATATCAAATATATATATATATATATATATATATCAGTCTGATATATATATATGTATGAATCAGACTATTTGTTATAGTTGATACTCGTATTTGAAATAAACGAATCCTTTTTATAGGTCAATGTCTGATCCTTACACCCCCTTCCTCAATATTAAGTATTAAAATAAAAAGAAATATAAAAATAAATTTTAAAAATCTCTCTTCCCTCTCTAAACTCGACAATGTCTCTCACACTATTACTCACCACCTTCTATGTCAAATTATATAAGCTTAATACTGCCCGTCAAAAGTGTAAATTTTAAATTCATTTTTTGTTTCACCTTTTGAAAGTGAAGTCTGAAGATCCAGAGAAAAATAAAATTCTCTGGTGAAATAAATTATTACAAATGGAGCCTTAAAGTGGTCTATTTTTCTTTAAATTAAATTATTCGCTCTGACTTAACATTGAACTTTCAGGATTTCATCCTCCTTGGGATTATCCATACGAGTTACCAAGATTTTCGTTACTTATACACACACACACACACACACATATATATATATATATATATATATATATATATATATATATATATATATATATATATATATATATATATATATGGTTACGTACTCATTCTGGCATGCCCTATCTCACAAGAATCGCATCCTGGGTCCTACACTGTTCATTAACAACCTTCCAGTCAACTTGGTTCCAGTGCATTTCAACTGCACATCGACGGGTGACGGTCGAAAATGGTTATGAACAATCCTGCTTGTAGGCAAGCCGGATGTGAAACGTCACTTCCTTTTTTCCATTTGTTTGAGAAGAAAAATATGCATACAAAAAATATATATCTGAGTGAAACAATAGTGCTTGTTGATAGCAGTTTGGTGATGGATGGACCGGGTGTTTAATGTTGATTGGTCTGTGGAACTTTTTTCGCTGATAAACATCGGTCAAGAGTTTAGGCACATCATCTCACAAGCATCCTAAGTTTGAGAGGTAGGGGAGGGAAGATAGAGATAGGGGATAATATTACATTTGAGTAGGTAAAAATTGTAGAGTTGGTTCTAGTAGTAATTCGGAAGTTGCATCTTTGTAGTGAGTAATATGGTTTTGTCTATATGATAAAATTATAATAAATAAATAATTATCGCTCTACTATCTGTATCGAGCTCTTTTTTAAATTAACGCTGCGAACGTTGGAATTTATATATTACTTTCGTTCTCATCGCATCGGACATATATATATATATATATATATATATATATATATATATATATATATATATATATATAAACTGTCATTTAACTTCTCTTTAAAACTTCCCTATATTAAATTTTAATCCCCACCTTCACTTTTAGGCCTTCCTGTTCTTCTCTTGTCTGTTACCCCTCTCTAGCGTTTTCATTTACCTCTCACATCCGTCCCCCACTCTCATACATACACTCTCACTAAATTTTGTTTTTTATTCTCGGATTTATTTTTTCTGGTTTCTTTTGGAATTTGTAGGTCTGATGAATTGGATTGTAATTACGATTCCAATGTAATAAATTATAACCATGGAATATTAGTGTTTAAGCCTTTTTATTATATATATATATATATATATATATATATATATATATATATATATATATATATATATATATATATATATATCAACAAATATATGTATTAGACAACGAACTTTACAATGGACAAAGACATTAACATTTGCGTTTGTGTGTGAACGTACATGGATGTGTGTTTCATGGCGTTTTCCCACAAGTGGACGAAAACACGGATCTTTGTGTGAGATTACATTTTTAAATGTGTCCGCTGAAATGCAAAGTAGAAAGAGAACAAGAAAAGAAATCGACCAGTATTTATAATGTAGCGAGAGTGTGCCCTAGTGAAATATTTGGACAATTAAGGAGGAGTTAACTCCGACACTACCTTAAGTGACACTTGAGCCTTGTCTTGGGTGAACAAAAGTAAAAAAGAAATCTATAAGCCTTCATTCATGTCATTCGCAGACAGTACTGTTTCGCTGTATCATAGCTCCTCAGTGCGACTAGACATCCGAATGCCTCAAGCCAGGATCGAGACCCAATTGATCTGGTGTCAGTCAGAGCTTCTACCACTGAGCTATCTTCATTCAGTCGAGTGAAACAGCTAAATCTAGCGTATCTTTTTACGAATGTAAAAAAAATGCCAATCAGCCGGAGTGCTCTATTCATCTTACTGAAGAGCTTTGCATTAACGCATGTGGCTGTTGTTTATAGAATTAACTTATCACTCAACAGTGATCAATTGAAATATATTTTCAAGAGCTAAAATGTACACACGAGTGAAGAGAAGATAGATCGTCAAACTTTTGTCTTTGGGAATTACTTGAGAAATTGTTTATCATTTTTCCCATATGCAACCATATTGTTAAACTTAATCTTCCTGTATCCACCCAATGATGAGTTTTCAATTTCCTTAGAGTATAAACTTTATTTCCAAGAAAAATATTCCAAAATGTTGGTCTTTATCTTTAAATTTAAGAAAAAACTTTGACGCAAAATCGTTTGTTTTCTTTGTCGTTACTTCGCAAACGGTACGTCGTCGAAATCTCGTCGACTAAATACAATTGCTTCGATCCGCTGTACCCAGTCCAATTTTTATTTAACCCTAGAACACTAACCATCAATTAAAGTTACACGACTACTAACCATAGGTATATCATACCCGATTTTGAAAATATCAAAAAAATATTAAATATAAATCTTTATTTGAAATATTTTACATGCAGGCACTTCAGACTTTATACTTTGAGTTAACATTAATAGGAACTGAAAAACATATTATTTAGGTAAGAAAATCAGGTACTGAAAATTGTGATTAAAAATAGGAAAATTTGCGCTGGGTACTATATACCCATGGTTAATGTTCTAGGGTTAATAAACTCAAGCTTCAGAAATTCACTGGAGAGACTTCATGTCAAAAGCTTGGTATACGGTACTTCATTATGAAAAGAATTAACGGAAGCTTGCAGAGAAAATAATTTTCTCAAGAAATATTTGAAGATCTTTCTTTGTCACATTCGGCATTGTAATCTGTATATCTCCGCCTACTACAGATGGGCGTGTTGTTAGAACGTTCGAATTCTGACCCTGTGACCCGGGCTCGAATCTCACCCTGTTCGATAAGATCAGGAAGGAAACTTCCTGATTTTATAGCTCCCAACGTGCGAAACCGTTTGTAAGTGCCTGAAAACCATACCTCGGGTTGTCCTAAGCCTTGTGAGTGACAAATGGGTTGACGGAACCCTTGGGTGGGGTGTCAATAGCTGTGCTAAGTCACAAGTCATCGTAGCTGAGGGCTTGAGCGTGCTGGCTTTGTTCAAAATGTTGGTCTCGCTAGATAACACGCTCTTTCCCAGAAACTGTAACTAAGGTCTGCTCTGTATAGTTGTAGTATAAACCCCATTTTGGGCTTTGTGGGTGTTGAATAAACACAAAATAAGGATTGGTTATCCGCCCTGTTAGACGGGGTATTCTCGAATACGAGTGGCCAGCTATACTACAGATAAAATATTTTTCTCGACGAGACATAAATATTACAGACTATTTTAATAATTAGAAGAGGAATATTTTTTTGATCTTCTGTTTTATTTCAATCATTATATTTGTGTTCGCTGTTTGGTTAATTTTGTTTAGCCGTATATCAACTGTGCCATTAACTACAAAAAATATAGTATTTATTTTGCTTTAAAAGGGTATTTTTGGTCAATTTACTATAAATATGTATTTGTTATACTTTCATAATGTTTTATTTGGGTGGGGGAGATTCACTATTTACCCATAGATGGGACCCCTAACCAATGCTACCACTCAGTGTCAGTGTGAACCTGTAAACAACAACAATTAAGAGGTGGTTGGTGGGAAGAGGTAACTGTTGATTTATACTGTTAATTGGGAGAATGTTTTTTCAATATTCTAGCATTCTTCTCAGTATTCTCGCTGAGTTTAGCCAGTGTGTCTTTGGTATTGTGTCAACTCTTTTTTTTAATTCTTCATTCTTTTCGTCGCTTTCCATAATTCTTCATAATTGCTCCAAACATGTCAATAATCATAGGATAAATCGTCACTTTCGTATTCCATATTTTTTTATTCTGTGGTCTGTTGAAATAGCAACGTCCTCTTTAAGGCTGATTTTTTTCCTTGTTTACAATAAGTTGCGTGGATTATGAGCTTACAAGGGATTTTCTTAATCTCATAGAATTTTATCCTCCAGAACAGATAATTTATATTGCTTTATAATGTCTATTCTACGTGGTTTCTGGACTAACAAGCAACATTTCTTTCTTAAATGACTGCCAGTTTTGTCTCTGTCACTGGAAAGACAACTCTTACAATTTTGCCTTCTGTTTTGATCATTATATATATACGGGCTTGGGGGTACCCCGAGGCGGTGTAATGGTTAGCAAGCTTGTCTCGCTAGATCAATTACAACTGAGTAGTGAGTTCGATCCTCACGGGACGCTCTATACTTTCGGCCTTGTGCCACATCTACGCTTGGAGAATCACTATATATACGGGTGTGTGGTCGTGGGATTAGAATGTTAGAATTCTGACCATGTCTCACTAATGTCGATTTGTCAGGGAGGGGACTTCTTGATAATATCAACCTGGGAAGACGATCCCAGTGTGCGACACTTTTGTGAACTGTTCGAAATTTGTCGGTGGCTGGGATAGCAAGATAATGCAAGTCATCGTGACAGAGGGTTTGAGCGTACTGACCTTCTTTAAACCTTGATCTCGCTCTCTGACAGAAAATTTAACGAGGTTCCGCTCAATATAGCTGATGTTTAGACTACAGGTTTACACATGTTCCTGAACAGGTGTCTGCAATAGGGATTAGCTATCTATACTAACAAATATATATATATATGTATTGTTCTAACAAATTTGTACTACGTCGATATTAGTAGTGAAGTCAACTTCAGCCGTTTATTATTATTATTGATTTATTATTATTATTATTATTATTATTATTATTATTATTATTATTATTATTCCTTTGATTTCTGGTATATACTCATTTCTTTCGGGGTCCCGACCGGAGACCTAAGAAATGGCATCATGACATTTTCCACTGAGCAGTTTTGATAAATATCGCACATATTTCACATAGATAAAGCCCTTCGTAAGGTCCGGGCTGTACTTGTGAGTACAATATTTTTGTATTTCTTAAGGTATGGGCTACTAGGGATCCCTTCAATGAGTTTATTGGAATCTTTTCCAATCAATCCGAGGGCTCCAACTAAAACTGGAATTTTTAATGTCCTCATGTGTTATATTTTGTATTTTGATAGTTTTCTTTGAAGATCTTCAAAGATCCATTGCAATCTGCAGAGACTCTCATGTCAATAAGGAGGCACATGTTTTCTTTGCGGACTCTAATCACGATGTCAGGGCAATTAGTTTTGATTATTATTATTATTATTATTATTATTATTATTATTATTATTATTATTATTATTATTAGTTTCTCTGTGATGTCAAAAAATGAAGTCAACACTTAAATTTTCGTTATTTTATAAAAAACAATTATATTTGAGCACAAAATTAACCAGGGATATAAAATCATTATAAGTATACATAAATTATGACATTTTTTTTCTAAAATTTAAAATATCAGAAAATTATATTTTCACTACCAGAGGTCACCAGAGGTCACCAGAGGTTTCCAATACAAAGAAATGGACGATTCGCCTATTTCTATATAATAAACTCTTCTGGTGATAAGAAAAGTTCTCCACACAGAAAATAAACATGGCTACACATTATATTTTTTGTTGTTGTTGTTGTTGTTGTTGTTGTTGTTGCTATTGTTACTGTTGTTGTTGTTGTTGCTATTGTTACTGTTGTTGTTGTTGTTGCTGTTGTTGTTGTTGTTGCTGTTGTTGTTGTTGCTATTGTTGTTGTTGTTGTTGCTATTGTTGTTGTTGTTGTTTTTGTTGCTATTGTTACTGTTGTTGTTGTTGTTGCTATTGTTACTGTTGTTGTTGTTACTGTTGTTGTTGCTGTTGCTACTGTTGTTGTTGTTGTTGTTGCTATTGTTACTGTTGTTGTTGCTACTGTTGTTGTTGTTGTTGCTACTGTTGTTGCTGCTGCTGTCATTCCCTTTCATCTCAACTTCAAAGATATAAATTAGCCCGTTCTGTGCTGTTGAACATCAAATTGCTACCCAAAATCTCAAATGTTCAGCGCATACCTCAAGGTCCTCGTTTTTCAATCTCATGCTCTTTTTGAAGAATTCTGAAGTAAATGCTTGGGTTTTATTTTATCATGCTACTTTTGGAACACGTTAGAGATAATACCTTGAGCCCTGACAACTCACAGTTCTTTTCCATCTTCAATTCCCGTTCCAGGTTCTGATATTTGTCCACTTCCTCCTCCTCCTTTTCAGTAACACAGTCATCAAAAGGGCCCGCCATATAAACCATCTTGATAGATTTACTCTTCATCTCAAAAACTGCAGCGCCTAGTTTGGAGTACTCCAGTATCTTATCGGTTTGTATTTTCACACCCACAAAGAACTCTGGCTTCAAACATACTGGGAAAAGTTCAAACGAGACATAGCTTTTGAGAAGAAGCAGATTATTAGTCAAATTTCCTTGTGGCCTTCATTTGTTTTATAATCACATGCCGGGTGGTAAGTTATGACCACGGGAAAGCGAACGATGTGTCTTCTGTTGTTACCAGCTATAAACAATCACATGCCGGATGGTAAGCCATGACCGAGGGAAAGCGAACGATGTGTCTTCTGTTGTTACCAGCTATAAACAATCACATGCCGGATGGTAAGCCATGACCGAGGGAAAGGGAACGATGTGTTTTCTGTTGTTACCAGCTATAAACAATCACATGCCGGATGGTAAGCCATGACCGAGGGAAAGCGAACGATGTGTCTTCTGTTGTTACCAGCTATAAACAATCACATGCCGGATGGTAAGCCATGACCGAGGGAAAGCGAACGATGTGTTTTCTGTTGTTACCAGCTATAAACAATCACATGCCGGATGGTAAGCCATGACCGAGGGAAAGCGAACGATGTGTCTTCTGTTGTTACCAGCTATAAACAATCACATGCCGGATGGTAAGCCATGACCGAGGGAAAGCGAACGATGTGTTTTCTGTTGTTACCAGCTATAAACAATCACATGCCGGATGGTAAGCCGTGACCAAGGGAAAGCGAACGATGTGTCTTCTGTTGTTACCAGCTATAAACAATCACATGCCGGATGGTAAGCCATGACCGAGGGAAAGCGAACGATGTGTTTTCTGTTGTTACCAGCTATAAACAATCACATGCCGGATGGTAAGCCATGACCGAGGGAAAGCGAACGATGTGTTTTCTGTTGTTACCAGCTATAAACAATCACATGCCGGATGGTAAGCCATGACCGAGGGAAAGCGAACGATGTGTTTTCTGTTGTTACCAGCTATAAATAATCACAAGGCGGCTGGTAAGCTATGACCAAGAGAAAGCGAACGACGTGTTTTTGTGTTGTTAACAGCTATAAATAATCACATGACTGTTTATAACCAATGACTTATGAGAAATGAAAGACGTGTTTTTGTTGTTTTCACTTAAAGTAAACATTTTAAAAAGCACTGCAATGGGCAAAGCTTTCCGTAGGATATGAGTTGTACTTTTTATTTCATGGAGAGGTGATGTGTCAGGGATTTTCTTGATTTGTCGTTGAGTTCCTTTTCGTATCAGACCCAAATACCACACCTTAGCTATTTCCATCTCCAGGTTCTTGTATTCGCTTAGTTTTTCAAAACATGTTTTTTATCACTTAGTACGCTCATGTTAATCTGTGCAAACGGTTTTCTTTACTCTCTTTGATTATCCTGTCTTAGAGATTTGCTTGTATTATTCGATCTGTGTTGATAGAAATATCCCAGAAGATAGTAACATCTGCCCTTTCAAATACAGATTCAAGATGATGTTCATACCACTTTACAGCTGTTATTATTATTATCATTATTATTATTAATAATTATCTTCCCATCTTCCGCACGTTTGTTGATTTTTAACCAGAGATCTTGCATTATGTGTGTTCTCCATCAAACCTCAAAAAGATAACACCTTTCACAGAATAATACCAATTCCAAGCAACGCAAGATTCTGAAGCGTTGGAATATATGACTTTACTCCGATTTTCCTAATGTAAGAATTTAAATTCGATGGAACAGACCCCAAAGTCCTAATGGTAACTGGGATAATAATGACTTGAATTTCCCACATTATGGCGAACTCAATCCGGGAGTCATTGTAGATTTTAAGCTGTATTATTGTTGTTATTATTATTATTATTATTATTATTATTATTATTATTATTATTATTATTATTATTCCCTTTCATTTCTGTTATAAACACATTTCCTTCCGGGTCCCAACCAGAGACCTAAGATCGGAAATGGCTTCATGACATTTTCCATTGATCATTTTTATTTTAAAAAAAATAAAAATGTACCCATGATCACACAGATTTTACATAGATAAAGCACTTCATTTGTGAACTATACTAGTGAGTACAATTTTTTCTAGTTCTTTAAGGCATGGGCTATCAGGAATCTCTTCAATGAGTCGATCGGAACCTTTTCTAATTAGTCCAAGTGCTCCAACTACAAATGGAATTATTGATGTCCTCGTGTGCCACATTTTTGAGATTTGCACTTCAAGATCCTTGTCTTTTAATAGTTTTTTGAAGATCTTCAAACATACATTACAGTCTGCTGAGATTGACATGCGTTTTGTGGTCTTTCATTACGGTGTCTGGGCGAAAAGTGGATTGTAAAGTGTATATTATTATTATTATTATTACTATTATTATTATTATTATTATTTTCTTTAATTTCTGGTGTATACTTATTTCTTTTTGGGTCCCAATGAGAAACCTAAGGTCAGAAATGGCATTAAGATCATACACTTTTTACATAGATAAAGCGCTTCGTAACGTGTGAGCTCTAATTGCAAGTAAAATATTTTGTATTGATGTTGTTATTATTATTATTATTATTATTATTATTATTATTATTATTATTATTATTTTCATTTTTGCGATTTGCTGTTTGATTACCAAGTTTTGTACTTGGAATCTAAGGTAAATGAAGATGTTTGTTGAAGGCCATTGAGCATATTATATTAAAATCTTAGACAGTGAGAGGTTTCCTGGAATTTTCTTAATATATATGTCAGTATTCTTTTAAATAATTTCTGGTGTTCCTATGATTACTGGAACTGTGTTTAAATGCCATATTCTTCCCATTTATGTTATTATTATTATTATTATTATTATTATTATTATTATTATTATTATTATTATTATTGTTGTTGGTGTTGTTGTTGATGTTGTTGTATTTTTTGTTGCTAGAGTTCATCGAAGACAAGGCCCAAAAGCTACTCAGGGTAGGGTGTTGCTGGAGGAGGTGTGCGATAGGAAAATAAGAGGGAGAAATAAGAAGAGCCGATTATGACTGTATTGAGGAGAGATAAATGCTGAACTTAGAGTCAAGGAGGTTACGATTATCGTCTACAGGGAACATTCACACGGGAGTTTGTTCTATAAAATAGCAGTTCTCTTATTCTTGATTTATTATTATTCGATAAAATAAGAGTGTACACAAATGATACGTGTCTGATAATTCCCAATGTGAATTTAAGATTGAGTTGTCTATGAATTTCTTCAGTGAAAACTCAGCATTTATGCTTTGATTTCGTCTCTCGTCTACATTAAAATGCAGCCAGAAACACACACACACACATGCATACGCACACGCACTCATATACACACACACACACGCACACACACACACACACACACATATATATATATATATATATATATATATAAGTGAACATAGAAGTCCACACTTAGATGTGACAGTCTGTTTCATGCTAGATGCAATCGTCAGGCCCCGAATGCTGTTATTTTTCTCGGCTATTTATATATACGGGTCAGTGGTGCATTGTGGGTAGTCTATTTTGGCGGTTATTTTACCGAAAGTCGTTTATTTGTTTATTTATTTATTTGGGTTAAATTATTTTTCTTGTTTTTATTTATTTTTATTTTTTATTTTTATTTTTTTATTTTTATTTCATTTTATAAATAAACATAAAATAAATAAATATATAAGATATTATATATTTATTTATTTTATGTTTATTTTGATCGGTGCTTTTATTAAAGTAGTAAAAATTTGTTTATATAGCTTATTTAATAGTTTTGTTTTTGTTTGGGAAGATAATTAAAGCTATTTGTTCAATTTGGGGGTTGATTTTTGTAGTTTGTTCTAACTATTATTTTGGCGGGAACAGTTTTTAATTTGTTTATTACTTCATGTATTTATTTGGATTGATTATCTTTATTTGTTTTTTCTAATGGCTAGTTTATCGGTATCGGTTGTTAGTTTATTTATATATTTGGATGCATTTAGATCAATTTATTTTAATTGTTATTATTTATTTGTTATACTGTATATTTTCTCTTTTTGGTTTTCGATTTTTAAGCTTAATACTGCTCGTCAAAAGTGTAAATTTTAATTTCACTTTCGTTTCACCTTTTGAAAGTGATGTCTGAAGATCCAGGGAAAATTAAAAGTCTTTGGTGAAATAAATTATTACAATGGAGCCTTAAAGTGGTCTGTTTTTCTTTAAATTATTCGCTCTAAATTAACATTGAGCTCTCAGGATTTCATCCTCCTTGGGATTATCCATACGGGTTACCAAGATTTTCGTTACTTATATATATAAATATATATATATATATATATATATATATATATATATATATATATTCGTTACTTATATATATTGACCACTAATATTATCAATATCTATGTATCTATTATTCTCTCTCTCTCTCTCTGTCTCTCTCTCTCCCCATATATATATATATATATATATATATATATATATATATATATATATATATATATATATATATGTATATTATCCCTCACTGACGATACCACGACTCGGATTTTTATGCACACTTCAGGTGCTGAGTATGGAGTGACCGTTAAGTATTTTAAATTTTAAAAATATCTGGTTATCGCAATCTTGGCGCAGTTATATATTATACTGGGATTACAGTTTTTTAATATAAAAAAATATATATTTGGCATTTAAAATAAGCGGAATTTGTGTGTCTGTGTGTGTATATATATATATATATATATATATATATATATATATATGTATATATATATGTGTGTGTCTGCGTGTCTGTGTATGTCTCTGTGTGTGTGTCTGTGCCTGTGTAAAAAATTATTTTAGAGCAGTGAATATTATTTTTTTATTTTTTATATTAGAGTTGTGAATTTTTTTTTTTATTAAGCATAATGGGAGATTACTTGTTCTTTTATTAAAATGCATCCTGTGAGTCTTAAATCTTCCAAGACTTCTTTTTTCGTTGTACTTCAGAAGTCCATTTCTGGTAGATAACCACAATTTATTTGTGGTTCCTATTGTCCTTAAATCTTTTCTCAAGTACTATGTCCATGAAAGTTTTAGCATTCGACGTTAAAACCACATTTCTTTCGCTTCAAGTGTTTTTAAGGAAAATGCCCTACATTAATTGGCATATAGGTTTCATTGATTCATTCGTTTTTTTTTCGACTTGTCAACCCTTTTCAGGTTATTTAAAGCCAGAAAATATTTTGTATTGTAAGAATCTTTTTTTTACATAACAATGTTTTCGTGATACAAGTCTTACCCACAGCTGGAAAGAAGAAGTGATGAATTCATACCTTTTCCAAGAGTATTTGCACGTAAGCGAATATAAGGAACCCGACTGGTCTCTCCAAATTAACAATTCCATGCCTTTATCCATTACACTACCCGAACAACCAAACTTACAGCACCTGGTATTCCCAAGCGGTCACCCATCTAGTTACTGCCCAAACTCGACGTTGCTTAACTTCGGTGATCGTACAGGGACCGATGATTCAACGTTATACGGCTGTAAACCAGGTATATAGGAAAATAAACATTATTTCAGTCAAATAGCAAACCAAAAATCTCCTTAAGGAGTGACCAAGAGTGTCAACTTCTAGTCGAAATATTTCCATAAAATAAATCATTCGTTGGAACTACAATCTGAAGAGAGAGGAGTGATAATTGGTTACCTTTTATTTTAGGGTTTTGTTATATTTTTCGATTCACTATTTTACAGTGAATAATCTTTCTTATCCTTGCTTTTCCTCCCTTTTGTTTTAATATATTTGTATATATTATATGAAAGAAACTTTCACGCCACTGGAGAGTCGATTTTAAAGTATGGTACCACAGATTGGACATTAACTAAAACCCTTGAGTCTAAGCTTGATTGAACCCAAACTCGGACACTGACATCTCTTGGAAACAACATCAAACGACATCACACCTCTTTGGACCCATCCCTGATATTTCAACAATCTTACGTGAACACAGAATGCGCTTCGCAGGACACTGCTTGCGAGTAAAACAAGATCCTGGCCGTGAGTTACCGTCCTGGACACCTAGCAAGACGGGTTGGTCGCCTAGCAACTACATACATTGACCAAATATAGAGAGACCAGTATGCCACTCTAATGACCTTACAACCCTTGATGGATAGCATGATAGACTCATGAATTTCCGTGCTAGTTCGTTTGAATAAATAAATACAAAATAATATTATATGAATACATACTTTCAAAATACTGATTTTTAAAGAGATAATAAAACCGTGAACCTCAAACAGATTATTTAAAATAGTATATAATTTATTTTTTTTAATTAAAGGTTGTCTTGTGATGAAACCGACTTTTGACTTGCAGCTTAAAACAAACGTGTTGACGAATACCTAATAGTATTGCCAATCGTGCACGCGATACTGAGGCTCTCTACGGCGGTTGTGCAGAACACACGAATTATGCGCAAGCATATATATATATGTGTATTTTATTTTTCAGCTGTTTGCTGACTGACTAGTTGTTAAGGACCTGTAGGCGCGTGTCTTGTTTGGAGTCATGTACAGTTTGGAATAACTGATTTTTTTCCCACCGAAAACATGGACTTAGCGTGTAGTGAGGTAATTCACCTAACATCAATCACACTGGAAATCTTGGGTCCTTCATGAAAGAGAAAGTTGAAAATATCCCCTTGGGGTTAACCAAAACACAGTAGCATTCTCATCGGCGTTTGACGTAGTTAATTAGTAAAGTTTCGGAGCAATTAAAAGTTTGAAAAGTTCATTCCTTTGTTGAAAATTCAGTTGAATTTCCTGAGGATGTCCACTGGGAAATCAATTCAACCATATTAATATTACGTTGGTTTTGCGGTCTCATGAAAGTCGAAAGTCGTTTTTATTATAAAACGCCTTCTAATTTTAATGCAGTTGGTGCATATTTCTTTTTATCTATTATACGATTGGTATCCATTAGGTTATCTATTGTATGATTGGTATACATTAGATTGTTCCACGTGACACGTCGGCTTCGTGGTTTGGTGTCACTAAAGTGGTATTCTAAATACGAATCTTTTATTTTAATAAACCACTTTTCACACGGATACTTAGTCATTAACTTGGCTTTTTATCTCTTGAAAATATCTTGTCTGGCTACCAAAGAACATCTGTTCTCTATTTTTACTTAAAATTCAGGAACATTTCAACTGAAGCAGACTGAAATACCAATTTGGCATTGTATTGGTTTGATTTGGTTTGGTTAATTTTGTTTAGCGACATATCAATGTCTATGGGTTATATATATATATATATATATATATATATATATATATATATATATATATATATATATATATATTGTATTTTATTTTATACTTTCAGAGAAAACGTATGTTTTTTTTAGATATATAATTTGTACATCATGTACATAAGTCTTGCTTGTAGTTTCTTTTTAGAAAATGTATCCCTGGTAATTTCGTTTCAAAAATGCATTGTTGGTATTTTTTTTTAAAAATGTAATGCTGTTAATTATACTATAAAATTGTATTTTTATACTGTTTTTAATCTTGTGTTGATTGTCATTTTACTATAAAAATATATTGTTGGTCATTTTAATATTAAAATTTATTGTTGGTTATTTTGTTATAAAATGTATTATTGGTTATTTTGCTATAAAATGTATTGTTGGTCATTTTATTATAAAATGTATTTGTAATTCTACTTTTTGTTCATTTTGCTATAAAATGTATTGGTGGTAATCTATAAAAATATATTCTTTGGTAATTTTACTACAAAAATTCATCTTTGGTAATTTTTTTAATACAAATATATTACGGTATTTTACTATAAAAATATATTTTTATACTTTCCTAATGTTTTTTTTTAGGGGTGGGTTTAATATTTACCCATATCTGTGTGAGTAACAGGTGCTACCACCCGAGCCAGAGTGGACCGAAAAACAAAAGCAATTAAGAAGCTATTCCACGGTTCTCAAAACCTCCAATCACTCGATCAGAGGCCTTGCTGCCGAATGTAGTTTATCGTTATACACAGGACTAAATTGGCATTGCAGAAGGAGCTGCTACAGAGGTTTTCAAGTATTTCGCACTTGAGAGGAAGTCGTACCTTCTATATTTTTATGTTAAGTCTGTGAGAGACAAATGTTGGCCGTCTAGCAATAAAGGGTGAAATTTGCCAATAAACCATATTTTCTTTTTAAATTTTTATAGATGGCATCTGATTGACAATCTGGCAAAATATCATCAGACATGATAATGCGGGAGAAGCAAAGTGTCACTGAATTTCTTCACGCGAAAAAAATTGCTTCCGTTGATTATTACTGAACGTTTATGGAGACCAAACAGTGGACGCAAGCACAGTTATGGGTTGTATAATGCATTTCAGCAATGGTATCAGTGAAGTATGGGAAAAAGTAGGTCTTTTCTACTAGTTAATAATTCTTACGATTGCATCTTGCAAGCTGTCGAAAATTCTGTCGAAAACGCACAGTTAATGGTAGTGATTGTACAGAAAATAGTGTTTTGTGTTTGATAGACTTGTTCTATTCAATATATATACGATTTAAACTTCCGTACAACAAAAACACAGAAAGAAACGTAGAAAAATATCCATTAAGCTCATACGCAAGAACTTCTCTCCCTCAAGCACTATCCACTAGATATTCAACAGAAACACAGTAAAAATCAGGTGCACCGACAAAATGACACAAATAAGAAAAAATACAACATGAAAGTAACCAAAAAACCACCCGTAAAAATTAAACCTACCTGTAACTGTGGGGCAAATAGAGAATCTCCATTAAATGGCAATTGCTTTCAAAACAATATCATATATCAAGCCACTGTAAAATAAATAACTAGCAAAGAAAAATATACATAGAAGTAACTAAAGGACTCTAAAAAAAGAATAATTACACATAGAAAACATCCTTTACAAATAGTAAGTACATGAATAACAACCCTTTCTAAGCATATATGGAAAATTAAATGCAAAAATCAAATTATGCCCCAAATATATGCTATTCAATAATTTTTACTCGCGCATCGTGCAGGTTCACTGTTGCCGAAAATGCATAGTAAATAGTGGCGATTATTCAGAAAAATAGTTTTGTAGCTGATGGACTTATGCAATCCTTGCATCTGTTGCAAGTAAATAACTGCGAGGCATCACTTTTCATTCGTACATAGATATTTCTCCAAATTCTTTCTCTTCGGTTCATTTTCTAATTTTTTGTTAAATCCAATCAGCTTCATTTACTTCATTCCGGGTGGGTAATAAATTGTTTTCCACATTGCCACGTCTTTCCCACAAAAGAAATGTCGCAAGCAACTCGCTATTCTGTTCGTAAGTTTCCTGAGGTCCCTTTACAAGTTGATGGAAAGAATCTCAAGTACGTGGAATCTTTCAAATACCTCAGGAGCATGGTAAATTCAAGTTCATCACTTGATGACGTGATTGTTAATCGCATTGCAAAAGCCAGTGCTTCATTTTGTTCGCTGCGTCATAGTTTGAAAAAAGCTGTCGTTATTTTAAACTCTTTTGTATGGCTCTGAAGCTTGGACACCTTATAGATGGCACATAAATCGATTAGATGTCTTCCATAAAGATTGTCTTCGTACAATCTGTGGCCTAAAGTTTGATGATCGAATGTCAAATGCTGACCTTTTTGATAAATGCATTAATGGTACCATGGAGACTTTCATAATGCAATCACAACTACATGTGGCAAGGATGAGTGATGATCGCATACCAAAAATTAATTTCTATAGTGAACTCTATAGTGGCCATAGAAATGTTGGTAAACCTTGGTAAACCTTGGCTCAGATATAAAGATAAACCCAAGAGCAACCTTTCTTGTGTCAACATTCCATGCAAGTACTTTGAAGAGGTAGCTATAAAGAGATCAGAGCTGCCATTCAGGAATAATGCACCATCAAGAAGTAAGCATCATTCGAGTACGTGAAACACGAAAGCAAAATAAGACAACTAACAGTTTTCCTGCTGCACTTGGATACAATACATTCTCCTGTATTCTTTGTGGTCTTTTGTGCAATTCTCGAACCGGTCTCAAAAGTCATGCCCGTCATAGGCATGCAGAAAATTAGTACGTGGTCGTCGAAACCTCATGCAACGAACTCTCTATCATATATATATATATATATATATATATATATTACGAAAAACTAGGTAATCCGTATGGGTAGACCCAAGGAGGATAAAATCCAGAGAGCACCGGGTGTAACAGCAAAATTGTCCAATTGTTAGATTAAGATTTGAACCCTTGTATCTTACAAATGGTTAAAGATATATTACTGGAATTTTCTGAGGTTTTATAACACTATTGGAAGCTACATTGAAAAATAACACTGTATAATTACTCTTCAAGATTAACAGAAGACTCGTGATGAAATCGATCATAAACGAAAATGACATGTTCATCATTAATTAATCAGAGCTAAGGATCAGAATCTCATGAAGATTGAAAAAAAAAGTTCAAATATATATATATATATATATATATATATATATATATATATATATATATATATATATAATTTCAGGATCAGTTTCAACTTATTCACGATGATCTTCGGCCTCTCTAACTTCCTAACTTTCTGTCCTGCAGTAACAAAGGTTCGCAAACCTCATGGGGGATTGAAATAAAATTCATACATATATATATATATGTGTGTGTGTGTATGTGTGTGTATGCGTGTGTGTTATTCTATGATCATTTTTCCAAATTCCAAGATGATCTTCGCCCTCTCTAAACTTCTGGTTTTCTGTCCTGTAGTAACAAATTACCTCACAGAACTCACATACGATTTCATTTTCAAGTCTTTTTTCCACTGTTCTTTAGACTTTCATAGATGAAACTCCTCTCTCACGCGCTAAATGTCTTTTGGATTCAGTTGAATCTGTTTCAAGTGATCGCTCTAGTTCTAAGTTAAAATGATGGTCCCTCTTCCTGTTGTGACCTCCTGGTCTAGTTTTCCTCTCTACTGTTTCATCTTTTTCAAACTTATTCAAAGTTCTCTTGATAGTTCTTGAATAGACTTCGAAGATGGAAGCCAGAGTATGAAGGTAGATACCATTACTGAGGGCCTGAATGATCTTTTTCCTCTTACCACTGGTGCATTTGAAAAGGCACTGGGGCAGACACAAAACGATTTTAACCCATTCTCTTTCTAGCTAAATAACATAAAGGTTTTTCAGGGATTCTTACGATAAATGGGTGTCGAGATGGCTAAATGTATTATCTAAAACCTGGCAAAAAGTAACTTTCATGGCTTTTTAGATAATAAACATCTTGTGGGGAGGACACTTATGGTATTATACGATTTGGACATTTTTACTGTTACACCCGGTAGACACACACACACACACACACACACACACACACACACACACATATATATATATATATATATATATATATATATATATATATATCATATATGGATAAAATAACTGAAAAAAAACACAGAAAAAAAACACCCAATTTTTTTTTTCAGTTATTTTATCCATATATTATATACATATCAAGAAAGTATACGTGGCCTCTCATCATGCTATATATATATATGTGTGTGTGTGTGTGTGTGTGTTCAGTTGTATGGATATTAGTTTGTAAACCTGGGTTTCACGCTTTTGCAATCATCAGACAAATTGGCTTATTTTTTTTTAAAGTGGATCTATTTATGCTTTTTTGTGTTTGAATATTTGTGTGTGGTGTTGGTGGGAGAAATTTTCTTCTGTGTTTGTTTGACTTGATACACTCACATACATAGACACACATACATACATACGGTGTATGCATTTTAGTTCGTACAAACACACCCGTATAAATAATCTGAGGTTAGGCGCAGATACGCATCCATGCATTCGAGCATATATATATATATATATATATATATATATATATATATATATATACGCAATTGTCATTCTATTTTTGGTGTCGAAACTGTAGCGTTACATGTAGTAATGTTCTCTTAACAAGGAACAGGTGGGGGTGCTCTTGACGTTTTTCAGTTTATATTTCTTCACAAATACATAGACATATGTAGACACGTACCCACACTCATTGTTCTGGGTCAACTACCACCACGTTGGTTAAATTGAGTTCTATCTATGGATATGATGATGATGATGATATTTGTATTTTTAGCAACGCTAACTACTGGTGTATCATTGACCATTGTGATTATATCAATTGTAATAATAACTGTGGTATTATTATTGATATATTAATGATAATTATTGATGTGTTATTGGTTATGATAAATGGTAATGTTAGCCTTAATAATAATGGAGACGACAATCTAATAATGACAAAAAATGACAATAATGACAATGGTAATTATGATAATGATGATGATGGTAATAATAATAATAACATTAATAATAATAAAAACAATGACATTGATAAAAAGCAGTACGAAAGGTGGTAGAGATGGTTATGAAGTGATTGTTCTTCAAGCGGTATCAGCAGTACTGACAGTGAAAATAATATTATAAGTTATTTTCGGTAGATCCACTTTTTAAAAAAATAAACTGATGATCGCAAAAGCGTGAAACGCAGGGTTAAAAACTAATATCCATACAACTGAATATGTTAGCTATATCACAGATATTGAGCACTTTCCAATGCGGATATACAGGGTGTCCATAAAGTTCGTGTGCACTTTAAAAAAATTATAACTTTATGTGTATTTGCGATAGAAATAATCTGTAAAAAATGTTATAAAGTTTAGTGTACCTAGTTTTAAGTATAGCTAAAATAACTAATGTGATTTCAGGCATTACTGTAAATCAGTTGACAAATGTTTTCCGTGAACTGCAAAATCGTATTACCCTTTGAATTGCTAATGATGAAGGACATGTGGAAACTTAAATAAAATTTCAATAAAACCTTAAAAAATATAGATTTACTTCTTTCTAATCCTTTTTACAAATTATTTCTATCGCAAATACAAATAAAGTTATAAGTTTTTAAAGTACACACGAACTTTATGGACACCCTGTATATATATATATATATATATATATATATATATATATATATATATATGTACAGTGTATTTGGACACACACACACACACACACACACACACACACACACACACACACACATATATATATATATATATATATATATATATATATATATATAAAGTCCGCTCCAAAAGTATTGTCACGGCAAACCCAATCCCTTTGTTTTTGTTGTTCACTGAAGACATTTGGGTTTAACATCAAAAGATTTATATGAGACAAGAATTCATAATTTCAGCTTTTATTTTTTGGTATCGCAAAATACATTCGAATGCATTGAAGGTGGTCATCAGTGATGAAAGCCGTCTTCATCGCTGATTTCGGGGTTCTTATTCATCATATCAGCTCCGACAGCCACCCCCGACCTGTTATCTTATTCTACAGGTCGCCACCGTTTAAAGAGTTGTGCTAGTACTCATGACAGAATTTATACTTTTAGAAGAATAACACAACCCCCCCCTAAAAACAATTAAAAAAAAAAATAAAAAAAATAACAATAAAACAACAATGGAAGCGTCCAAAATTGCTTGTCCCAATTAAAATATTTTTTCACGATACATTTAGCTATTCATTAAAATGAGGGCGTTTTTTTTTCCCCCTTTTTCCTTTTTTTTTCCTTCTTTTTCTCTTTTCATTCCTTTTCCCTTTTTTTTTTAAAATTTTTCCTCCTTTCCCCCCTTTTCTCTTTCCCGCATTCCCTTCCTACCTTCCAAACTGAATTATCTACATTGCTTGCTTCGCACCCAAAAATAACTATTCTTAAAATATGTTACTAATATCGTATAAAAACGGGTGAATTCTAAATTATTAATTTAAAATAAATAGATGATATCGTTCGGGGGCTGGTATTTACATTTAGATATGTTAAATAGCCAAGAATATAACTGCATCAAGCCTACAAACAATTGACATCAAACAGTTGCATTCTTCATTTGTAATGCATTTTGGTATTTACATTTTGATATGTTAAAGAGATTAGGACATACCACCTTTGTATCAGATCAGCCCATTTATAGATAAGCAAAAGTAAAGGAACAAATATGCTTAAAGTAAATAATATTTTATAACTGGCTGCAATAATTGCATCAAGCCTGCGACCCATTGACATAACTAAACTGCTGCCTGCTTCATTATTTTCCAGACTTTTAACGTAGCCGCTTTCAGCCATTGGTCGTTTCGGGGGCGGGGTCTGCCCTCATTCTACTCTTCAGGAGATGAAATGCATGTTATTTTGGGTTAAGGTGCGGTGAATGACTTGACCAGTCTAAAACTATTCAGTTTTTCCCGATGAAGTCCTTTGTTGTGCTCGCAGTATATTTTGGGTCATGTTTTAAGATATATTTTAAATAAATGTATATACTATCCCCTACAAACGTTTAGGACGGCAAGGCAAATTCCTTTGTTCTTGTTGTTCACTGAAGACATTTGGGTTTAAGATCAAAAGATTAATATGAGACAAGAATTCAGAATTTCCGTTTTTATTTCCTGGTATTTACATTTAGATGTGTTAAACAACTTAGGACCTACCATCTTTTTGTATGAACCCACCCATTTTGCAAGTGAGCAAAACTATTGGAACACGTGAGTGACAGGTGTTTCTTGTTGCCCAGGTGTTGCCTTTTAGATTCATTGTTTAAACCTTAAATATCTTTGAATAATAACTCTTGGTTTTAACCTTGGGTTTCACCTGTAAAGACTGCATTTTTTGTTAAAAAGGATAAACCAATACGAAGATGAGTGAGCTGTCTATGGGAGAAAAACAAGCCATTTTGAAGCTGAGAAAAGATGGAAAATCAATCAGAGCCATTGGACAAACATTGGACAACACAACAATTTCGAATGTCATGAAAAAGAAAGATATTCCCGATGTAATGAGCAACAGACATATATTAGTTCGGCCAAGGAAAACAAAAGCAGATGATGACAGAAACATTGTGAGAGCTGCGAGGAAAAATCGCAAAGCAACAGTCGGTGACATCGCAAACAACCTCCAGGGTTCAGGGGTGAAAGTTTCACGATCTGCCTTTCAAAGAAGATTTCGAGAGCAGAAATATAGAGGCTATAACACAAGATACAAACCCCTCACAGCAATAAGAATTGGAAGGCCAGATTCAGAATTTTCTAGGAAGTAGAGAAATGAGCAACGAAAGTTTTGGAAGAATTAATTCAAAAGTCTACACAGGCCATTGTGTGAAAAGAAAAGAAAGAACGTCGATCAGCCATTGGACAAACATTAAGTAGAGTCAAAGATTAGAATTTGCAAGTACAGAGATGAGCGAGAATAGTTCCGTACGAAAGCTGGGCAACAAGAAACACCTGTCACTCACGTGTTTCAATAGTTTTGCTCACTTGCAAAATGAGTGGGTTCAAACAAAAAGATGGTAGGTCCTAAGTTGTTTAACACATCTGATGAGACCAAGATTAATCTCTACCGAAGTTATGGAATGGCCACATTTAATAGAAAAAAAATGTATCTATATTTCTGAGAGGAGGACACATGGCCCAGTGGGTAAAAGCGTTGGTTTAATCCAATGACTTGACCCAAAGTTCAATACCTGGCTACAGCTGAGGTGAACAAAAATTTGGAGTTGAGTTAAGGGCGAGATAATTGGAAGAGTCGTGGCACGTGGAACTAGAACAATCTACCTCGATGGACGAAATAAAGTGTTCAGTTCGAAATACCAATCACCTGAAGAAGACCGGAACGTACAACGATCGAAACGTCGTGAATATGGTAATAAAGATGAGGACAACAGTCCGAATAATGGAAATAGTGTAAGTAGGAAAAAAGACAAGGCTAATAATAGAAAAGTGAAATCAATTCGAAAAGTCTTGGTCATGAATATGTAAGAGATATTTAAGAAATGTATGAGAATCAGTGACCGTTGCCAGTCAGAATCGAATGTTGCTGAATCAATAATGTCGGGGTGACGAAGGGTGAAAGAGGGGGAAGAAAGATAACAAATATATCTTTAACGTTACGAAATAAAACATGAAACTGTAAATAATACCATTAACTATTTGGGACAGGGTTGTCTTTGATTCGTTTTCGCTCGCAGAAATGTTTTCTTTTTGGAACGTTATCGCATAAATATCACTTTTTCTCTTGGGGTTCCTTTGTACTTTCACTGTCAATATGTGACGTTGAACACCGGTTCTCGTACGGTCACCGCAGTTAAACAACGTCTGGTCTGGGCAGTACCTAGATGGGTGACCGCTTGGGAACACCAGGTGTCGTAAGCTTGGATGTGCGGGTGGTATAACGGATAATGTTTCGGATTGGAAATCAGAGAGCCGAGTTTCAATTCCAGTTGGGTTCCTTATATTCACTTACGCGTAAATACTCTCTGAAAAGATATGAATCCATCTCTTGTTCCTTTTCTTCCAGGACTTTTATCAGTAATTATCTACAAAATATTCTTACTATTTAAAAATAACTCCTGGCTATAAATAACCTGCAAAAGGTTGATAAACCGTAAAAACAAAAAAAGAAAATTATTGCTTCCACTATTTTCACCTATTTTTGAAACAATATCTCTCAGAGGATCCAAGACTGTAAAAATATCATGAAGTTCCTCATAAATATCTACAAGGGCGTCACCTTTTTTTAATAAACCCGAAAATGTCGATTATTCGGCAGCATAGGGTATATAAGCTTTAATTAAACATTTGTGTTGTCACCTAGTATTCATGAGTTCAATCCTTGAATCGGGCAGTAAAACCCATATCTAGTTCTGCAATAAGTTACACGAGATTGACCTGATAAGGTCAAAGAGAACATCACCGAATTCCAGGTAGAAATGAGGAACATATTCCAGGTTTATGTACCATAAGATATGAATAACATGAAGAAAAAAAACTAATAAAAGATATCACGCATCAGCTAAAATGGATAACTGACGATGACTGTGGTGTACCGGGCCGAAACGTTGTATCGATATATTATATTTATAACAACAAAAGTTGAGTACAATACATGTTCGAATACATTAATGTATTTATGTATGAATATAGATGCGAACAAATTAAGATTTATAAGAATAATATATAATAGTTAAACTGTGACGGCTAGATAGCGAGATAGCTAGATACGAACCGACTTAAATATATTTGTATACAGGAATAACGATTGAGATATATGCGAAAATGAGTTATACACACACACACACACACACACACACACACACATATATATATATATATATATATATATATATATATATATATATATATATATATATATATAAATAATTATTTTTTAAAAATATGATCCCTTCGCTACATAAGAGAACATTACCGAATTCCAGGTAGAAATGAGAACCATATTCCAGGTTTATGTACCATAAGATATGAATAACATGACAAAAAAAACTAATTTCAAAAGCAGGAGCCAATAACTGCAATATAATTATTAAAATTAAATTGAATTAATGTATCAAGTCCTGTTTCATCCTCAAGGGAAAATTTAAGAATAACTAATCTTGATATTTACGCATCTTTAAAAGCAAAATC
The DNA here is from genome assembly GCA_964036315.1 of Acanthosepion esculentum. Lineage (NCBI taxonomy): Eukaryota > Metazoa > Mollusca > Cephalopoda > Sepiida > Sepiidae > Acanthosepion > Acanthosepion esculentum. The sequence continues at coordinate 17,328,168 of OZ038495.1, read as the reverse complement.
ATTCGTAGAATTAATTGCTATGGAAACGGCTGGAGCAATTATTTCAATAACGGGCGTAGGGGTTAACTATTTGTAACAATTTATTTACCTAACGTGTTCTTTCCTATTTTTCTATATATTTGCAGACACACACACACACACACAAACAAACAAACACACATATATATATATATATATATATATATATATATATATATATATATATATATATATATATATATATATATATATATATACAGGGTGTCCATAAAGTTCGTGTGAACTTTTAAAATTTATAATTTTATTTATATTTGCGGTAGAAATAATTTGTAAAAAGGATTAGAAAGAAGTAAATCTATATTTTCTTAAGGTTTTATTGAAATTTTATTTAGATTTACACATGTCCTCCATCATTAGCAATTCAAAGGGTAATACGATTTTGCAGTTCACGGAAAACATTTGCCAACTGATTTACAGTAATGCCTGAAATCACATTAGTTATTTTAGATATACTTAAAACTAGGTACATTAAACTTTATAACATTTTTTACAGATTATTTCTATCGCAAATACAAATAAAGTTATAAATTTTTTTTAAGTGCACACGAACTTTATGGACACCCTGTATAATGAACAATATATGACAGATAGCAAGATAAATAGATATAAACTGATCTAAATATACAAGCAAACAAGAATAGAAAGCGATAAATATGAATAGATTGAGACAGATGTCGATAGACAGGAATACAAAGAGACATGAACAGATCGATATTTAGATACAAAAAGTGTAGGACAGATCCAAATGAATTTAGATAAAAACAATCTCATTGAGATGTGAGAAGATTAAAACAGATGGATGGCCCCTACAGGCAGATTTAAGGATTGACACGTAGATAGAAAGCAAATACAATAATTTTTTACTGCAATATTCCTTCAGGACAATAGGGAATCAGGACTTTCTATCGATCACTTTTCTGTATTCTCTGTGAATAGCTACGAGTTCTCTTGGAGAACTTTTTCCGTTGGTTTGTCTACGTTTGGAAATTCAGAGGGGGTCTGTAGAGATGCAAGAGGCGATTATCTCCCTTTGGTCAAGATGAAGTTACGTTGGTCACATCACGACCGCTTAGTGACGTCACTTCGTCAGTCAGCTTCCAAGAGTCAAATCGAACCGTTATTTTTTTTCTTTTTTTTTCTTTTTTAGCTGAAGCTAAATCTGCCTCCCAAAGCCAGCTGCCACGTGATCAGAAGGCCATGGCGTCATTTTCCTATGAAAATATATCTTCACCAGATATAGAAACCATTTCTAGTTCACAGTCCTGTTTTGGGGAAAACCTCATGACTCGCTGTTTTTCTACTTGCGGAAAATCCTCGCTAGTGACATATTAGATAAATAAGGTTCGCTTGAATCTGGAATCCAAAATATGGCTAATCCAGAAACACAGTTAAACCTCCGTCTGCTCTAATTCCATTTGTGAATTACTGCAAGTAATACCCTATCTTTTCGTGTCATTTTTTACACTGCTTGTTGTATTAGCACGTGTTATAGTTTCTCTCCATGAAATAAACGTAGTATGTTTGCCATTCCTTTTATTTTCAGAAGTATGTTCCGTCCGTGAAATGTGTTATTATATTCTGGATATAATAATGTCCATAATGGGAAAATACAACCTGAAAATAAACCTTTCTTGCATGGCGATATTATTTTACTCCCAATAACTGGTCACCCCGACTTGACATATTATTTATCGGCATTAATTTCTCCTCTTTAGTTGCCCCTCATAGTTAGAGAACGTAGCTGACACTCTGATTTAACCCATAGCTAGGGTAGAGAAGATATGGATTCTTGCTTTTCCTAAGTGCATTAGTGCGAAATCAGACACAACAGACGAGGCCAGAATTTGAACGCCTCGCATATACGGTTTTTTCCGCAAGGAAAATTAAACATGTGTGTCATTGAAATACTTTGTTGATGTCCTATTAGAGTAAATCCTTCTCTACATTGTAAAACAATACAGGAAAGTTAACGAGATAGAAAAGTGAAGTGATGACAATGAGAAGTTATATATTATGAATAAGTAACGTTTCTCTCGTGGATTAGAGGGAAAAACAGAAAAAATATGCCGGTCAGAGATAAATTCGAATGAAGACTAAGATATTGAAAATCATTTTCTTCTTCCTTATAATAATAATAATAATAATAATTATTATTATTATTATTATTATTATTATTATTATTATTATTTATCAACCTTTCCCTCTTTTTCTTCTCTTCCTTCTTTTTATGTTGGCCTTTGTCTCTTTCTTTTTTTATATTTTATTACTTTTCCTTCATCCCATTCTATATGCCCCTTCTTATTCCCTTCAACCTCTTTTTTTCCCTCTGTCCTTTCTGCCTCATTTCTTCTTCTTCGTCCTCCTCCTCTTCCATCTTCTGCAGCGTTTACCTGTCTTTCTACGTTTCTTTTTTTTTTGTCATTATATTTCTCCTTCTCCTCCTCTGTCATATTTTATTTTTCCTCTTTTTTTATCCTTTTGTTGTTTTCTTTTTCTTTCTATTGTTTCTTCTTGCCATTTTATTACTTCTTCTCTTCCTCCCGCATCGTATTTTTATTCTCCTCCTTTTTCATCCTGTTTTTCTTGTTCTTCTTTTTCTTCCTGATCTTTTTCTTCCCCACTTCACCCTCTTCGTTTTTCCTCTCATCATTCTACTTCTCTTTCGCCTTCTTTGTCGTCTGCTTCCCTCACGATTCTGTGTAATTGTATGCGCATACCAATACGAATGGAATGTACCTGAAAGAATAAAAGATGGTAAATGTCTGTACTTTTTCCTTAAACCCCTATGCGTGTGTTCATATGAAATTCAGTATCAGTCTATCTTGACAGTTTTAATAAAAAAAGACAGAAACAAAAAGCAAAAAAAAAAAAAATCGCAATAGAATAAATACGTACACTGTTCATTTTAGCTTCCCAATCTCTTCTTCTGTGGCGGATACTTTAGTATATCCCACCAACAACCAGACACTTGTCTAAGTCGATCAAACTCAACAAGTAAAAAAATATTTAAATAGAAAATGAATTAAAATATTGAGGACGCAAACCCGTAAGCAGCGTCTCACTATATTTTTTTCCATTTTGCCCACGCGCCAATAGACTCTATTCCCCAAAACACTAATCCAAGGCGGCAGAACGTCTTCACTTAAGTGATATCTCATTATTACATGTACGTCTGCATATGAATGTTATCACTTTTACTGACAGTCCGATCGCAGCTTTTTAATATCGCCATATTAACTGTTCAACGTAACAGGCTGTAAGAAACAAACAGCTCACAGTAAAAGTAATAAGTCGAGATGATATGATTAATATAGACGTGTATTATAAATGGAGTTTCGAGCAGTATACATACATATATATATATATATATATATATATATATATATATATATATATATGGACTGCTCGAATATATATATATATATAGAGATATAGATATAGATATATAGATATATAGATATATATACTATTTAATTTTCAGCTGGTATATTTGCAGAAAACGAAGTCTGCCTCTGAAATGTGTTTAGTTAGTTGTTTTCTTAACTGAACCAAGATACTGTCTTTTATTCAGGCTTGTTTATACAGACAGAAGACCACATTTCATCTCTGGACATAGGAATAAAGACACATGTTAGTGCTTAGATGAGTCTGCTGATCTTTTTCTCTAGACCAGAACCTTCCCTGCGTTATATATATATATATATATATATATATATATATATATATATATATATATATATATATATATATATATATATATATATATATATATATATATATAACGCTAAAACAAGAAAACAAAAATCAGTTGTAGTGAAAGCCCTGTTTGAGTAGACGCTCGTTTCTTTGGAGTTTTTTTTGTTGGGGGGTTAACAGAGTGTATTACATCTACCAGCCCACGCACACAAAAAATATTTAATCAATATATCCAGCAGGGTAAGTATCTGCAACCCCCTTTTAGGAGAAATCACCGTCTGAATCAGTGTACTTTAGAACACTCGGCTACAAAGGAAAGCGAGTACGAACCCTACCGGAGAGCACATTATCTTTATAATATATAAGTTTTCTTAATTTATTAAGTATTTCGTTATAAAATAGCATATCATATTATATATATATATATATATATATATATATATATATATATATATATACAATAGAAATAATTAGGAGGATTTGAAATAATCATAATTCAGTAATTCATCGAGTCTAGAAGAAACCTCAACAGAATGCAGAAAGCACTGGCCGGCCGTTTCGTCCTATATTTGGAAGTGCACATCCACTACCGAGAATTGAAAGCCAAACAGTTACGATAGGAGGCAAACGCCGTACCAACTGTGCCAACGGACCTCGGTGATGCTGATGAGTCCCAAATATAGGACGAAACGGCTTGTCACCTCTACATAATATAATTTTCTGTTTCAGATGGCTGACACGAGCTCCTACAGTCTGAGAGACAGTTAAGGGGTAACATGACTTTCGGACCACCCTGTACATTAAATTACATAATTTTGCGAATATTACATAGTTCGGTAGCATTCCGCGTGTATCGAACTCATTATATCCGCGGGAGGTGATTGCATAGCTTTGCATTGCGATTGATATTCCTATTTATTTGTGTATGTAGTGGGCTTTATATAAGTGTGAGTTTTATATTTTACATATATACATGAATATAGGCATAGAGATGTAACGTTCATCGTCATATGTATGGAAACCCATCTACATCATTATTCATATCTTTCACTCCCAGTTCCCTCTCTATCCAGATTTATGTACAGAATAATATTTTACCCTCCTGAAATATCCGTGATTTATTTATTAATCTTATTCATTGCTTTTATTACCCAAGTAGCGTACCTTTCAAAATGATGTTAGTTTTACGCACTTGATTCATTTGCGAAAAGAAAAAAACATCAGAAAATTTATTGGCTCCAGGAAAACCGGTTCTTGTTTTTTAAATTGAAATGCGTTATTATATAATTGGGATGCGACATAGCTCTCTGCGCAGATAATGAAATCGCCTAAACCAGTTCAAATTTCCGCCGAGTTTGTTAGGTTCACTTGATCTTAAAGTCCCTTTCCTCTTCCCAATCTATGGGTTAAATACTAGCCTGAGCGCGATAAACGTGGATGGTAACTATTCTAAGAAAAGGAAAATTCTGAATTCCAAACCATGAAGAACTCAACGGAAACCCACTCCATTGAGGAAGTCATGTCATTGAAGAAGAGGAAGCGATGGTGAGCCATGATTGCCTATGTTATGAAGGGTCGAGGCATTGAAAAAAAAATCTTGTAAGTGCAAATATGATTATATATCATATTTTAATAGATACGTCCATATATGTCATTATGATAGAATCTTATTTTATATATGTCATTATGATAGAACCTTATTTTATATGTGTCATTATGATAGAATCTTATTTTATATATCATTATGATAGAATCTTATTTTATATATGTCATTATGATAGAACCTTATCTAATATATGTCGTTATGATAGAATCTTATTTTATATATGTCACTATGATAGAATCTTATTTTATAAACTTAGAGAAACACATGCAGAAACGAAATCAAATTCCCTCTACGTGACGTTCAACGACATCATGACTAAAAATAGTAATCAACTAAGAAGTCCATAGCCTAAATTTAATATAGTCTACTTGAAATACGAAACTTTATAACCTAAGAATGTATGCAATAAAGTAAGAAAAATAAGTAAATAGAAATATTATATAATAAATAAGCTAAGTAAATAAATAAAAATAAACATATTCAAATCCAAGGCTATGAATAATCTAAAACATTGTCATAAATAAATAAAAACCAGAAAAAAATACTTTCGATGAGCCGTAAAACGGTCTGTGTATGAAGCTCAGAAGTAACTATAGTCTGATTAAGACGTGAAACAATATATTTATTTCTCTATCCAAACTGTCTCTCTATATAAAAAATTTATCCTCGGTACTTAGCGCTTCTTCTCCATAAATTTAACACATTTTAAACGATATATATATTAGTAGAAGTCTTATAAGTATAAGACGCTATACTCGATCGGAAAACCTTCGTTGTCTTGATTTGCAAATAATCAAACCAATACCAAAGGGGAAAAAACGGTATCAAAAAAGAAAGAACCAAGAACATGTACGTTAGCCGAAAATAATCATATGAGTAGCTTTAATAATGAAAAAACCAAACATAGTACTACGCTTTTAACCTATATATGGAAATTTAGACGTGACAATAACAAAGACCCCATCCTGAAATGGGAAATATTAAAAAGATGTTCTAAATATAGAGCAGGTTATAAATTTTGTAAACTATGTTTAGAGGAAAAATTAGTTATAGCTCTATATAGGGAACCCGATTATTTATTAAATTCTAAAACGGAAATTCTAAGCAAATGTAGACATAGAAAACGTTCGTTGTTAGACTAGGTCTCCTCTCCCCGGTAATAATAATATAAAATAATAATAATTTTTTTTTACTTCGATTGAATAAATAGTTACTAGCCCTATTTGTCCGAGTTTTTCTTTAAAACCCCCTCCCTCTTTCGTCAATTTTTAGAATAAATGGTTCTCCCCAACCCTCCCCGTTATTTGTTTGTTTGTTTTTTTTTGTTTTTTTTTTGGCGGTGTGGGGTTGGTCAAGTGGTTATGGTCTTTTTGTTTATTGACTATAAGTTTCCGTTCATTCTTACCTTGTTAGCCGGCCTTCCCTGACGATCCGTTTAGGTGAAACCGTGGTAGGTTTGTCTGGCTCTCTAGGTCTAACTATATATATATATATATATATATATATATATATATATATATATATATATATATATATATATATGTATATATAAATGAACATTGAAGTGAACACTCAGAGGAGACAGGCTGTTTCATGCTGGACGCAATCATCCTGCCGCCTGAGGTTTTATATCATAATCGTATATATAAAATAAGATTCTATCATAATGACACATTTAAAATAAGGTTCTATCATAATGGCGTCCTGACGACTGCGTCCAGCATGAAACAGCCTGTCGCCTCTGAGTGTTCACTTCAATGTTCACTTTTATATTTATATTTACATACGCTCTGTTTCTGATATTGAGCACTTTATTCCATAATATAGCACACCTTAAAACTATATTTCTTCATATATATATATATATATATATATATATATATATATATATATAATGATGGCATCAGGAAGAATCTGTTTAGATTGATAAATATCTTGAATTTCGGCATAAAAGTAGATATGAATCTAAAGGTGGTATAATATTTAAAGGTCGAATTCAATTTATCCACAGGAACAGTTTCTCCATATATGAAGCCGAATTCTGTGCTCAAATATGTCAACAGCAAGTCCAACCACCTGCTAGTGTCCTTAAACACATCTCTGTGAGAGTAGAATGCAGAATTTCAAGAAATCTGTCTACAAAAGAAATCTTCAACCATAAATAGAAAGTTTATGAATCTGCAAAGAAATAGGAGGGGCATGAGACAAATTTCAAATTTCAGACCCCAGCTGGATAACCAGCTGAGGGGTAAAAGTGTAAGAAACCTAAAAGTAATCTGGTTCAACCCTCTTTTTAACATGCTGGTTAAAACTAATATAGGGAATATGTTTTTCGACTCATTAAATAAGCACTTTCCTCGGTCTTCGGAACTCTCGTGGGTGTTTAATTGAAATACTATAAAGCTGAGTTACAGTTGTACACAAAATTTGGGAAAAAATCATGAAAAGTTATAATGCTACTATTTTGTGTGTTATTAAAAGAAGAGATAAAGAATGTGAAGATAAAAAGCTATGTAACTGCAGAGTAAAAGACAATTGTCCGTTGGATGGTGAATGTTGCACGGAAAATATTGTATATCATGCAGAAGTCAAAGATGTAACTAATGTGAAAAGGATATACACTGGTTGCACAGAGAGAGATTTCAAAAAACGGTTGTTCTATTATTCTGCTTCATTTAGGTTTCTAAAACGTAGACACATCACTGAGTTGGGTGATTAGGTTTGGCAGTCGAAGGAAAAGTATGGAAGAAGCGCTCAAATCAAGTGGAAGATCCTAAAAAAGTAAAACTAGACAGAACACGTGGCAATTGTTGCAAACTATGCCAAGAAGAAAAGCTAAAGATAGCCACATACAATGACCATTCTGAATTGTTTAATTCAAGGACAGACATTATGTCAAAATGTAGACACATAAGAAAATAACTTATAGGTCTATAAGAAGCCGGATAAAGACAATTAATACATTTTTCTCTTTCTCCTCCCCAACCTCTCCTGCCTACTTCTGATATAAATAAAGTAGTTGATGTGCGCCAAAAAAATCGTCCAGTAAGCCACCTGATGAGTTCATAAGATCGAAATCTGGGTTGTAAAAGTACTGTTCGATATATATATATATATATATATATATATATATATATATATATATATATATATATATATATATATATATATATATGCAGAAATATAGTCTTAAAGTGTGCTATATTTATGGGGTAAAGTGCTCAATATCAGAGATAGAGCGTGTGTAAATATAAAAGTGGACATGGAAGTCAGCACTTAGAGGCGACAGTCTGTTTCATGCTAGTGCAATCGTCAGGCGACTCTGACGATTGCACTAGCGATGAAACAGACTGTCGCCTCTAAGTGCTGACTTCCATGTCCACTTTTATATTTATATATATATATATATATATATATATATGCGTTTTCTGAAACTCTTTGGTGGTGTATTTTCGATATTCAGAATCTCTTTTCCACTTTCAACATAATCCCTTCGCTACTGTCCACTCGATTAAAACGAAACCTTAGCACCCAGTCAGGTGGTTCTATGCAATTTGTACGTTCTGTTCGAAAATATGTAAAGTAGAAGAAAAGTAATGAACCAATTCTCTCGAGAGAATACAAGTTACTGCTCAGCATGGATAAAGTATTTTTCAGTCGAAACTTTCTGTAAATAATACTGGATACGGAGCGAGCAACAACTGAGCAGCATTAATTAGATGAGATATCCCTAGACATGGGCAACGCACCTGATGAAGACCAGAAGGCACAACGGCCGAAACGTTGTGATAATAACAACAAAGATGTGGAAAATAACTCCTGTGTATATAATGTAAGTAATGATAATTTTAATACCCGACATTCAAATAGAGAAAAAAAGAAGAATATTGAGAAAAGGTGAAAAGAAAGAAAGAAAGAAACAAAGGGACTGAAAGAAGGAAATAACTTTAGTACAAGAATACTTCAAAGAATATTAAATAAGAAAGAAAGAAAATAAAGGAAAGAGGAAGACATTGGCTGGATGGAAAAGAAAGAGAAAGCAGAAAAAAAGATAAATTCTACAAAAGAAGACAAAGAAATATGTTAAATAAGAAAGAAAATATGAAAGACAGAAAGAACGAATGAAGGAACGAAAGAAAGAAACGAGGCAATGGGGAAGAAGAAAGAAAGAAACAGGAAGAGAGAGATAAATCTAGTAAAAGAAGACACAGAAAAATATTAAATAAGAAAGAAAGAAAGAAAGAAGGAAAAGGGGAGATAAATCTATAAAAAACGGAAGGAAATAGATAAAACGCGCTAATAGAACGTCTAATAGATAGATAGATACATACATACATACATACATACATACATAGATAACGAAGTGATTGATCCAGATAGATAGATAGATAGATAGATAACGAATGATTGATTCAGATAGATAGATAGGTAGATAGATAGATAGATAGATAGGTAGATAGATAGATAGATAGATAGATAGATAGATAGATAACGAATGATTGATCCAGATAGATAGATAGATAGATAGATAGATAGATAGATAGATAACGAAGTGATTGATCCAGATAGATTGATAGATAGATAGATAACGAATGATTGATCCAGATAGATAGATAGATAGATAGATAGATAGATAGATAGATAGATAGATAAAGAAGTGATTGATCCAGATAGATAGATAGATAGATAGATACATACATACATACATACATAACGAAGTGATTGATCCAGATAGATAGATAGATAGATAGATAGATAGATAGATAGATAGATAGATAGATAGATAGATAGATAGATAGATAACGAATGGATTGATCCAGATAGATAGATAGATAGATAGATAGATAGATAGATAGATAGATAGATAGATAGATAGATAACGAAGTGATGGATTCAGATAGATAGATAGATAGATAGATAGATAGATAGATAGATAGATAGATAGATAGATAGATAGATATGTTTAACACTCCAGGATGAACAGCAATTATAACTGCAACGTTGAATAAACTCTAGAGATTGTAAACTGAAAGTACATTCACAAGAGCTCTTTCTTCGCGGTAACTGTTCGTCTGGTTGTGCTGTACAATCTCTCCAGTCACGGAGATACTTAAGTGTTCTGTCATAAAACTAGATAAGCAGGTCCTCCAGCACTTAATATGCGCTATTGTTGCTCGCAACGTTTTCGGTTCTTACCGGAGATCGACAATGAACAGACCAAAAGAAAGAGATCGTGGGAATCCAATCTTGCTGAAAGACCTTCCAATGCGAATTCGTTTTATGCAATTCTTTTTCGTGTTAAGGTTAATTTATCTATGAGTTTATCTCACAGTCTCTTAACTATACACATATGAGTGAAATTCTCCCGACAATTTCTTGAATGACACCCCCAACATCTTAAGATGATGTTGGGGCATGTCTTATTTATTTGCCTACTTCTTTGCCATAGGTTGTTATCAATAGTCCGTCTATATATAATACTATTGTTAAATGAGATATATGTGGCTATGAATATCTTCCATTCTTTTTCAATCATTCGTCATGCTTCTTTTCTTCTTCACTGAGATTGGAAGAATTTATTATTGATAAGAGAACCTTAAGAGAATCATGATTACTCATGTCCAATTCTGTGAATACAAACACACCCGCATTCACATAACCAGGTTTTCTGTTCTTTTCTATTTTCTATATTATTAATATTCTTTTTGCGTTCTTGTCTTTTCTTTCTTTTCTTGATCTTTTGTAGTTTCTCATATACTATTTTGATATTTTGATATTCTTTCTTGGATTCCCTCTGTCTTTTCTACAAATCTTTTCATGGCAATTGCTCTGATGAGCTTTCCTTCTTGGTAAATCATGACACCATGATTTTAGCATGCAACTAGATCTTATAGTTTGAACTATAATCGTATACTATATCCTAATATTTTCTTTTCTCGCAAAATTACTGGATCCTTTTCTGCTATTTTCCTTTCTCGTCGCTAAAATCTTTTCATTCTCTTTCACCCCCAATAACCCCTTGCATCTTAATGGTATTATCACCGTTCTTGGGGGTAAAATGATAAAATTTTTCTTTTTATTCTTTTGCATTCTACCTTATTCGTTTTATTTGTTTTTTTTTCTATTCATTCCTATTCTGTTTACTATATTTTCATTTTTTTTCTTATTCCTTTTTATTTTTGTTTATTCTTTATTCTGTTTTCTTTCACATTCTTTTGGATTCTTTTTTATTCGTTTTTTTTTAATTTCATTTTTATACTTTTTTTTTTAATTTCGATTCTTTTTTATTCGTTTTTTGAATTTCATTTCTTTTTTATACGTTTTTTATTTAATTTCTTTTTTATACTTTTTTTTTAATTTCGATTCTTTTTTATTCGTTTTTTTTTTAATTCATTTCTTTTTTATACGTTTTTTATTTAATTTCTTTTTTATACTTTTTTTTTAATTTCGATTCTTTTTTATTCGTTTTTTTTATTTCATTTCTTTTTTATACGTTTTTTATTTAATTTCTTTTTTATACTTTTTTTAATTTCAATTCTTTTTTATTCGTTTTTTTTTATTTCATTTCTTTTTTATACGTTTTTTATTTAATTTCTTTTTTATACTTTTTTTTAATTTCGATTCTTTTTTATTCGTTTTTTTTATTTCATTTCTTTTTTATACGTTTTTTATTTAATTTCTTTTTTATACTTTTTTTTAAATTTCGATTCTTTTTTATTCCTTTTTTGCATTTCATTTCTTTTTTATACGTTTTTTTAAAAATTTCAATTCATTTTTATTCGTTTTTTGAATTTCATTTCTTTTTTATACGTTTTTTTTTTTGGAATTTCAATTCTTTTGTATTCGTTTTTTGAATTTCATTTCTTTTTTATACGTTTTTTTTTAATTTCAATTGTTTTTTATTCATTTTTGAATTTCATTTCTTTTTTATTCGTTTTTTGAATTTCATTTCTTTTTTATACGTTTTTTTTTTAATTTCAATTGTTTTTATTCGTTTTTTGAATTTCATTTCTTTTTTATTCGTTTTTGTCTTTCAATTGTTTTTTATTCGTTTTTTCACTTTCAATTGTTTTTAAATTCGCTTTTATTCTATTATTTTATTCTCTTACATTTTCTTATTTTTTATATTCATATACTTCAAATTAATGTTTATTTTTTATATTATTAATTCATTTTATTTTATTGTAATTTTTCCTATCTTCATTCTTTTATTATGTCTTATATATTTACTTATTTTTATTTTCACATTCATTATTTATTACTATTCTTATTTTTTTAAGAAATTTCTGTTATTTTCTTCTTCATTTTTATTCACTATTCTTTTTTCTTTTCTTTTCTATTCTTCATTTTTATTAATTATTTATTTCTTTTCTATTCTTTCTTAATTTTTTTTTATTCCACGGTATTATTTTACTTATTGTCAATAAGGATTGGGCTGAACTTCTTACAATACAAAAACACAAATGTGAGTATGTGAAGATCGAACTCACTTCCGTATGCATTGCAATGATAGGGATAGCCTTTTCCTTATAAGTAAACATTCACCATTCATTGACTGAACAGTTAGTGTTACTTTCGATGAAATTTGAAAATCTTTCTCTTAAAACCTTTTTCAGGAAATTAAAATTCTCAAGTTCACTGTTATCGCTTTTTCTAGTACTGATGCGATTTCCTTCCTAATCATTTTTTAAGGTAATGTGGAAAGCAAACAACTTCATTATATTATTAATATTCTTCTAGCGAGATGTGTTGTAAATTTTGTTACCGCTGTTGAAAATCTTCACTGGATGCAGTTATTTGTTTGTAGTTTGTTAAATGTCTTTGTTTCTGACTTTATAGCGCCAAGCTATAAGATCTGATGATAACATTGTCTTTAAGATTTACGGGTTTCATTTTCTTGAAGCCATTTTTAATGCTCAATTCGAGAAAACGGCTGAAAACGGATATATTTATATTTATAAAATGTATCAGCCATACCTTCAATTCTGCTGTAATTGAATCAATTCATCATCAATAGTTAAAACTTGAGTTCCAAGTTTCTCAAACTTGCAGAATCTGCTAGCTTCTCTTAATCTCTGAAGATATTGAATAATTGATTCATCTTGTTAATGGACAGAAATTTGGTTCTTTCTGTTGACCATGTTCACCATAGTCTATGAATATAGAATCCAGCGCAGTACGTAATCTGTTCAATGAAACAACGTTAAAGATTAACACTCACGAGTCAGACACTCTACTGAATCTGACTATATCGCCAATACCACCAGCAGCTGTTCCGTAATTCTTCAGTCTTCGATATCAAAGGCTGGCAGTGCATATTCCGGAAAAAAACATGGCCGCCTTTATAAACGTTGCATTGAATATTTTGAGCCTTCTGATTGGTTAATCTCTCTATTGGTGAACTATAAAATGAGTCAGCTCATTTTGGTTGGCTGAGTAGTATACCGAGGTACCCAAAAACTCCAACACTTTCCGCTATGACAAGTTTTTGAAATTTCAACGAGAGTCAAATTTTCTAATTGTTTGAGGTATGCCATAATGTAAATTTTCATTATAGTGACAACATCCCGAAGCTAGAATGAAGTCAGTTATTTTGTTTTATCCCTCTTTTGCTTGGTTGTTTTTCAATTGTTTAACCCTAGACTAATATAAAATATATATCTCTTCTGCTTGGAAAATAGCTACTATTCACTACAATTACTTTCTATTCTCTATCAGTTTCCGAAATTCCAACGATGGTTAGATTTGTTATATATAAAATGTGGTTATTGCCAGGGGAGGTAATCACCTGATGCCATTCTAGAACGTGTTTTCTGTGGAGGTAATAGACAGCGAGTGTGTACCAAGTCCGATTCAAACTACAGCAAGCCCAGTAAAAAAGCGTCAAATTTATTATCACCGTTTTATCTTTCAGGAATAATTGACCCTGAATAACCTTGAATAAATTTCTTGAATCTACATGACTTTGAATAATCATTCGACTCTCGCGTAATTACTTAACTCTGATTGGTTCATTTATGATTGATTAATTCCTGCTTGATTTTATGACACGCCATTTAAAGGTTATTTTTAGACAACTTTCGTCTTTCTTTCTGCCCTTCTCGTATGGCTAAACATCTCACTGATTTTGAGCGTCAAACTATCGTACTTTTCTAAAATAAGAACATCCGACGTGAGGATTGAGGAAATGTGCGGAAATTCTTCCTGAATTTGGCAGTCACATCAGTCGTCACAAGTTTTCAATGGTCGTCTCACGTCTTTCTGAATTAACTGCTTTTTTTTTTTGCTGAGCACCCCGTAAATGCTCTATACGCCTGTAGCTTTGCACTAAACTTGGCTAAGCTACGTAAAGATGTGCATCCAGATTTGTGCACAGAAACACTCAGTCACATGCTTATGTCCATGATGGTTTGCAAGTTCATCTCACAGAAATACATGCTAGTGTAGGAAGTTCGATACCCATTGGTGCTCCACCATTGTGGCTTTGTGTCAGACTAAGCGACGTTTGTTAAATCACTGCATAAGCATATACAGGACATTGGATAAATAGTTAAAAAAGCTAGTTTTGCATCGGATTACCCCTCGTGTAATTTAAACACCGTTCTATACGCTGTTTTCTCAACGAGTAGAAATGATTGTTCAAATCTCAATTATTCTAATAACTAGCAGCCATACCCACCGCTGGTCGCCCAGAAAAAGCGTTCAATTAGAAAGGAGCAAAAACAGCATCATGTTTAGATGTAACAGAGTATAACTTCTTCAATTATTTAAAGTACTTTCATTAAAAAACATTTTGAATTAATGTAGTTACTGATATAACAGAAGTAGTCTGTATTTATTCAATCAAAGTTAGTGAGGACATGAAGGGATAAAACAGGCAACATAAAGTTTTGGAGTTTTTGAAATTCAATTTGTCAGTGTGCTACCGAGGATATAAAAGAGGATACATTTATAAAGCAATTGTTAAGTTTGATGAAAATTGGTTGAAAGATCAAAAATAAGAAAGAAACCAGTAAAAATCGCCATTTTTCGCTATTTACATGGGTTTTCACTATATGGGTGGACTCAATTATCAAGTTAAATGACTGTTAAACAATCAACTTATTGTTGGCTATAATTGAGTGAAGTTTGTATTCGATTGCTTGAAAATTGAGGGAGTTTTTAGTTTAAAATTTGTGTTGAAATCGATTTGTGTTGAAATCGATTTTTCGTTTTTCGCTGTTTTTCTCTAAACGCAGTGGCGTAGAAATAAAAATGAGGTATCGTTGAGCTCGTCATGATGTCAGTAACCTACATACCGAGTTTGAACGAAATTAGAGAAAAAAAGTTGAATTTATCGATTTTTGATCGGCTTTGTCGATTATTGATTTTTTAATTATCGATTTTTTACGCTAAAACCCTATCTCTTACATTGTAAAATGTATGTTCCAAGTTTGTTGAAAATCGGTTGGATGGATCTCGAGTGAAAAGGTATTACACAGACAGACATATATTCCTCTCTTTTATATATATAGATGAAATTAAAATATCTGTCTATATTTCTGAGATGATGCATTGTAGCTATTTACACTATTTACATTGTTCGGACTTTTGTCCTCATCTTTATTCTCATATTCACAACGTTACGGCCGTTGTACGCTCCGACCTTCTTCAGGTGATATATGCTGGAATTTCAAACCGAACACTTTATTTCATTTCGGGGTAGATTGTTCTAGTTCCACGTGCCATACCTTTTCTGGATATCTAAATTTCAGTTATTTCCGTTTTAGTAACACAACTTTCTAAGTTTTTGCTTACCTATGCTGTGGTCATTGAACTCACAACTCTTTGGGTCAACCAACGCTTTTATCCACTGGGCCCTGTGTCCCGGTGGACTAAATAAAGCGTTCGATTCGAAATTCCAACGTATATCACCTGAAGAAGGCCGAAACGTACAACGGCCGAAACATCGTGAATATGACAACAAAGATGAGGAAAGTAGTCCGAACAATGTAAATAAGGTAAATAAAATAAAAAGAAAGTTCTGACAATGGAGAAAAAAGAAAAAAATCACTGTTGTATTTCAGTGCCAGCTATATTTGAACTTGGTATACGTAGATAGGTAATTGACATTTTATCGCTACCGATTGATTTTATGCAATTTCTGACCTCCTGTATGGCAGAGAAAGCGAGTCGTCACCAATGAAGAAAAACTCGAGACAACGAAGACGTTGCTCTACCGACGAATGTTAACAATACTAAGGACATAGCAAGTGACGAATGGTAGCTCGGGGTGATGTAATGGTTAGCAAGCTTGTCTCGCTAGAACAATTACGGCTGAGTAGTGAGTTGAATCCTCACTGGGTGCACCATGCTTTCGGCCTCTTTCTCCATCGGATGTGACGAGTGGGGAAATATTAAGGGCGGAGATTGTTGCTAAGTTTATAAAAGGCATCTGAAGCTTTGAGCACACATAATGAGGAAAGTGGTCTTGATTCATTGATTTATTTTTACGGCTTATCAACCCATTACAGGCTATTTAAAATAGTTTTAGATTGTCAGAATATTTTTTTAGAATATACTGGTTTAGTGATACACGCATTACTAATTAACCCATAGCTTTGGGGAGAAATGGATTCATACATTTCCCAAGGGTATTTGCACGTAAGTGAATATAGCGAAACCAAATGGGATTGGAACTCGGCTCTCCTGTTGACAATTCCGAGCCCTTATCCATTATGGAACCTGGTATTCCCAAGCGGTCACCTATCTAGGTACTGACCAGGCTTGACGTTGCTTAACTTCGGTGGTTGTACGTGATTGTACGTGATGTGGCCAATCAAAACAAGAGCAAGCAACGAGTAAACAACTTGGAGAGGAAAGCAGATTCCACAAGAGGAAGGAGGGTTCGCCAAATAGCAATTATTTCTGGGAATAGCAAAAATTCTGGAAGCTGTGAAGGACCACGATCGTCCACATTCGATATTTTCAACTTGATGACCAGACAAAAACAGTTGCAGTAAGTGAAAAAATGGTGGTGTATCATACTTTGTATATTACCTACCTGTGGTGTATCATACTTTGTATGTTACCTACCTGCTCTACATACTGTCATAATAGATTCTTCTGGGTTTCCGTTAGTTACGTGATGAACACTTAGGCGATCATATTTCTTTCGATTCATGACTGACTAGCCAGAGGTTTAACCGCAGTAGGTTGCCATTTCTTTCTGCGGTAGACTGGTTGCCAACAAGTCATTCAACCCATAGCTGGGGATTCATACCTTTCCCAAGCGTATTTTGCGTAAGGGAATATAACGAACGTGAATGGAATTCGAACCCGACACTCCGATTTCTCATTCTGAGCTGATATCGATTATATCCAGGTTTACATAATATTATAATAGATGCTAATATCCAAGATTTGCTCTCCGTAAACTTTCAGAACATTGCGTTTCTTTTTTTTTTCACAGGAATTCAGTAAACCTCGTGTTTCGTACATACTTTCATATCAGACGAAATTTTGACAGATTACCGCTAAGATACTGTTTGTATCAAGGCAAGAACAATTTAGGTTATTTGATATTTACATATCTTGTCCTCGATTGACTCTAAAGAGCCCTTTCTGTTGTATCTCTTTTTCGCTTTCTATCTTTCCATCTCCATTTTTCTTTCTCTTTTGTCATATTTTTCGACCCCCCCACTTTAAGGTCTGTAATTTTTTTCTCTTCTTCTCCTTCTGTTTCATATACTTTTTGTTTGTATTTGTATATACTTTTAAAATGTCCGTTTTTAAAGCCCTTATAGAATGTTGTATACTCCCCCCAAACTATTTTAAATTAAAAAAAAAATCTAACGAGGAAATGGAAAACTCGTACGTGTTTAGACCTGCGTGAGATCGGTGATGTAAAACGAGGTGCAGCCGTGACAAAAAAAAAAGAAAGAAAGAAATGCGTATGGCAATTATTTTAATCAGTGACAAAATTTCAAGCCGTCGGGCCTTCAACGGAAGCGAAGGATGTCATTTTTGAGTCGGCTTCGGTCACGGACTGCGTGTTGGACGTCACAACACTGTAACACTTTTTGTTCCCATTAATTGGAGTCTTCTTTATATGAAGGAAGACAAAAGTTTTAAGCAGCGTCTAAAATGTTTTTGAAAACACCTGAACAATATCAGTTGAGATGGCTAAATATACTTGAATATCGTTTCAAGTAAGGAGGACACCTGAAGAATACCAATTAAGAAAGCAAAAATACCGATAAGATATCGTTTGAAATGAGGAAAACACATGGAAATTATAGTTTGGAATAACGAAAACACTTAGAAAATATGGCTGCAATAAAGAAAACACATGGAAAATATCATTTCATGCAATAAAAACACTGAAAATATTGATTCATATGACTAAAACAATTTTAAAATATTGTTTGAGAAGTCGATAATACTTAGAAAATATGGTCTGCGATAAAGAAAACACATGGAAAATATATAAAAAAGATACTTTCAAAATATCGCTTGATATGATTAAAACACTTTTATAATATTGTTTGAGAAGATGGAAACACTTAGAAAATACGGTCTTAGTATGTCTAAAACGTTTGGATTTTTTTTTAAAATCATTTCATCACAAGGAAGGCAATAAAGTCACTAAGACGCAAGGGGAGTACTGAGTATGGGAGAATATGAGTATTAAGAAGTCAGAACAATAAAAGAACAGGAATTAACAAAACAAAAGTTAAGGATTGATATTGCATTTAAATTTTGAAAATCAAAGTTGACTGGGAAGCAAGAAGTCAGAAAAGAGTTCTGCAAACGAAAAGTGTGAGAGGAAAAACTATCAGCATAGAAATTACAGTTAAATCTAGCCATTTCAACAGTAAAATGATGAGACCTAACCGCCAATCTAGTATTATGCTTAAATTCATAAAGTCTAGTCTAGGTATCATAGAGGAAAGATCATCGAACAATTACCATATATTTAGAGGAAAGGCACAGGAGAACTACGTTACGGCGGAGGGAATGTCACTCTAGCCAAAATACCAGGTCAATAACGTTGCAGAATCTTCTTTGGATTTTATCTAAAACTATCTGTAATAATATAATTCCAATTGACGAAAACACTTAAAAATATCAATTAGGATAACGAAAACACATGGAACATATCATTTAAAATGAAAAAACATAGAAAATATAGTTTGAGATGATTAAAACACATGAATAACATCATTTAAGAAGAAAAATATTTAAGATAGAGAAAACACTTGGAAAATATCATTAGAGATTACTAAAATGCTTGTAAAATATTGTTTGTAATTAGTAAAACACTTGAATATAATTTATAATGAAGAAAAATCTTGAGGAATTCAGTTTGAAATTGAGAAAACATTTTTTTTAAAAATATTTTATGAATCGTTATTATATATTAAACATTTCACCCCATGCAAGGCAGTAAAGCCACTAAGATCAATGGAAAGTGCTCGGACAAACGATATTCCTTGGCTCCGGCAAGTCTAACCTTCACGGTTAGGACTCGCCATGCCACATACATAGTATTAAACCACCCACATTCCCTCCATATTCCATCGGTGAGAAGTAAGTTCCACTCGAACAGCTTCTTCCCGCGAACCACTGTCCTATGGAACCAACTCCCAGCAGGATGTTTCCCCGATCACTAAAATCTTGAACTGTTCAAGTCTAAATTTAACCGTTTTCTTCCCCTCTTATCTGTATGTACTACCATTTAACGTAATGGTCTATCTTATGTGGCTCCCGGGACTTGTACAGAGTGAACCTTACCGTAAAACAAAACACATACAAAGGGTTACTGAGCGTAAAAGAATAAGAAAAAAACAGAAACATTAATATTTAAATTTTTGATGAAAAGAAACTGTTAGCAAGAACTTACGGTTACGTCTAGCCAATTCAACTGATGAGACCTTACTGCCAATCTAGTACTGCATTTAAATTCAGAAAGTGTAGGTACCATAGCGAAGAGTTCATCAGAAAGTATTTATAGAAAAGTCGCAGGGAATCTACGTTACGGTGGTGGGAAAGATACCAGGTCAGGACCCATAACATTGCAGATTTTTTTTAGATTTCATCAAGAATATCTAAATATATAGCAGGGGCACCAGAGCAGATGTTACTGCATTATTCAAAACAAAGACAAATGGTAGACTTATAAATATGTAAGATAGATTCTGGCGAGAAAAAATTGTCCAGCTCGACACATTGAATCAAATTTATTTATTGCAGACTTTGCAATTAATTCAATATACTCTTTCCACTTCATGTCAGCGGAATACGTTAGTCCGAGAAAGCGGAATACGTTAGTCCGAGAAAGCGGAATACGTTAGTCCGAGAAAGCGGAATACGTTAGTCCGAGAAAGCGCAATGAATCACTCTCCAGGAGGTTAGCATCAGCCATGCTGTTGAAAGGTAAAAAAGGTTCTCTCAGATGATTAAAAGAGAGTAGTTTCGTTTTTGAGGCGTTAAAATTAAAAAGCCACTGCTTGCCCCATTTAACAACAGATTGTAGGTCATTTTTCTTACGTTTTTTTTTTTCAACCATATCAACTTCAATGGGTTATTTAATGTTGACAAGATTTTTATTGCTGTTAATATTTTTGTTAAAAAAATGTATTGCTGATAATAAAATATTGCTGGTAATCATTATTTACAAAAATATATTGCTGGTAATATTTCTTTCCTTCAAAAATGTATTTCTGGCAATAATGTATTGCAGGTAATAATTTTTTCTCAAAAAATTTATTGCTAGTATTAAAACTTATTTTTACACTTTCATAGTGTTTACACCCCAGTTTGCGGGTTAACTATTTGCCCATAGTTGGGACCCTAACTGGTGCTACCAATGCAGGTCAGGGAAGACCTAGGAAAACCAGCAATTAAGAGGTGATTCCACGCTCCTCAAAACCTCCTGATCAGAGGCCTTGCTTTTGGACGTAGTTTATCGTCTTACCCAGGACACGGATGTAGTTTATCGTCTTACCTAGGATAGGTCATTTTTAAGATCAGCTGTCAGTTTAAACTTATCGAACTGATCAGACTTGCTATTAAGACAGGAGTTGATTGTTACACCATTAGCATAAATACCGAGCTGATAATTGATGACATCACGAATGTTATTTATGATAATTAGCAACGACTTAGGTCCAATGATAGAACCCTAGAGATGTTCTCTAGGGCTCTATCATTGGACCTAAGTCGTTGCATTAATGCATAAAGGTCTAGAATAAGTAACGCATTTGAAAAAAAAACACTTTGATAGTAATATTTTTAATTCCTTTTTTACGGATCATCAACCCATTGCAGGTTATTTAAAGCTAGAAAAAATGTTTATATTGTAAGTTTCGTTTTTTGAGATAATAATGATTTAGTGACACAAATTTTAGAAGTTGATCATGATGCGGAATCTCTACCGTCGGTTGATGTCCTTTGTTCGATTTTTTGCTATCTCTTCCTGAAAGTGTGTTGGGTCGAGTCATGCTTGCTTGACTTTCATTACGGGTACAGCACGGTCTACATGATCTTTACAACTCGTCTCATCCAAGAGAAATAATGCAATACTTCGATCTTTACACTGCCTTTATTGATTTCACCAAAACGTCTGACACCGTCAAGAGAGAGATCCTATGGAAGGTTCTCCAGAAAGTTGGATGTCCTTCAAAATTTCTCAACAATATCTTTCATGGCATGTCTGCCTTTTTGCTTCGGAATTAGAATTATTCCTTGTGAGTCAAGCAGGGTTGTGTACTGGTCTTTTGTTTAATGCTTTCATGGCATCTGTAAAACCGTACTAGAGACGCTTTATCCACTTGGAGGGCAGTATCTCTCTGTAATATCTTGATTGTGGCGGTCTCTTCAACCTACGCCACCACCTGGACTTATACAAGACTTGCAGTGAACATGTTTTTGAGCTTCAATGTGCCGATGGTATCGTTCTCATTAGTCATTCCTCCCCGGGCGTCCAACAACAGCTGGACGCCATGAGTGATGCCTACAATCGTGCTGGATTCAAGGTCGATGTCACGGAAGACCTAATAAAATGCAACTCTGGACATACACGATTTTCATGTGGAGAATGCAGATCTCAGAAATGTGAGCATGTTCTATATTTGCTAATAATATGACAGAAAAGATTTGGCGCCGATGTTGATATATAATCTAATATATAAAGCTTAATTTTTTTGTCTGTCCGCTGAAAATTAAATAAAGTTGGTTATCTATGTGTATGCACGCATGCGCGTTTTTGAGTGTCTTAAAATATTACGTAAGACTGTAATTTCAAATAAATGCACCTTTACTCTTTACATCTATAAGTATATATCTTGTCCGACTTAGCAGATCTTGCTTAATGGAGAAAAATAATTTACATATTAAATTTAAAATCAAATTATTAAAAATTTTTAAATATTTGGAGTCGTTATTTATTTTCAGCCTGTTTCTGTTTTTGTAATTTATTTTTAAATAAACGACAATTTTGTTAATGGTTTTCATAATTATGTTTAGTCATTCAAATAAAGCGATTTTCTGCACTGAACGTGGTAAAAACCTAAGCATTTAGATCACAGCTTTGAAGGAAAGGGAAATAAGCAATGTATAAAAAAAAGGATATACATCTTTAATCGTATATTTTTAAAATTTGAAATATTTTATAAATTATCATTTCCTGCAGTATATAAAATAAACCACTGAACAGTTTGAATTAGGACAATTATTTTAAGACCATATTGCGACAGGCACAAATCTCTCAGGCAAAATAGGGCTTGAAATATTTGACACTCACAGATTATATCGAAGGCAAAAACAACAGGGGGATCAGCAGGCCACCTCCCTAACGAACTTAAGTAAATCGATGACAGAACAGGGAGTGAAAGGGTAGGTAAGAAAGTAATGATTACTAAGAGCTATAAAGGATAAAATGTTTTGGAAAGTCACGATCTCTCACGTGAAAAACTAGGAATAATAATAATGACTGACAAGCGCTTGGGGAGCAATCGCCCTGATATTACACTTGCGTCCAAGAGCAGCCATGAATGGATATTGATGACTACTCTCACCTTTACAGTAAGAAACTCAACTATATAAACTACATGGTCAGAACATAAAGAGAGAGATAGAGAGAGAGAGAGAGAGTAAAACATTTATTTTCTTCACTGTAGAAGCTAAGTGTTTTTTCTCCTGCTATACATTTGTATGCACATTTAATTATATATGAATCTTCCACTATTTAGCGTAGAGACAAACTGTCGACATACACCACTATTTAAATTATTAATTAAAGTGTATCCTAGTATATCATCACTTGAACTCACCCTGGGATCTTATCTACAGCTATAAAAGGGATTTCTAAATCCCATCGTCAGTCTCTTCTTCATGAACAACTCAGATAACGTGACGGATTGAGCCTTTCATCTCTGCAAATATATTTCTCAGCAAACGCACAAGTCTTCGCCAGTTGTTCTGTGCAACTGACTTCAACTATAGACATGCTTTTCGAAGGACAGAATGTCCGCAATACATTCTAAGAAGATGCAATAAACTTGTTTGTTATTGTTACCCTGTAGAGGACCGTGGGGGTGAAATGTGAAGAGATATCAGAAGGTTAAACTTTCCTGCTGGCCGGTCCAGTTAAATAGGAATTTTGGACTTTAATGAAGTCCAAAGAGGACAAAAGAAAACAAACAAGACCGATGCATATATGCAAACAAATATATATTATGGGTAAACAAATATATTAATACATGAAGACATGAAAAGTTACATAGTGTTTGTATGGAGAAGTTATGTGTGTGTGTTGAGTGTCCGTACGTACGCGTATTGTCCTTAGCGTGTTCCCAGAATATGGGAAACGCTGTATCGGTGAAAGGTCACATATTGGTGTAAGTGGAAAAAGAACGATTTTACCTCGTCTCCGTGCGAGGTAGCGGCCCAAGGCCTGGGTCGAAAAAGAGAGATAGAGAGAAGGGTCAGCCAGTATTTATAGTTAGGGGATAGAGACCCCTGTTGAAGGATTAAGGAAATGAGGAGGAGCTAACTGCGACAACCCTGTCTTCTTTTTCACCAACTATATTTCTGCTCTGAGTCATGATTCAAGCTTGATGACTACTCTCACCTTTACATTGATAAACTCAACTACATAAGTGATTTCTGTGTCGTCTCTGTTTGTAACTATTCGCATATAGACCATTCAAGTAATCAGGTACTCTAGGAATAGAACAACGGATTCACACTTGCGCAAAAGCTACTGAATGTGTGAAACACATTGTTAGTGACTGCAATCGACTAGCACAAAAACAGTACAGACGACGCCATGACAAAGGAGTCCTCAGAATACACTGGAAACTGTCCAGGAAGTATTGATTCGAGTGCGCAGAAAAGTGGTAGGAGTATTCACTACCGAGAATGAGCAAGTAGAGCCTATATGGAATACAGCTATCTTTACTGACAAGCACTTGGAGAGCAATCGCCCTGATATTACACGTGTCCAAGAGTAGCCATAAATGGATCTTGAAAGACGTTGCGTTACATTGGGATAAGAAAATCGTGAAGGCGGATCGAACAAAAATACAGAGGTAGCAAAACCTTGCCGGGCAAATCGAAGAAATGTACCAAGCAGCAATAGTTCAGGGTTGTCCCTTTTGTAAATGGCGCTCTCGGAAATATTTAAAATAATCTCTCTGCCTCGTAAGACACCTTGGGGATACGCATTGCGAGTGTACATGAAGCAGCATTGTTTGAAGCATCTTATGTGCTGAGGAAAATTTTGTGTCTAAGCTCCGAGATATGACCGTCATCACCAGGATGAAACATCTAAGAGTAAGATAGGGTCTAATAATATGCCAAGCAGAAGCTCAGGTTGTCCCTTTTGTTGTTGGTGTAATCGGAACTATTTATAATTATCGTCCTGTCTCGCAGAATACCTTAAGATACGTGACAACACTGGGAGTGCGCAGGTTACGGCACTGCTTGGAATAGTTCATGCAGAGGATGAAGTGTTTTGTTTCTAAGCTGTGGGTAAGAGCTAAGACACGACTATCACCCCCCAGGCCTAAACATCTAAGAGCCGGAAAGGATATCAAATCAAATGCTGTTGATTATTTCAGTTTTCATTAAAGTAGTATTTTGGATAATCCCCTAAACTTCACTAGTAAAGTTTTCCTCCAGCCATTTAAACCTATTAGATTGTTTTTGGAGCATTCCAAGTGCTCCAATAATGACCGACACAACAGTACTATCTATGCTATACGTATACCCACAACTATTTTGTCAGCTTTAAATATTATTTTAATTATAAGCTGTTTTCTACGAAAATAGCGACATGTATAATTCACAAAAAAGGATTATTATTATTATCATTTTCATTCCGAGCCGCTATCCGTCAATCTTTGTTATAATCTTTAGCAATCCGGAATGAGAAATCGAAGAATGAATTCCAGACGGTATTATTATATTCACTTACGTACAAAAACCCATGTAAAAGGGCTTAATCTATTTCATCACCCCAGCTATGGGTTAAATAGTATAACTTGTAACTGGAAAATGATTTTTAATTAAATATTATCTCGTAAAAGAATAGAATTATTCTTAAAATACAAAATATATTTCTGCTCTAAATAGCCTGCAAATGGTTGATAAGCCGTAAAAAATAAATAGACCAATCACATTTCAATGCTTACAGTCTATCTGCCTCCCAAGACGCTTTGGGGTTGGATACGTGACATCATTGGGAGTGTGCCGGTGGTAGCACTGATTTCAATAGCTCAAGCGTTGAGGAATGTGTTATGACTCTAATAGTAAGAGAGTCTAATAATATGCCAAGCAGAATCCCAGGTTGTCCCTTTTGTTGTTGGCACAATGAAAACTATTTACAATAATCACTCTGCCTCATAAGATTCCTTGGGGATAAGCATTGCGACTGTATAAATGGCAGTACTGTTTGAAGCATCTTATGTGCTGGGGAAAGTATTGTGTCTCAGCTTCGAGATATGACCGTCATCACCCGGATGAAACACCTAAAAGTAAAAGATGATCTAATAATATGCGAAGCAGAAGCTCAGGTTGTCCCTTTGGTTGCTGGCGCAATCGGAACTATTTACAATAATCGTCCTGCCTCGCATAATACCTTAGGATACGTGAGACCACTGGGAGTGCGCAAGTTACGGTACTGCTTGGAGTAGTTCATGCAGAGGATGAGTTTCTAAGCTGTGGGTAAGAGCTGAGATATGACTATCATCACTCGGCCGAAACATCTAAAAGTCAAAGAGGATATCAAATCAAATAATAATAATGGTTTGATCTTGATTAAAGACATACATGTTTTGTCTTCGTGAATTAGGGTGGCTTATATAAATACCCAGTCCAGTACCACTGATTTGCTTGTCAGTTGCTTGATCTTAACCACTGACTCATGTCCTCTAAGGAAGGACTCCATCTCTGTTTTTGAGTTTGAGTAGCGGAGTGAGCTTCATGACCGGGTGTGTGAAGGTTGGGTTATTTAAGTTTGAGAAATGAGGCAACCAAGGCGACACTGGAGTCCCTTCTGAATACTTAGGAACACTCTCAGTCGAAGACCGGCTGAGCGGAGAATTGGATTACCCGATCTTATGGCATTTCTAACTGGACACCACTTACAATTATAATGCAGATTCTTCTTTGGAGTTTATGAGATATATAAATGAAGCACCAAGCCAGATGTGGCAAGAGTATTGAATGCATGGACGAATGGTAGACTTATAAATGTGGTCGATAGATTCTGGTACCTTCCTGATATACCCTTATCGGATTTATTGTCATGATGTATATGTTAGGTTTCATCACTTTATAGGAATTATATATATATATATATATATATATATATATATATATATATATATATATATATTAACCAATAAATTTCCATCAGGTTTGTTTGATATATATTCATTACAAGGCCAAATACTACTAAAAGACTTGCGGACGTAGTTGTAGACCTACCACGTGTTAATTTTGGACAATTTAGAAAATAACAATAATTCACCACTCCTGCAAATTTGAGAAAAAGACTTTCACGAGCCGGTGTGAAATTATTTTCTAACTAATGAAAACCTTGTATTGAAAACGTTCACAGCTCTATGTGAAATTAGATTTTGGATCTCCATTATAGATATGAAAATAGGGGTATACTGCTTCTCAGGGCTCAAAACAATGTCGGAGCCCATTTTGATCTACACGTGCGTACACACATACGCAGCAATACACACGCACACAATGGAGGAGAGGACAGCCACTAGCCGCCGATTATGGCCTTGTACACACACAATATAAGGGAATAATCAGCAGCTGCCGACTAAGGCCGTTTCTCCGAATTCATAAACACATTATACTGACCGTCATGAGGTAAGTCTGTTCACACATCCTACACTGCACTAGGAACACTTAATAAGTTGATAAAACTAACTTCCTTGCAAGGAAAATCGAACATTTCAGTGTTATTGTATATTTCCGAGAAGAATATATAAATTTTATTTCAACTGACGTTCTGCATCTACATTTTCCTTCAGAGAATAACCTTTTTATGCTTCATCCAAAAGATGTGTTGCTGTTGATGATGTTAAATGTTTGGAATGACGAGACCCAGATAAAAACCAAAACCTGGGCAGACGGATACGAACAACTTTATTATTACCTCTGCGTAAGAGAATGTGCCGTTCTCGTACGAAGATGTAATAATAATGATTTCTATGATTCACTTCAGAAATATAAATTAAATCTGAAGTATTAACTTATCGGTCATTAAATTTATTCAGTGATAAGATTTACAAACATTTCTGTACTATTACAATCATATAAGGTTACCAACATCAATTGGGAAAATAGAATTCTTGATGAAAATTTAGCTATAATCTCAAGCTCAGATATTGTTGCATTTGCGTCAAACTAACGTTTCTTTAACGGATATTTATGTATTGTCATTTAAATATTTTCTGTTTTATTTTCTCTTTTGGTTATTTTTCTCGGAAAGCAAATATCTGTTCTCTCGTTTGTGACCTTCATCGTCGAACGACAGAATGCTATCACGTTTCTTAAAAATAATTTTAATAAGTCAATTTTTAAAAAAAGCAAATATCTGTTCTCTCGTTTGTGACCTGCATCGTCGACCGACAGAATGCTATCAGACATAGACGTTTCTTAAAAATAATTTTAATAAGTCAATTTGAAAAAAAAAAGAAGCAAATATCTGTTCTCTCGTTTCTGACCTGCAACGTCGACCGACAGAATGCTATCAGACATAGACGTTTCTTAAAAATAATTTTAATAAGTCAATTTGGAAAAAAAAGAAGCAAATATCTGTTCTCTCGTTTCTGACCTGCAACGTCGACCGACAGAATGCTATCAGACATAGACGTTTCTTAAAAATAATTTTAATAAGTCAATTTGGAAAAAAAGCAAATATCTGTTCTCTCGTTTGTGACATGCATCGTCGACCGACAGAATGCTATCAGACATAGACGTTTCTTAAAAATAATTTTAATAAGTCAATTTGGAAAAAAAAAGAAGCAAATATCTGTTCTCTCGTTTGTGACATGCATCGTCGACCGACAGAATGCTATCAGACATAGACGTTTCTTAAAAATAATTTTAATAAGTCAATTTGGAAAAAAAAAAGAAGCAAATATCTGTTCTCTCGTTTCTGACCTGCAACGTCGACCGACAGAATGCTATCAGACATAGACGTTTCTCAAAAATAATTTTAATAAGTCAATTTGGAAAAAAAAGAAGCAAATATCTGTTCTCTCGTTTCTGACCTGCAACGTCGACCGACAGAATGCTATCAGACATAGACGTTTCTTAAAAATAATTTTCATAAGTCAATTTGAAATAAAAAGCAAATATCTGTTCTCATGTCTGTGATCTGCATTGTCGAACCACAGAATGCTATCAGACTTAGACGTTTCTTCAAAATAATTTTAATAAGTCGAGTTTAAAAAAAAGGTAATTAAAAAATTAAAGCCCATTATGTTCTTTTTCAAAATAACGTTATGTGTTATTTTTAATGGATGAATTGAAGAAAACCTTTAATGTTTCTATAAAAATATTTTCATATAACGCATAGTTTTTAAGTAAGCACATTTGGGACAAGGCCAGCAATCTCATGTAACTGAATTGTGAGACCAGCTTATTAACCATTACGCCACAAAGCAAAATGGAAAACAGGAGAATATCATTATAATTCAAAACACACTAAAGGCTTTTAATGGCACCTGTCGTAGAGAAAATATTTTGCAGTTATTCTTGTAGACATATTTGTAGTGGTGTCAGCATTTTTGAGACCTAAGCGACATATCTTTGTGTCAGATTAGAAAGACTGAATGATCACGAAACATCTCTGAAAAGAACAATACATTGAGATTCGTTTTAGGCTTGAAATCTAGAAAGGTAAAGAAATCGAAATAAAGACAAAGAAAGAAAAATAAATAAATTGAAAGAAAGACAGAAAGAAATACAATGAAAGGAAGATAAAAAAAATCGAATGGAAAACATAAAATAGATGAAAAAATCCAGAAACACTGCAAGAAAGAAAGAAAAAACTGAAAACCTGTAGGAAAGACTGAAAGAAGGACTGAAAGATTGTAAAAAAGGTTGACAGAAGGACTGAAAAACTGAACATTGAAAGGACTAAAAGACTGAAAAGAAGATTGAAAGAAGCACTAAAAAACGGAAAAGAAGGTTGGAAGGACTGAAAAACTGAAAAGATTGGAAGAAAGACTAAAAAACTGAAAAGAAGATTGAATGAAGGCCTAAAAAACTGAAAAGATTGAAAGAAGGACTGAAAAACTGAAAAGAAGATTGAAAGAACGATTGAAAAACTGAAAAGAAGATTGAAAAGACTGAAAAATTAAAAAGAAGCGTGAAAGAAGGACTGAAAAACTGAAAAGAAGGTTGAAAGAAGGACTAAATAACTGAAAAGAAGGTTGAAAGGACTGAAAAACCGAAAAGTAGATTGAAAGAAGGTCTAAAAAACTGAAACGAAGATTGAAAGAAGAACTGAAAACCTGAAAAGAGGGTTGAAAGGACTGAAAAACTGAAAAGATGGAAAGAAGGACTGAAAAACTGAAAAGATGGAAAGAAGGACTGAAAAACTGAAAAGACGATTGAAAGAAGGACTGAAAAACTGAAAAGAGGGTTGAATGGACTGAAAAACTGAACAGATGGAAAGAAGGACTAAAAAACTGAAAAGACGATTGAAAGAAGGACCGAAAAACTGAAAAGACGATTGAAAGAAAAAAAATAATTCAGTCCTTTCAGGTATTTTATAATTATCTATTAACTTTAACTCAGTTTGGTACAAGCAGTAATCTGTAAAATCATCTTCATAAGCATTATCCCAATGCAACGTGTTCTATTGGTATCTTAGACTAGCTTTGTACAGCATAAGGGTGAAAAGCACAATTAAATCGAACTCCTGTCTTAGTATCATTGCTCTGTAGCGAGTTGAGCCTTTTTGGTATTTTTATTATTCCTTGTCAATCTGTTTTTACATAACATCACAACGTTTAAAAAAATCAAGATATATTTCACTGTTGCTCTTGATTCAAAGTTGCAAAAACACCATTGAGCGAATATGTTACGGCAGAGGAGATTTCATTTATTTATCGGTTTGTAAGGTTGAAAATGGACAAATACCCAAGACGCCTTTTCAAAAGAAGCATTCTTTGACTTCGTGACAAAAGAGAGGTGAAATAAACAAAAGTGACCTTTCCTACATTTAATCAGGCTATCAGCTTATATGATTGTTGAGTCGGAAGCAGCAAGCGATACAACAGGAAAAGAAAAAGAAATCCGAGATCTCATGAAAGAAACGGAAGGTAAAATGTTTCGGTCAGTCAAAAGAAAGGAAATTATAAAAGAAGCGACGAAGATTGAAAAGAAAAAGAGAAAAAAAAGATGGTGGCTGAAAAAGGGAGATACGTATAGAGGGATAGAAGGCCAAGAATGTTATTAGGGAGAAAAGTCAAGAAAAGAAATAAAAAAGGGGTAAAAATGAAAGAATCTAGTGAGGAATATTAATCAGATAAAAACAAACAGTCCTGGTATAATCAAAGATATTGCATCAGCGTACTCAAATGATTAAACAAATACATAAAAAGGTAAAGGAAAGTTAAATCGGGACCTTTTTATTGAGATCTACTGATATTTAAACAAGAACTTTCTTCCGAGGTAAGTACTGAAATCAATCAAAGAGATCCATTTATCCACGGTTTCACTTTCCGCAGTAGCCCCCAGAAATAAACAGTTCAACTGAACCCATATCGTCTTGGCGTCATTTTAAAATGGCGTCTTCTTTTTTTCGTAGATCGAAACTACAATTATGGAATTATATTGGAAAATTTCCAAGTTTTCATCTGAAATCGAGAAAATACGGACTAAGCAAAATAGTCAAAATATATACAAAAAAGGTGTTAATTAAACTCGTATCCTCCGGGCGCGGGTTTAAATTGTGTAGTCCGGCGGAAGTTTGAAAATCCGTATGGCACGTTTATTTCCGTGGCTGAAAGTAAAGGTAACGTTAGACTACCCTCCCACCACCACAACCAATGAAAATCACTCGTAGAAGCCTGTAAAAATGGAATAGCAATCTCTCTCCCTCTTTCATTCTCCCTCTTTCTCTTCTCTCTGTATCTTTCTATTCCTCTCCCCCCTATTCCTCATTCTCTTAATCCCTCTCTCTTTTCGCATTTAGTCACGGGGAGGACTTCCTCATTCATCCGATTAGACTGATAATTTCAAATCCACCTACAATAGCGATTTTCCAAGCGTAGCTTGGATGTGGCATTATGCCGAACGTAAGGGGCGTCCAGTGAGGATCGTACTCATTACTCAGTCGTAATTGGTCTAGTGAGACAAACTTGCTAACCATTACACCACCTCGAGGTGCCCAAATCCACCTACAATAGATAGGTGATTGGTTTTGTTTCGTGGCATATCGACACTTCTATTGGTCATTTAATGCCGAAATCTAAATATTTTGAACACATTTTTATGGTTTCAACTAAATATATTTTGAATGCAATTATATATCCAGATACAGAGGGTTACTGAATGAGGCTGTTTTAAAGATGCAAGAGGGGACAATAAGTGCAGATAATGAGCATATATAGCATAGATAACGGTTGACCCGGGACTTGAAAAGGTTAAGATTTTAGTGATTAGGGAAGCATCCTCTTGGAAGTCTCTTCCCCAAAACAGCGGCTCTTTGGAGAAATCAGGTGGAATCAAACTTCCTTCTTACCATTGGATCACGGAAGGAATGAGGATGTTTCACCCCTCTGTATGTGGCATGGCGTCTCTTACCTATAAATATCGGGACTGGTGATTATATATATATATATATATATATATATATATATATATATATATATATATATATATATACTATTTACATTGTACGGACTATCATCCTCATATTTGTTGCCATATTTTTCACAAAGTTTCGGCTGTCCTCTTAATTCCCCTCTCCAAGTTCTCCACCGCCTTAACCAGGTATTGAACTCACACTCTTTGGGTTCTGTCACTGGATCTAACTAACGCCATTATCTACTGTGCCATGTGTCCTTGGAGAAGGGAATTAACTGATAACTGACATCCATTAAACATGGCACCTGGAACTAGAACATTCTACTCAAGTGAGCGACATTCCAACCACCTGAAGAAGGCCGGAGCGTACAACGGCCGAAACGTTATGATAAATATAGCAACAAAGATGAGGATGATAGTCCGAACAATGTAAATAGTGTACATGATACCTCATCTCAGAAATATAGACAGATATAATGTATTGTTTGTCATTTTGCTATAAAGTGTATTGCTGGTAATTCAACTACAAACATCTATTGTTGGCAATTTTTTTATATATAAAAATATATTGCTGGTATTTTTACTGTAAAAATGTATTTTTATACTTTCATAGTGTTTTGTTTTTGTTTAGGGGATTCACTATTTCACCCATAGCTAGGACCCCATAACAGGTGCTACCACCCCGGAGCAAGGAACTTGGGAATAGCATCAATTAAAAACAATAAACAGGACACATTTTACTGTAGAGATACTCAAATTATTGTATAGTTTCAAGTACACACACACATATATATATATATAATATTAACAATAGCTAGCCAATCGTATTCGACAATACCCGTTTACTAAGGCGGTCCTGTTGCAGATGCTTGTTCAAGCACATTAGTGTTTATTCAACACTCACAGAGCCCACCTGTGGTTCATACTGCAAATATGCTGTGCAGACCTTAGTCTCAGTTTCTAAGCGTGTTATCTAGCGTGATCAACCATCTGAATAAGGCCAGCAAGTTCAAACTCTCGGCCACGATGGCTTGTGATTTCGTGCTAGCACAGCTATTGACGGAACCCAAGGGTACTGTTTATACAACTTCGCTCACAAATCTTAGGTTAACCAAGGATATGGTTTTCAGGCACACCGGGATCGCCGCCACCCGACCGATAACATCAGGAAGTATTCTTCTTGACAAATCGACTATGGTGGTATTCGAACCCGGTGGATCTCATGGTCAGAAAGCAAACGTTCTATCCACTTTGACACGTTCTCATATACTCGGCTACTTCCTATATATATATATATATATATATATATATATATATATATATATATATATATATATATATATATACAGAAATATAGTCTTAAAGTGTGCTATATTTATGGGGTAAAGTGCTCAATATCAGAGATAGAGCGTGTGTAAATATAAAAGTGGACATGGAAGTCAGCACTTAGAGGCGACAGTCTGTTTCATGCTAGTGCAATCGTCAGGCGACTAGTGCTGTTATTTTTCTCGGCTATTTATATAAGGGTCAGTGGTGCATTCTGGGTAGTCTATTTTGGCGGTTACTTTTACCGGAAGTCGCTTATTTGTTTATCTATTTATGTCAAATTATTTTGCTTGTTTTTTGTTTGTTTTTTTATTTTTATTTTTATTTTTTATCTTATATATTTATTTATTTATTCTTTTATTTTGATCGGTGTTTTTGGTTAACGTAGTAAAAATTTGTTTATATAGCTTATTGTTGGTAGTCTATAATGGCCGTCATTTACCGGAAGTTGATTGTCGCTTATTTATTTGGGTCAAATTGTTTTGCTTGTTTTTATTTGTCTTCATTTTTTTTTTCTTATATATTTGTTTATTTGTCATTGATTAAATCTGTTTGTTGAATTTTGAGGTGTGATATTGTGGTTTTTTTCTGACTATTATTTAGGTGGGAACAGTTTTTAATTTATCTATTTAGGTTGGTTATCTTTATTTGTTTTTTTTTTTTTTTTTTTTTTTTTTTATTAAACGGCTACTTTATCGTAATCGGTTGTTAGTTTATTTATATATTTGGATGTATTTAGATCGATTTATTATACTTGTTGTTATTTATTTGTTACCCTATATATTTTTGGCTTTCGGTTTTTAAGTAACGTAGTATATTATCTTTTATTAATATTTTTTTTTTATTATTATTATTTTTATTTGTATAACAGTTATAACTTTCGTCCGTTCTTTTGTTTTGATTTTGTTTCGCATATTCTAACAGGTGTGGTTTTGTGATTTGTTTGGAGTAATTTATTTTGCTTATTTTATTGTTTATTTGTTTATATATATATATATATATATATATATATATATATATATATATATATATGACTGATTTTATGTCGTTATATATATATATATATATATATATATATATATATATATATATATACATATATATAAATAAACAGTGACTTGTACCCACAGAAATAGAACATAGACTTGAACAAAATAGACGTCATTGTTTTAGGACGGTTGCGATATGCAAATACAATCAAGACACTATTAATAATAATAATAACAATAATAATAATAATAATAATAACAAAAATTATATCGCCAACAATTAACATTTGAAAAACGTTGGCCGAAAACGGCCCTAAAGTTATAACAATGACGTCTATTTTGTTCAAGTCTACATATATATATATATATATATATATATATATATATATATATATATATATATATATATATATATATATATATATATATGTTTTGCTTGTTATAAAGTTGTTTTTGGTTTTCATTGAAACACACACAAAGAAAGGTTTGGTTTTATTCAGCGGTTATATCCCTTCTCCCATACAATCTCTCTCTCTCACACTCACACACTTCCCCCCTCTCTGTCTGTCTCTCTGTCTCTCTTCTGAGCAACTTCCCAGCTCCTACTACAATTAATGTGAGGGAAGAACCGTAATATCCGACTTGAATTTCAGACAGAATGAACATTTTATCGAAATATTTTGGAAAATCTCCAAGTTTTCATCTAAAATATGAAAAAAAAATACAAACTTTATGCATCGCAGTATATGG
Source organism: Acanthosepion esculentum (assembly GCA_964036315.1). NCBI lineage: Eukaryota > Metazoa > Mollusca > Cephalopoda > Sepiida > Sepiidae > Acanthosepion > Acanthosepion esculentum. The sequence goes on along the minus strand of OZ038495.1, from coordinate 17,292,426 downwards.
ACAAAAAGGCATAGATTTAAACTGACAATAGGAAGATGAGGGTTAATAATCAGACGAAAGAGAACTGGTGCCGGAAGTTGAGATGTACAAAAAAGAAGCCGTTTTTAAAGGTTTCCTTTTCGTGTAAAGGTGAAAATTAATAATTTAATAAGAAGAAAAACTTATGATATGGTTGTATTGATTTAATTCTGTTAGAATGGCTGATTCTATGTCGTAATCAGTTTTAATATATTTGTGCCTATATGCGTGTATTTGTTTCAGGAATAAGTTGGCCGCTTATATTTCAGTCTATAATTATTTGTTTGGTTGGGGGATAGGTAAATATTGGCCGTTTATGTTTGAGTCTATGAGACTTGATTCAGGAATAAATAAATATTGCTCGTTTACATTCGAGTCTATGAGAGTTTACTTGATTCGGGGATAGGAAAACTTATAAAACAAATTTACATTTGTGTCTGTAAGCATTTACTTAGTTCTGAAATATGTAAATATGAATCGTTTATGTTTGAGTTTGTAAGCATTTGCTTGGTAGGTGACCCCATCTGCAGTAGATGCTGTTACCCACATTTTTGGGGCTCCAACAGCAAGATAGATGATTTACATCATGAACGATTCTTCTCTTCGTCATAACACACACGCACGCACGCACGCACGCACGCACGCACGCACACACACACACACACACACACACACACACACACACACATATATGCACGGTTGAGTAGTGGGTAGTGGCTCGGATTGAGGAATCAGAGAGCCGAGTCTAAATTCCAATCAAATCCATTACATTCCCTTACGTGCTAATAGCCTTCGGAAAAGTATTAAGGCTCTTTTCTCCATCCACCTATGGGTAAATAGCAGGACAGACTGGGTTCTATAGCCCTGGATCGCAGCTGGACTCGGAGAAGGACAACTCTGATTTCATAACCTGTGGAGGGTTGTTTGAGAACCTTGTGGCACGTAGGGCACTAGGTCCCTGTATTCGGCCATTCAAAAATTGTGGTTGCTTCTGCACTAGGCCTTCATCATCAAATCATATTTGCTGGTCGGTTCCTAGAAACTGAGCTGCTTGACCCTCATACGTCGAATACGACGGGAGAGTCCACCATATATATACTTGTGTTCACCTCATACAAGGCCCAAGAGCTACACGAAGTAGTGGGTTACTGTGTGGATTTGTATGAGCGTAAGGAAAGGCAAGAAGTGAAGTTCATGGGATTATTCAGGAAAGATAACGGTTAATCCTAGATTTCAAGAGGTCACGTTGTAGTGGTCGGGAAAACATCCTGCTGGGAGTGTGTTCAATAATGCAGCGGTTTTAGGAAAGATGCTGCCTAAGTGGATCTTACTCCTTACTAATGGAATACAAATGAAACGAGGATCATTCATGCTGGTACACATTGCATTACGGGTCCCAATTGTAAAGCTCACGGTTGGTGGGACTAATGTTAAATAATAGTTTAGCAGACTTTTATTTTTAGGGGTGGGGAATTGCATCTCTGCTCTGACTTCCTCAGGTTGACCTTGGGGGTCAGATACAAGACAAAATAAAGGAAGTTGATTTTCATTGAATGAACTAACGTGGGAATGATAGATAGAGAAAAGTTTTTTTAGGGAGTCGAGTCTTAACTGTCGAACAATGTAGACGTGTTTCCTTTCGTGTCTGAACACGGCTCCCCAGTTGGTGAGAGCGCCCCACCTGATATTAAGAAGATGTATACGTCGGCGTTAATAAAACAGTTAAGAAAGATTCCCTGTGTTGAAGTTCTTTTCATCTGAATCAAAACAACTAGTGATCACCAGGCGGGGGAAGGCGAGAGAGAAGATACAACATACAAGTGAATCGACACCATCGCCCAAGACCACCCCAACGAAGGGACTATAAAACATTGTATTAATTGGCGCCGTAACCACAAACTCCCGGCATGAGGTGGCTATGCAACACAAAGAATGTAACTCGTCAAAACACAAGCCATGGAAATAGCGATAGAGCATCGAGAGGCTCGTGACGATTCGTCTATGAGAAAAGGGGTTGTAGGATGAAAAATAATTCATCAACCTCAAGGCCGCGTAGACGCTTCTGAACTCTACCAAGACAGGCAAGTTCGACCTGGGCAGCTTCTTTCCAGATATGGCAGCAATACTCAATTTTTAGTCTGATCTGTCTTACATTATATAATAGGGAGCATATTATTGTGGTTGTCCGACTTTATTTTTAGTTATAGGTGTTAAACATATGGTACCTTTATAAATAAATCCTTATCCCTGACATGTAAAGGAGAAAACGTAGTATAAGGGTGCATGTGTTGGCCGCGGCTAAGGGTCATATCCGTCGGCAATAAAGGCGATGATTGAATATCAATAATTTTCGTCTTTGTCAATAATCAGTATACACTAAAAAGTATTCACTGCTAAGTAATGTTTCATGTTTGTCAAAATATCACATACTCAGTCATGACTTACTCACGCTCTCTTTTCGTTCTCTCCTCTCTCTTCATATATATATATATATATATATATATATATATATATATATATATATATATATATATATCATAAGCATATATATCATAATCTCACTCCTAACTTACTCTTTCCCTCTTACTATCCTCTTTCTCTCCTCTCTCTTCATATATATATATATATATATATATATATATATATATCATAAGCATAGATATCATAATCTAACTTATTCTTTCTCTCTTGCTATCCTCTCTCTCTCTCGCTATCTCTCCTCTCCCTTCATATATATATATATATATATATACTGATGAGCAGTGAAACAGCGAAACAGTCTGTCTGTGGATGACAAAAACAATATATATATATATATATCATAAGCATAGATATCATAATCTCACTCCTAACTTACTCTTTCCCTCTTACTATCCTCTTTCTCTCCTCTCTCTTCATATATATATATATATATATATATATATATATATATATATATATATATATATCATAAGCATAGATATCATAATCTAACTTATTCTTTCTCTCTTGCTATCCTCTCTCTCTCTCTCTCTCGCTATCTCTCCTCTCCCTTCATATATATATATATATATACTGATGAGCAGTGAAACAGCGAAACAGTCTGTCTGTGGATGACAAAAACAAAATATATATATATATATCATAAGCATAGATATCATAATCTCACTCCTAACTTACTCTTTCCCTCTTACTATCCTCTTTCTCTCCTCTCTCTTCATAAATATATATATATATATATATATATATATATATATATATATATATATATATATCATAAGCATAGATATCATAATCTAACTTATTCTTTCTCTCTTGCTATCCTCTCTCTCTCTCTCTCTCGCTATCTCTCCTCTCCCTTCATATATATATATATATATACTGATGAGCAGTGAAACAGCGAAACAGTCTGTCTGTGGATGACAAAAACAAAATATATATATATATATCATAAGCATAGATATCATAATCTCACTCCTAACTTACTCTTTCCCTCTTACTATCCTCTTTCTCTCCTCTCTCTTCATATATATATATATATATATATATATATATATATATATATATATATCATAAGCATAGATATCATAATCTAACTTATTCTTTCTCTCTTGCTATCCTCTCTCTCTCTCTCTCTCGCTATCTCTCCTCTCCCTTCATATATATATATATATATATACTGATGAGCAGTGAAACAGCGAAACAGTCTGTCTGTGGATGACAAAAACAATATATATATATATATATATCATAAGCATAGATATCATAATCTCACTCCTAACTTACTCTTTCCCTCTTACTATCCTCTTTCTCTCCTCTCTCTTCATATATATATATATATATATATATATATATATATATATATATATATTATAAGCATAGATATCATAATCTAACTTATTCTTTCTCTCTTGCTATCCTCTCTCTCTCTCGCTATCTCTCCTCTCCCTTCATATATATATATATATATATATACTGATGAGCAGTGAAACAGCGAAACAGTCTGTCTGTGGATGACAAAAACAAAATATATATATATATATATCATAAGCATAGATATCATAATCTCACTCCTAACTTACTCTCTCCTTGCTATTCTCTCTCTCTTTATATATATATATATATATATATATATATATATATATATATATATATATATATATATATATATATATATATAAATGAATCAATAGAAAAGACTAAATCAATCTAATTGAAATCATTCCATTTATATATGTCAATATATATTAGTTAGCAATTGAGTGGGTCCGGATGCAAGTAAAATGTATATTTCTGAAAGACGACAGGTGGAATGGCGTAAATTAGTTTTGACATTATATTTGGTTCGAAAAAAAAATGGAAAGTGATTTTTGATGTATGAAAAAATCCCGTCTGCCAAGTTACAACAAAGAAGGCATTTCTCATTTTTATCGCCCATAGCAATAACCTTTCAAAACATTCTTTTAAATTAGTCAAATTAAAGTCCGATGTTTTTTTAAAAATAATGGATTTAATTAGATCTTAACTAAGGTGTTTGCTTTTAAATCATTTTTTAAAAAAAGAGTTATCGCTCTTTCTTTTATTTCTCGAGCTATTATGGGTCCTTTTAAACACAATATCTTCAGATTGACAACAATAAGCTTTTAGTGCAAATAACAAACGTATGAAATAGCTTTTACAAGAATGATTACCTTAACTTTCAAGCCAGACTCCAGAGCACAGTGAAACTGTACCAGTCATTATTTCTTCTTTCATTCCGTTCTTTTTATGTCGTTTCAGGACGTGGGAAACCATGGCTCTCCACAACTTCTTAACATTTGTTGCTCTAAGTAACTCTTGGGTTACAAATGGCGATTCTATCTGTTTCGTTGAGATACTCACAAGGATCACGTGATGGCCGGTGAATGAGTCAGGAGATAGCAGTTGTGATGTAGAGCCCAGAGAAGAATGGCGTCCCTAGCACACTGCGGTCAGTCTTATCGGAAGAAAGAAAACACTTGGCCTAAACTCGTTCGTAGAGAAATCGCCGTAACTCCAGTATTCCCTTCGGGAAATATTACAAGTAAGGTTCCCCTTTCTTACACACCGTTGTTGTTGCGTATGTTGTAATTTCTCTGCGTGGGACATGTATATATGTATATATCTAATTTTGTGTATGATGTAGCATTATAAATCTCTCCGAGAAGCAAGTATGTTTATTATTCTTTTTCCATTCTGCTATTCCGCCCTGTCCGTGAACTCCTCGTCGGCGGCGGCGGCATCCGTCCGTCTCGGGAGACGATGGAGTAGAGCTGCTAGGCGATGGAGTTACACCGCCTCTGGTGACTGTGTAGTCCCTCCCTGGAGCGGCACTTCCCGTGTTGTGCCGATATCTTGCGACATCGCTGGAGTGTCCTCTCCAGTGCGCTACGAGCCTGGGCGGGATGTATGGAGAACTAAGGCTGCCCGGACGCCTAGTTCCCCCTCTCGGCCTTGCTAGAAGAGTCCAAAGGAAAGGATGAAGCAATACAGTTTGGTACCAGCGCGGCTGCAGGAGTTGCCGGAAAGTAGCACAGAGTGCCGTCCATCCGCCTTAGGGGCTCCACTCCGGATTTGTGTAGGGTTTACTCCTTAGCCTTTTCTTCTCCCTCGTTGTATTTGGTTCATGGGCACCAGAGCGTGTCCACACACCGGTGGGGCTGTATGCCGCATATTAAGGGGGCCAAACTCCTCCACCGTCCCCTGTAGTTTAGCCCGAGTCCGCAAGGTGCTTGGTTGCCATGTGTCGCCACGAGGAGGCATTACATAGGGCTTGCAGATGGAGACTCTAAAGACTGACAGGGGAAGACTTACGCACTCGGCTTCCCTTTTCGCATTGCTGCTAGCCAACGACGGTAACTGAAAGCGAGAAGCGACAAGCACTACCACTACAGACTACCACACTAGACGCATCACAACAGCCGTTGAGACACATTCCGTGAACTACGGTGTTGTTATATCACGGGTATAACAATTCCCACAACGAGAGAGATATAACTGAGAAAATAAATATTTCTTTCACTCGCTCTCGTTACATAACATTTAACTGTACCATCCATCTGTTTTGTAACCTTTGTTTTGGCATCCATTTTCTCAGACTCATAAAGCAGATTATTCTCTAGGTCTCCTGTTTTTGCCATATGAATTAAATTCTCGAAGCCTTCTTTTTACATTATATAATATAGGACAAAAATATATAAATAAGTGGAGTTGAGGAGAGTTAGCATTAGGTCAACTTCTTAGTGTACCTTCGTGTAGTAAACCTTCTATTTCATTACTTACCTACGATTTTGTCTTCAGTATCTGTCTATATTTCTGAGATGGGGTATTATGTACACTATTTACATTATTCGGACTACTGTCCTCATCTTTGTCGCCATATTTATTACAACGTTTCGGCCGTTGTACGCTCCGGCCTTTTTCAAACGTTGTAATAAATATGGCGACAAAGATGAGGACAATAGTCCGAATAATGTAAATAGAGTTTGTCTTCCTTATTTATTTTCTCCTGTTATCTCGAAAACACGAAATACAACACATTGTGATCTAGACAAATTTGAAACTTTTAGGAACTGTCATGGCTGAGATTATGAACCGAACAATAAGGTCAATCAAAATATATTAATGACTTAAAAATATAAAAAAAAGAGGGCGCTATTTTGAAATTGTTTGATTCTGGGATTAACCAGGATATCTGTACAGTAACGTAAAACCCCATAAACTTGGTTTTCCTCACCGACTTATCATATCCCAAATACCCACACGACTAAACCAGTTGTCAAATAACCCTAAACAACACCATTTCCTCATACACACACATCAACTACAACATAGTGTCGGAGTTACCTCCTCCTTAGTTCCCTAATTCTTCATCATCAAGGGTCTCTCTCCCCATACTATAAATACTGGGAAACTTCTTGCCTCTTTCTCTCTTTTTCCTTCAGGCCTCATGCCGAATCACAATACGAACACTTACGCACGCGCAAGATCAATTTAGGTGCCAACTCAATCTGGAGCCACCCACGTGATACAGCGAAGATATAAAAACCCAACACGTGTGATTCTCGCCCTCTCTGTTTCGACGCGGACTCTCGAACCTAACTTCTTCTTCGTCACTCGTACATCTCAACACCACTGCCAAAATGTGACTCTTAAAGAACTCCCGTCTTGACTAATCCAGTCAGACGTTAAAGAACTGTACATAATTCATGCAAGTATAATTCCAGCATCTTTTATCCAACTTGTACAATACACAGTTCCAAACATACAACTTATTCTTCTACAGTTTCATAATCAACTTATTCGTTATGAGTCGAGGTACAAATATTACCTAATCAAAGAGACGTAACTCCGTCTGACTTTTCAGTTCGCATCACATGCATGTATATTCAATACTTAATAAATTCAATTGTTATGTTTTCTACTCTACGTTCATGTTTTGTATTTTACCATTGCTATTTCACGTCAAATATAATTTGCATTGTTCCACCACATTGGATAGCGACCTCCAGCATAATGGCATAATCCTTTCCACACCTTTCCGAGACAAATAAAAATAATTGTGGCGAACGCCCTTTCACACATGCACAACAAATATGGCTAAACCATCACACTCTATCATACACTGGGCCCGTTCCGCTACAAGCTCCTCCTAAATTCTTCACCAGGGATCTCTCTCCCCATACTATAAATACTGGGCGACTTCTAGCCTCGACCTTTTTTTCCCTCAGGCCTCGGGCCGAATCCCACCTCGCATGGAGGTGAGGTAAATCTCTCGTTCTTCTTCATTTCAGCGACAAGATGTAAGCTCTTAGAAGATCAGCGTTTCCTATTTCTGGGAAAACGCTATGAACATTACAAACATTCACCAAAATATGAACATTCACCAAAGAACAAACACAAATGTTAATGTCAATGTGCCTTGTAATTTGTTTGATACACACATATATATATATATATATATATATATATATATATATATATATATATTACACACACACACACACACACACACACATATATATATATATATATATATATATATATATATATATATATAATCACCAGTCCCGATATTTATAGGTAAGAGACGCCATGCCACATACAGAGGGGTGAAACATCCTCATTCCTTCCGTGATCCAATGGTAAGAAGGAAGTTTGATTCCACCTGATTTCTCCAAAGAGCCGCTGTTTTGGGGAAGAGACTTCCAAGAGGATGCTTCCCTAATCACTAAAATCTTAACCTTTTCAAGTCCCGGGTCAACCGTTATCTATGCTATATATGCTCATTATCTGCACTTATTGTCCCCTCTTGCATCTTTAAAACAGCCTCATTCAGTAACCCTCTAACTTGAGTGGCTGTTGAGCCTTCTACTGTTTGGACAAATGCATAATATATATATATATATATATATATATATATATATATATATATATATATATATATATATATATATATGTGTGTGTGTGTGTGTATCTGTCTTGTTTGTCTTGTTTCATTTTCGGTTGGACAAATTTCATGTAGTTGGATCTTTTAATATTCTACCAGGAGTTACACACGTGTTTCTAGTACAACAACACGTAAATACACACACGGTCCTCTACAATAGCATCAACAAACGAATTCCTTCATATCTTAAAAGTAACAAATCTTTCAGGTAGGACACTAGTTTCACTCGACATTGAAAATCTTTTTACTATCGCCCTAGTTGAAGAAACAATCAACATAATTAGTGACTGAATCTAGAAACATCTGCAGAGTAGGTAAAAGCGCTAATGGTTGGTAAGAAATTATCAGAAGGTTTTTGTCGAAGGTTGAGTTTTTATCATTAACACTCCACATTCAATTTGCAAAGAAAACACAGAAAAGAACAACAAGAGATGATTGAAAGATCAACAAGTAAAATATATATTGAAACAAAAAAGCATATACAATGACAATAAAGATTAAGTCGTAAAAAGTGATTTCCCTTGTACCGTGTGGGAAATACAAGTGTATGTTGTAAGGCGTTTCTTTGTTGATATTTGTTTACTGTTTAAGAATGTTTGATGTTTGAATTTGAAAGTTCTTTGTTTGTGCAGAAGAATGTTAAAGTTCTGAATAGTTCGCTTGGCTTTGATAACAGACAGTTCACTGTGTGTGTGAATGTAGTTAATGTCTGTGTGTGTGAGTAGAAAATTGCGAGAATACACGTACGAGGTTTTGGTTGTGGAATTTAATATTCTACTAAAGGTTCTTCCTTAAACTTCTGCTTTTATACAGTAAAGTAGGCTCCCAGAATGAGCGCGGGAAGAATATTGAAGAAAGTGTCAATTTCTATGATTGGCCTAAAATCGACCAATTGTTGATTTTTTACTATAGCTAGTTTGGTTGAAACAAAACACGAAAAATTTTTATGCGGCTCGTGCGATGCGTAAATTGTCTTTACGAATAGTACTGCTTATTTATTGTCCAATTGCTGTTAAGTAATTTGTGGGCGTGGTGCGTGTAGGCGCCACTACAAACTAAAAATCCAAAGTATTTACCACCTACCTGCATAAAAAAAACATCAGCCTAAACTCCTGTCTTCTAAACTATGTTAGCCAATGCCTGGAGTGGAAAGTTATAATATAGCAGTGATAAAAAAACTTACTAAATAGAGCATATAAAATTATTTTCCCAAAGAATATTTCTGAGTGAACTAAAACTTACAAAACAAACATTACTCAACAATAATTTCCCAACTACATCATTACTAAACAAATAAATTATTCTTACAAAAATGCACGACACAAGTAACAAAAATACGACACAACAAAACATCAACATATTTTACGGTAACCCGATGCAGAATGTTTATAAGCAGGACGAATTCACTGTACAAAAAATCATTAAACACCATATTTCTGCTGTAATTTAAAAAAAAACGTTTAAAATTTCTAATATATTACAGAAAATGGAAAAGTGCAAAACTCGTTGTTAATCAAAATAAACCCATTATGTCCTGGTGTCTCTAATATTTATAGGGTTTCATATTGAAAACAAAGGGTTTGAAATAAGTGACAAAGCACAAATCTACATAAGGTACGTTTACTTTTTTGATTTGATAAAAATAAGGTCGAAATTATAAATTATAAAATCTTAAATCCTACAATTCGTCCTTGCATTGGATACTTTTGCCATATATGGTCTTTTGCCCCCGCTGTTCATCTTGAGATCCTCGAGAGAATCCAGAGACGGATATACACACACACGCACACACACACGCACAAATTTGGATATAAGTAATAAAAAACAATCTCTAAAAGGACAATATGAATAAAGACAAAAAGAAAACTTATCTTGGCTGACCCGAGGGACTTCATCAAACCAAATGTAAAAATTTTATTCTGCAACAAGTATTTTGCAAAAAAAAGTGAAAATGTTGTTATTTTTCCAAAATTTTCAAAAATTTAAGAGACGCTGAGAAATATTCATTAGGTTAACTGAAAAGTCTCGGTAAATTATGGAAGATGCTAAGTGACATAATTTAATACCGAATAAATGAAATTTGAGTAAATGATGAAGTTTTTAAGCACTAAGTATTTTTATTTTTAGTGTAGGATAAATTTACACATTATATATTTTAAATAACAGGAGGTTATGAACTTAACCGTTTTCTTTTAATTTTTTTAACATTTTATAATCAGGTACGTTGAATTGGGAAAGAAATATTTTTTTCAGGAATGGAGATGTTTGGAAAATATCCGGGTCGCAGATTTATATTTTGATAAGATTCGATAGCAGCACTCTTGCGAATTTTTCGTCTAAGTAAGTTACTTTCTTTTTTAATAAGTATGTCATACTTTAGAACAAAGTTGTAATTGAATATATTTCTATATATAACTACTACATTTGATAAATTGTTGTGTATAAGATCCCTTTTGTGTTCATAGAAGCGTTTTTTTTTAATTTCTGTAAGTTTCCCTAATGTATTGTGAAGAGCAGTTGTGACAGTTTATTTTATATATACCTGCACGTATCATTAAATATTTTGATCCTTAAATTTAATGAATCATTAAATTTAAAAATGAAAATATTCAACTAAACCAAAGGAATGAATTGGTTTCCAAGTGTCGCCATAGGAAAAAAATTCAACTGATATGATATAATTTCAATTTCGCACTTCTCACGTTCATTAATTTTTATTTTTTATATGTAATTTTTTTCTGTTGCGACATCTTTCATATACGTATTTTTCTTTTTCTATATGTGGAATTTTTTTTCGAGATGTGGAATTTCTTTCTATATTAGATGTTTCTCTCTATGTAAGTTTTTTTTCTATATGTGGAATTTTCTTCTCTAATAATCTTTCCTCCGTTAACTCTCTTCTTTGTTTTTTTTATGTTACTGTGTTTATTAGGTTTTTAATTCCTCTATATTTTTCTTTCTTCCCTTTGTTTTTTTGTTGACTACCCTTTATTATAATATTAAATTTCCCTTTATAATATATATTGAATTTAAACTTAATCCTTTATAGAACATTTAAATAATTAATATAAATATGATATAGCTTGAATTATAAATTTAATATTTGAACATTATTAATATTGTATCGACATATTAAGATACATCTCTATCTATAAAAGGCAGGATGTGTGTGTGTGTGTGCGTGTGTGTGTGTGTGTGTGTGTGTGTGTGTGTGTGTGTGTGTGTGTGTGTGTGTGTGTGTGTGTGTAACGAATGCACGGCAGAAATTTTCGACGGATTTGCCCCAAAATTTACATGCACATGCTCCAAATTAGTGGAAATGCCAACACCGACTTTACATTTCCCAACTCCCATCGATAGTGGAAATAATAGATTTTTTTTCATGTTTCTACGGTAGTTTTCATGTAGTTTGCGGCCATTTTCTACTGGCCAGAGAGAGAGCTTATAGCTTGCTGCCAGGAATAGGCAGGAAGATTCTATTGGCCAGCGTGAGAGCCAACAGCTGACTGACACGAATGTTAACTAGCAAGCAAAAAAAATCGATAGCTGCATTCGTCACAAGTGGGAAAAAATTTTAATCTGCATGGCACTTTACTCCAATTGACTCATTCGCTTGCTATAACTCAACGTTGATTCTGATTCCGCAGAACTGGGTTGGGTGTGAAAAAGTATTTGTTGTTAACATTCTTTTTTCATTCGGTTTTTCCAGTTACGAGCCCTTTTTTAAAGCTGATCGTTTTGTGTTCATTTTGTTTAGTTCTTTTTTCGTAACAGATTTAATGTTTAGTATAGAGCTTAGAAAAAAATCGCAGTGTGAGATAAGCAAGAAGTAAGACATGTAGCAACATCAGCACGGCAAAGGGCACTCCTTTAAAGGCAAGGAAGGGCAAAAATATTTTAAGTCAAGTGATAGCGATTGTTGTATGAGTCGTACGATTTTTTAATCAAGCCCAGGCAACGCCGGGCCATGCTGCTAGTTATATTTAAATGAAATTAGTATATTAATAATTTACTTAACTAATTTTCACTATATTTTTACTATATAATTAAAGATATAGTATTGAAGGGATAATTATTAATATATTTTTATAAACGAAAAAAAATACAATAATTATATAATAGTATTAATTTTAAATTCTTATGTCCGCTCTTTAATCCCTAAAATCCTTTTGTGAATGTTTATTCTCATTTGTTGTGTCTTTTTTATGTTCCTTCTTCCTTCGTTGGAGCAAAAGTGACGGTTACATTTCACTATTTCAACAGTAAAAGGGTGGGACCGAGATGCTGATCTAGTAGCGCGCTTAAATTCACGTAGTCGGGACACCAGGGGGAAAAGCCCGTCAAAGCAGTTAAAAATCAAGAGTAGAACAATGACCCTTCAAGATTAGTCTGTGGCGTGCTAATTAGATTTGGTTTAGAATTGTTAAGGTTTTGGTGCAGGTTGCGTTTTTGGTTAGCTCATCACATTTAAATTTGCAAAAGACACAAGGATGAAATAACAAGAGATTATGTAGTAATCAACAATAAAATGTACTGAAAATAGACGAGTACAACAATCGGGCTTGATGAAATAAAATTAAGAAAAAGGAAGTAGTTTCCCTTGTACTGATGTAAGATTGAAAATGTGTATTAAAGAACTTTCTTGTTTAAATGTCCAGAGTTCAGTGATAAATGATAACTGAGTTCAAGTCTGAAAAAGCTTGTACAAAAGGATAATAGAATTTTGAGTTTGTTACTTGGCTTTTGGACAGACAGTTCACAGCGTAGTGCAATTGTAGTTTTTTGTCTGTATGTGTGTGAGTAGAAGAATGTAGGTACGCGTACGTAGTTGAGCTCTGTTGATTTATTTGTTCTACTACTGTTCTATTGTTTATTTTCGTGGTATTTATACTTTTTGAGTAGGCTCCAGAGAGGAGTGGGGAAAATATCGAAAAAAAAAATGTTTAAATTATACGATTGGTCAAAAATCAACCAATCACTGAATTTTTACTAAACCAAGTTTGGCAAAGTCAATGGCAGGAAATTTGGTGTAGCTACTGCGATGGATAAATTGTCCTGTAGTAAATAGTACTTATTTTCTAGCCAATAATTATTAAGTATTTTGTGGGCGTGGTGCATCGGAGTAGTCAGTACAAGTCTATTCTGACATGAATTATTTCTTCATAGAGAAATATCATCACTACCAATTCAAGCTTTTGTCTTATAACTGCTAGTTAACATTAACAGCAAACACTTAAACAGAAATCAAGCTCTTGCTTATTGATGCGATGGCGCGTCATGAGGCAAGGTGGACTAATGGGTAGCGGCTTGGACTGAGGAATCGGAGAGCCGAGTTCGAGTTCCAGTTGAATCAATTACATTCGCTTACGTCCCTTGGGAAAGCTATGAAGCATTTTTTCTCCCACTAGTTATGGGTAAATAGCAGCGCAGACCGGGATGGTAACTAGTCTACCGCAAAAAGAAATGGCAACCTACTGCGGAAAAAAATCTGCCTCGTCAGTCATGTATCGATCGTCTAAGCGTGTATCACGCATGTCACATAACTGACTGATGTATCAGCTGATTTATCTTAGATTGGAAATATAAATTTTGTGGTTCGTTTTCTTGTATGTATCGGGTTCCTTCAGAAAGTTGGTGATCATAGCTCTCCACAATTTCCTGTCCTTTGGAATTTGTCTTTTTCTTATCTCTCCAAATACTTGCTCCGCCATCCATTTGCTCAAATTGCTGTTTTCCTCTGTGCCTTTAGCCTTCAATCTGTCCTGTGGGTATCACATTTCCCAAGCCTACTTTCCTCATTATGTGCCATAGAATTTCCAACTGTCTTTCCCGGATATTAAGTAGAAGTATGCTTTTTGTTTCCATTTTTCTCTAAAACTTTGTCTTGGCTCTCATGTTCGGTCCATGGTATTCTCATTATCCTGCTGTAGAACCATATTTCTATTGCTTCAAATCTCTTCTTCATTAGTAAAAATGTCCAGCATTCACTGTATAAGAAGACTGATATTACATAACAGTTCAGTATTCTTTTCTTTTGCTTCTAACGATTTTTTTCTATTTCTTAATACCTTGCTTAGCTTTCGAAAGGCCTCTTTCACTATCCCAATGCATCTTCAGATTTCGGTGTCGTATTTTCCGTCCTCTGTTAAAACGCTTCCTAAATATGTAAATTGTCGGGCTCTTGCTTTCTCGTATTCTCATCATCCTGCTGTAGAATCATATTCTGTTGCTTCAAGTCTCTTCTTAATCTGTGAAATTGTCCAGCATTCACTGTATAACAGTTCAGTACTCTTTTCTTTTGCTTCTAACGATTTTTTCTATTTCTTAATACCTTGCTTAGTTTTCGAAAGGCCTCTTTCGCTATCCCAATGCATCTTCGGATTTCGGTGTCGCATTTTCCCTCCTCTGTTAAAATTGTTGGACTTGTTTGATTTCGGTAGCTCTAATTTGTATTTTGCATATCGGGCTGTTCCTTTTTCTAATAACCATATTGTAGAGGACCGGGGGTGAAAGTGAAAAGAAAACACGTGCGTTTATATTTCCTGCTAGAAGAAGGTCCAGCTACAAGAAAATGATAGACTTGAATTAAGTCCAACTGAAGATAAAGAAGACAAACAAGACCGATATATATATATATATATATATATATATATATATATATATATATATATATATATATATAAACAAATATATGTATTAAACAAAACAATTTTACAATGAACAATAATATATGTGTGTGTTTAACATTAGTGTTTGTTCTTTGGTGAATGTTCGTATTTTGGTGAATGTTCGGACATACGTGTATGTGCGTATAATATTCATGGAGTCTTCCCACAAGTGGGAAAGGCTATCTCCTAAGAGAGCTTACATTGTAGTCGCTGAAATGAAAAAATGAAAAAGAGGATTTACCTCATCTCCACGCGTGGTGGGATGCGGCACGAAGCCTGAAGGAAACAGAACGAGGCGAGAGGTCGCCCAGTATTTATAGTATAGGGAGAATGACCCCTAGTGACAATTTGGGAATTAAGGAAGAGTAAACTCCGACAATATATTCTATCTTCTTGCATTTTGTGGTTACGTGTTTATATTACCGACGCAAGTGAAAGTAACTTTTTTTTTCTACTTATTTCGCTTCTAATAAATCAGTTTAAATGGCCATCGGAATAAAAGATAGGACTCATCTCAGAATTTCAAAATAGATATTATGACTCAGAACAAATCAAAATTAACTCGAATCTTCTAACAGATGCGAAAAGGCTATGGTAGGTTAAAAGTTTGCATTTTCGTCGCAGAGTGAAGATCTTAAATAGA
Source organism: Acanthosepion esculentum (assembly GCA_964036315.1). Classification (NCBI taxonomy): domain Eukaryota; kingdom Metazoa; phylum Mollusca; class Cephalopoda; order Sepiida; family Sepiidae; genus Acanthosepion; species Acanthosepion esculentum. The sequence continues at coordinate 17,276,651 of OZ038495.1, read as the reverse complement.
TTAACGAGTAGACGATCAAAAATATAGAGAACAGAAATAACTCGATTATCAAGCAAATAAAGAAAAGCTTACATATTTCAAAGTCTTGCAGACAGACATAATCGAAATATGGATAACAGTAGAAGCCTATCTCAGAGGGAATTATTGCCATGCATAAAATGAAATAACTTTTCTTCGATCGATTCTGTTTGAGAGAGCAACCATAGACAATCTTATTAGATTAAAAAAAATAAATCAATCTTGAATTTGGACTGTTTTTGTTCCTAATATCTGTATCATTAAATATATAGTCTTAATTTTGCTATATTTATGTGGAAAGTGACGTCAATGCCGGACATAGAGCGTGTGTAGATACAGACAGAGTAGACATAGGAATCAACAGTGCATGGTAACTATAAGTTTCACGCCGAAAGGAACGTGTCATCTCTCCTTGAAGTCGGAACGCCACAAATTATACTAAAGTTGGTATAAAAGGCACGAATGTACGTGAAACCTGATTAACCAAAGAAAATCAAACAACACAAAAGTAAAAATACCAGAATCACATTCTTCTTTTTCTCCATCTCTCAGTCTCTGATGAAGCTTTAATGAAAGTGAATGCTAGATTGATAAACATTTCATATTTGTTCTTTATCTTCACACACACACACACACACACACACACACATACATATATATATATATATATATATATATATATATATATATATATATATATATATATATATATATATTCAGTTGCATGGATAGCAGTTTATAACCCCGATCAACAGACAAAATGGTTTATTTTTTCTTTGAAAAAATAAACCATTTTGTCTGGTGATCGCAAAAGCGTGAAACTACTATCCATACAAATGAACATGTTAGCTCTTTCTCACAGATATTGAGCACTTATCACTAAATACCGCGCATATATATATATATATATATATATATATATATATATATACGAAGAAATATAGTGATAAAGTATGCTATATTTATGGGATAAAATGCTCAATATCAAAGAGAGAGCGTATGTAAATACAGATATAAAAGTGAACATAGAAGCCAACACCCAGAGGCTGAGTGTTGACTTCTATGTTCACTTTTATCTCTCTCTCTCTCTCTCTCTCTCTCTCTCTCTCTCTCTCTGTATATATATATATATATATATATACAGTTTAACCCAGATATAAGAGACCCGGATATAAGAGAGACACGGATATAAGAGAGATTTTCTCTGGTCCCAAATTAGAGCCATACTTACCTAAACAAAATAGACCAAACCCGGATATAAGAGAAACCCGGATATAAGTGACTTCTTCTCCTGTCCCGACAACTCTCTTTTATCCGGGTTACACTGTATATATGTTTGGGTACAATTTTCATTTATTCTATACCCATTAAGTAGTGAAATAGACCCAAGATCCTATTTCCTTATTCCGCACACAAAAAGTCATGGAATAGGTTTGTGGATGTATTTCTCATCCTTTATGACCGTATGCTGAAATTCTATTTTTCTTGAGAACTGTTATTGTCGGAGGTCAACGGGAAACTAAAGTTACAATACCAAAATCACACTTGATGATGTCTGTCAGGTGTGCGTAGGTGACCGATTCTTACTCACTTTCTTCAGAGGTCATTCTGTTTGTTGCCAAGCAATCCCATATTCCTTTCTTACCATTTCTTGGGAGGTCATTCTGTTTATTGTCAAGCAACACCAAATTCTTTCCTGACCTTTCTTTTCCGACAAAAGACTCAGTTCAGATAGATAGTAAAACAAAAATGGGGGGAAGGAGGAGAAGAAGAAACACAAAGGCAGCGCTTCTCTTATTAAATTTATGTACATCTGATTTAATAGTTAACATTGAGGACCATGTCACAATATGTATATATATATATATATATATATGTGTGTGTGTGTGTGTGTGTGTGTGTGTTCGCGCGCGCGCGTGTGTTTGTGTGTGTGTCTGTGTGTGTGTGTCGACTTTCAAAGCGATTATGGCCATCACTGACATGTTCAGCCCTTCAGTTAAACTCTCCCACCACAGCACAGCATTCATCGGTTGTGTGAACGACAGTGGCTCATAAAGCCAGCCATATGTGGCATATCAAATCATCCCCGGGTGGTGGAAGTTGACTTTGAACATCATCACTTCCAAAGTGCCCTTTCATATGCCTTGTCAGGCCCGACTTGCACTTGCATACTCTAGTGCAGGTCGAGCCTTCAAAGCATGCCATTACGTAATTGTCATATGCAATAGACTGTCGGTGTTGGTGTGGCCGCTGGTGATTGAGCAGAACCGCCCTGGACAGACATATCCGATTGCATTGAGCACATAACCAGGTTGGCACCTCATGGCAATTCAGGGAACCCTTCCAAAACCCTATCTTCAGTTCTTCATATTTTTTATGATGCCTTGTGGAAGATCTTGATGCCGTCAGCAATAACCAGCTCTCCAAGAAACCAGATCTTCAGCTAGAGTTTCCCAGTTATCCAGACCAATATATATATATATATATATATATATATATATATATATATATATATATATATATATATATATATATAAATTGTTGGAGGTACAAAACCGTAATATTACAAGGAAAAAAAAATTATTTCTTAAAGGTATTATGAAAATAAAAAATAAGAGATGAAAACGCAAACAAGACAGACCAACCGGTTTCGTTCCCAAGCTCATCAGGGTCGACTGGGAACATAATAATAATTTATTTCAAAATTACATTTACTCGCACAAGTGAAGTATTCACCAACTGGTTCTTACGGGCATCGGGATTAAGAACTCGTAATGGGACATGCTGCCTAATCCTACAATCTAAGCGCTGGGAAGTTCTTCCTATGTAGTTGCTACCACAACCAAAATTAAATGAATAGATCACCGAGGAAACATGACGGGGAGGAAGAGGATCTTTACGCATAGAGGGAAAGGCAGAACGAGTCGCAAAATGAATCCTTAGTTGAGCTGATAAATAACACAGTTGGACAGCAGACGAGATGCGCTTAGCCAGAAGCTCGCCCCGTGAACCAATAAAAGGAAGCCGCAGGTAAATAGGACATTTCTGAACTGCGTATTGTTTATCCTTCCGAAAATTATTAATCTTATCGCGCATGACATTATGAAGAGTATCACCAGGATATCCATTTTTTAAAAGGGTGCAGCGGATAAAATCCAATTCATCATCCAAATATTGTTCACTACAGATCATCAAGGCCCTGTGAGTTTTGGTCTTGATGAGATTAATTTTACGCTTTTTGGGACGAAATGAGTCCCAACGCGTATACAAACCAGAAAACGTTGGTTTGCGAAACACCGAAGTAAGAAATTGAGAAGGAGTCCGATGCACAAGGACATCAAGAAAAGAGAGATAAGAATTAGACTCCTTTTCAATGGTGGATTTCAAAGATGGATGAAGTTAGTTCACAACTGAGAGGAAGGAATCGGCTTCAAGTTCACTATTAAAAAGACAGAATGTGTCGTCCACATACCGCCGGTACATAGACAGTGCATTGTCATGAGTGAGTAGGGGCGACTCATGAAAGCCCACAAAAATGTTGGCCAAAGCGGGTCCCAGGGACCCAGGGGCTGTTTGTGCGAGTAAATGTAATTTTGAAATAAATTATTATTATGTTCCCAGTCGACCCTGATGAGCTTGGGAACGAAACCGGTTGGTCTGTCTTGTTTGTATTTTCATCTCTTATTTTTTATTTTCATAATGCCTATGAGAAATAAATTTTATTTTTTCCTTGCAATATATATATATATATATATATGTCTGTAAACATATATAGATAAATGCACATATACATACGCACAGGAACACATATATATATATATATATATATATATATGCATTGATATATATACACACAAATATATGTATATATATACATACATTATATACATACATATATATAAAAACACACAAATATATATATGAACATACATGCGCACCCCCCGATATATATATATATATATATATATATATATATATATATATATATATATATATATCCGATCCGATGAGAACGAAAGTAAAAAAAAACGCTCTTTCGATTAAAACAACCCCAACATAAAGAAATGCAATCCAACTTTAGAATTCTTATCGAAAAACCTAAAAATAACTACTCCTAATAATTATAAAAGTTAACTCGAAATTATTTTTAGCTACTAAAATGTAATATTATCCCCTATCGCTATCTTCCCTCCCCTACCTCTCAAACTTAGGACGCTTGGTAGTGGACCTACCTAAATATAGACCGATGCTTATCATCGGAAGAATGTCCACACTCCATTCAACATTAACTACCCGGCCCACCCAACACCAAACTGCTGTCAACAACAACTATCGTTTCACTTAGATACTATAGGTATATTTTGTTAAGTACATTTTTCTTCTCAAAAAACGGAAAAAGTAAGTGACGTTTTACATCCGGGCTTGCCTACAAACAGGATCGTTCATAACCATTTCCGACCCTCACCCGTAGATGTGCAGTTAAAATGCACTGAAACCAAGTTGCATCTTTGTTGTGAGTAAAATGGTTTTGTCTATATGATAAAATTATAATATATATATATATATATATATATATATATATATATATATATATATATATATATGCAAGTTTCAGAAAAAACGACTGACAAGGTGCTGTGTTTAAGTTCTTTATATAGGTTTTCATGTGTTCATATATTTTTTCAGGACATATATAAAATTTTCCGAATGTTTTATATATCCAAGCGCTTTTGGCTCAAATTTTAGCCATAATTAAGGATGGATTTTATTTTGCATTTTAACTGAATATATATGCATTGATTTATATATGTATCTAGATTTATAGGAATGTTTTCTTTTCTAAACACGGTCAGTACAGTATCTGTCTATTTTTCTGAGATGAGGTATTATGTAAACTATTTACATTATTCGGACTGTTGTCCTCATCTTTGTCGCCATATTTATTACAAGGTTTCGGCCGTTGTACGCTCCGGCCTTCTTCAGGTGGTTGGAATGTCGAACTGGAGGCGTTAGTTAGATCCAGTGACAGGACGTAAAGAATGTGAGTGCAATACCCGGTTAAGGCAGTGGAGAACTTGGAGAGGGGAATTAACAGGAGATAACTGATAACTGACATCCATTAAACATGGCACGTGGAACTAGAACAGTCTACCCCAGTGAGCGAAATAAAGGGTTCAGTTCGACGTTTCAACCACCTGAAGAAGACCGAAGCGTACAACGTCCGAAACATTGTAATAAATATGGTGACGAAGATGAGGACAATAGTCCGAATAATGTAAATAGTGTACGGTCAGCACATTGTGGCCGTGTTCATAGTTGATGTTACTGAGTGTTTTTTATTAATAATGCGTGCATTATTTTTAGCTTATTTGTACATGTGCTTGTGGATAGAGTTCGGTAGTCTCCATGTGTATTTAAGTGAGACCTAATTGAGCTATGGTCAGATAGATGTAATGTTAGTCTTCTTGCTAAACATGTTGTAGTATATCCAATATAAATATTTACGAATTTGGACTGGTCAGGATAACAGTTCCTTAAGGGACATGCAAATTGATAAATAATATTCGTTCTCTGTAATGTAGATATTGCAGTTGAGTTATTATTTTTAACATTGAGGTTAGCCGTTTTAAAATTTGTATAATTAATAAATAAATTAATTTTCTTGTGTTTGTCAGCTGGAGTTGTGTTTTTCTTTGTAATGTTTCTAAGTATATATATATATATATATATATATATATATATATATATATATATATATATATATATATGACAAAAATATTGGCTCCCGGAAAATTAATTTCGGTTGAGCTCTCTGGTTTGAGGTGTGAATTTGTAAACAGTGACTATTTAAGCTAATATTGCACGACTCTTCGGCAGAATTGAATCACTGTCAGTCACTGTGTGTTTATCTAAATCTAAAAATAAACACGCTAAAATTCACGTTCATTCTTGCCATGCGCTGACGGCTTAGTGGGAGAAGTTCCGACTGACGCAAATTCAGTCGGGTTTCGATCCTAGCTAGAGGCAACCGGGCGTCTAGCCACACTGATGAGCTGTGAAACAGCGAAACAGTCTGTCTGTGGATGACAATATATATATATATATATATATATATATATATATATATATATATATATATATACTATTGCACAAGTACAGAGATAAACAGAGTGTGAACATAGGAATCGACACTGCTTGGTGACAGTCAATGTGATCTACAAACCAAGCTCGAATTGAGGTATTAATCTGACAGTCGCCATGCAGTGTTGATTCTTATGTTCACATTATTGATACACCATCTCCAATATTCAGCAATCTTCCCCTATTAACACAACAAATTTGAAGCAATCTCTCTCACTCACACTCTCTCTCTCTCTCTCTCTTTATATATATATATATATATATATATATATATATATATATATATATATAATGTAGATTGTTTACAAAACTTTGTGTAAGCTGTCGAATCTTGTTAAAAACAATATTTTCAGATCGAAACCAAATCGATTTTCAATAATTTCAGGGATTTTATAATGTTTACCAAAACTAAATTACTTTTTAAAATTACCGTGTTTAATCAAAATCGATGAAAATAGCTTCAATTTCAAGACAATTGTCATTGTTTTCAAATCTTTATAAAACCCCTTAATTTTTTTAATATAACTTTGTGCAAGCTGTCCACACTTGTTAAAAACAATATTTTTTTTAGATCGAAACAAAATCAATTTTCAATAATTTCAGGGCTTTTCTGTTTACCACCACCAAATTGCATTTTTAAAAACTAATCCAATGATGCCAACTCGGTCAAGTTTTGATCCCGGATTGAAGCAATCGTATATAGCCACACTGATGAGCTGTGATACAGCGAGACAGGCTTGTATGTAGATAACTACATATGTATATATATATATATATATATATATATATATATATATATATATATATATATATATATATATGCGCCGTACTTATTGGAAAGCGCTGAATAGATATATGCCTGCGCCTGGTCTAGCATTGTTTATATATGTGTGTGTTTGTGTGAACTATAATGTGTACACCTGTATGTAAGTATGTCTGCGTGCGTATGAATGTCATCCCGAAACGGACACAGAACAGAATTTTTCTCCCACCCCCACCCCCGAAAAAAAAACATAATGAAACACAAACTAACATAAATAGATTCAAATTTAAAAATGTCTGATGAGCGCAAAAGCGTGAAACCCAGGGTTACAAACTCATATCCATACGACTGAATATATATATATATATATACTGTGTGTTTATCTAAATCTAAATATAAACACCCTAAAATTCACCTTCATATCCTGCCGTGCGCTGACGGCTTAGTGGTAGAAGTTCCAACTGATGCAAATTCAGTCGGGTTTCGATCTTAGCTAGAGGCAACCGGACATCTAGCCACACTGATGAGCTGTCTGTGGATGACAAAAATATTGACTCCTGAAAAATTAATTTCGGTTGAGCTCTTTGGTTTGAGATGTGAGTTTGTAAACAGTGACTATTTAAGCTAATATTGCACGACTCTTCGGCAGAATTGAGTCACTGTCAGTCACTGTGTGTTTATCTAAATCTAAAAGTAAATTCCTGCCGTGCGCTGACGGTTTAGTGGTAGAAGTTCCGACTGACGCAAATTCAGTCGGGTTTCGATCTAGCCACACTGATGTCTGTGGATGACAAATATATATATATATATATATATATATATATATATATATATATATGAAGAAATATAGTCTTAAAGTGTATTATATTTATGGGATAAAGTGTTCCATGTCAAAGATAGAGCGTGTTTAAATATAAAAGTGAACATTGAAGTCAACACTTAGAGGCGACTTTATTTGTATTTGCGATAGAATTAATTTGTAAAAAGGATTAGAAAGAAGTACATCTATATTGTTTAAGGTTTTATTGAAATTTTATTTAAGTTTCCACGTGTCCTCCATCATTAGCAATACAAAGGGTAATACGATTTTGCAGTTCACGGAAAACATTTGCCAACTGATTTACAGTAATGCCTTAAAACTAGGTACATTAAACTTTATAACATTTTTTACAGATTATTTCTATCGCAAATACAAATAAAGTTATAAATTTTTTAAAGTTCACATGAACTTTATGGACACCCTGTAGATATATATTAAGAAATATAGTCTTACGGTGTGGTATATTTATGGGATAAAGTGCTCCATATCAGAGATAGAGCGTATGTAAACATAAAAGTGAACATTGAAGTCAACACTTAGAGGCGACAGGCTGTTTCATGCTAGACGCCATCGTCAGGCCACTGTTATATATATATATATATATATATATATATATACATATATATATATATATATACACATATATATATATATATATATATATATATATATATATATATATATATATATATCGTTTTCTTTATTGCCCATGTCAATGCATGTGACAGTCTGCATTGAGTAGGTTTCATGTTATCTCCTCTCTGGTATATCGGCTTGCACATTTGCATCTGCTAACAACAGTTCCAATCTATGTATCCAACGAATCGCTGCGGCAAGTAAATAATAGTGGAAGTGGTGCTATTTACTATGCGTTGAGATTGTCAATGTGGCTGCGTTTTTGTAAGAGCACCTAACATTTAAATTTGCATAACTTAAGAAAAAACAACAAGAAATCAATTTGCATTCAACAATAAAAAAAAATATATATTGAAAACAACGAATACAAACACTTTGTGCACATGTATGGATATTTAGAAAAGGAAAAGTAGTTTCCCTTGTACTGTCATCTTGAATAAGATAGAAGAACGCATTTAAGATATTTCTTGATAAGAATGTTCAGAGTTCAATGAACAAATAGAATGTTGAGTTCAAGAATGAAATAAAGTTAATTCAGTTCTGTGTTGTATGAACAGAAAACAGAATTTGGTTTGTAACTTGGCTTGGTAACAGACAGTGAATAGAGTAATGTAATGCTAGTTCTGTGTCTGTGTGTGCGTGTTGAGTAGAATCCTGAAGGAATGTAATCACGTGTAAGTTTCTGGGCACTAATCTAATATTTCTGGAATGAGAAACTGTTTTTATACCTTTTTGGTAGGCTCCAAGAAGCGAAGCGGGAAAGTTGAAAAGAATATAAAAAAATACACGATTGGACAAAAATTAACCAATCACTGATTTTCTAACAAAAGTAAGTTGAGCGAAGTCATGGCAGAAATATTCTGTGTGGATACTGCGATTAGTAAATTGTCCTATTGTAGACAGTATTTATTTTCTAACCAATCATAGATGAGTAATTTGTAGGCGTGGTAATCGTAGTAGACTAATTAAGACAATTATAAGTTCCACAAAGAGACTGCAGTTCTTCCTACAGACGCCTAAGTGGAACATTAGTGGAAGAATTAAAGGGCTGAGAAAGTCAATTATCAGCCTAATCCACTGATGGAGACATCTTACACACATTGATATACACATTTATCACGACTAAAAGAAGTAAAAAGACAACTACAAAAAAAAACGTTTTTATCTGCCGATAATTTAATCTAGAGCAAAGTAAATAAAAACTATGTTCTCATCTTTGTGCATGCCATAGAGCAATAGATTGCATGTCCACCAAAGAGATACTATCTTCGATCCTGGCAAATGCTTGATTATTTTAACCCAATCTAAGGGGGTGTGGGAAGCGCAACAATTCTCAGTGAAGACAGCAAAAATACTGAGCCATGATCAAATGATAGCCTAATCTGCTGGGTGTCCTTCATCTGAGGAAAAGACATAAATTCATTTATTCCTGGCTAGGCTCTAAGTATTCGATTGCCAACTATCTAATCTAGTCTAATTCATGACCATAGCGGAAGCTACAGGAAACTACTCCACCATTTTGACCAAGAAACCGTGGCAATTTATACATAATAACTATTGTGTATGCTTATTTGTGTCAAATAAGAATGAACACACAATTCGAACCGTTGGGGATTAGTGAATATGTATGCTAAAACATCAGAAGGAAAAATATTTGTGAAGGCGTGTTCAATAAAATTCAATCCTCAACAATATTCATTAATTTCTTGAACAAGTCATATAAAAACAAAGTTTAAGAAAACCAAAGCAAATTGAATGCATAAACAATAAAGGTTTATATACAATTAGAATATATACAAAATGTGTTAAAAACTGTTGTGTTTTGTGTTGATGTATTGTATCTGGTATGTTGATTTTTAGCACGTTAGAAACTTTTTGAATGTGTCAATAAGATTTTGTTCGAAAAATAAACAGTTGTTGTTTTGTGCAAGTGACTATGAACTATTGTCTTTTTTAGTCAACCGACGTTGCGTACCCTTAGTTGTGTTTGTATGAAATGTTTTGAGTTATTAATACTTGTTTTGTAGTGATGAAAAATGTCACTTTTGGAGTATAATAATTCAAGTTTGTGAAGTTTTTTTGTTTGACAGAGAGAGAAAGATTATGCCAAATAGTTGTTGAGTCAGAGTTTGATTTGCGCGGGAAGATCAAGATTTGGAATTGTGTGAATTTGTTTTGGCGTCTCTCTGGATGCTGGAATCTGACTAATTAAGCAGGTTGAGGTTTTTCTTTTTATATGTTTTAGGCTAGAAAAATAGGCTCAAGAAATTTGAACGCCAAAGAGATTTTTCACGCGCATTTTGAGGCTGTTAACCAATGAGAAACTGAGTTGTTGAAATTCGTGTTCTGATTGGATAACAGGTGTGTGTGTGGATGTCAAATGGATTGTTCTGTTAGTACGGATGAAGGATAACGTGGATGATTCCACAGAACCTTTATATCAGTGGTTCCCAATCGATTTATGGCCATGCACAACTTTGGTATTTCTAAAATTCTGGTGCCCCCCCCCCCCGTAATATTTAATTCTTACACATTCAAAATTTTACTACAATTCACGCGAAGGAAGCTTAAAAAGGCCATTTAATTGGTCTCTAAACAAACCCCCAAAGACCATGGCGTCCATAAAAGAAATTTAAAAAAAATAAAAAGAGTTAAATAAATATATATAGTTTCAAAACATAATAGAGAACTGAAAGACAGAAATATAAAATATTTGGGTGAAAGTTTATTCTGTAATATACTTTGATCATTTTAATCATGAAATAATAATGCAAAATGGAATCTGAGCTCACTAGAAAACAATTCTCTGTTAATAACTCATTCTCGAATTACCCCCTTATTTTGTTGGTATAGTAAACCGAAGGATGCACATCCTACGCATATCCCACCAGAATATTACCATGCCACACCGGTGGGGCATGCGCCCAACGTTGGGAATCATTGCTTTATATATTTTATTTAGTACTTGATAACAATAGATAGAAAACATAACCAGTGATTAACTGGTATTTGAAATTCAATATATGACATGTGATGATATGTGACCGCCATTTTCAAATCCCCTTTCTTATATATCGTCCGAGAGAGTTCTGATCAAGGAATATAACTTTGTTTTTCATTTAGGGAGAAAGTTAGCTCCCTTGCTAGGACGAAGTAGCAAAAAGGAATCTGTGGAGTTTCATGATTGTCTATATCCTGAAAGGAAAAGCTGTAATGGAAAACTGAAAGAACTTTAGCTATAAAACTTCAAGTTCTAGCTGCAGGATTTTCCCTGGGACTGTACTCTCATTGGTTCATGAATTTGATGGTATAGTAATTATGTGTTCAACTCTGTGGCTAGATAATACAGACACAGCTAGCAATAAGCAAGCAAGCGATATTACGAAAAAAGACTAAAGTGAGATATGGACAGTGGGATGAGAACAATCTGCTCTATATATTAAATAAAGGGTTCGTGTTAGAAATTTCCTGAAGATGTACGGGATTGACATACATCTGAAGAAGGACACAATGGCTGAAATGTTGTGATAATAACAAAGATGAGCACATTAGTCCAAATATAAATAATGATAATTTCTCATCTGAGGGAGTTTCTATTTGCCATTATTTCTTGCATTATTTACATTACTCGGACTGTTATCCTCATCTTCACTGCCATATTCACAACATTTCAGCTGTTGTATGCTCCAGCCTTCTTCAGGTGATTGGAATTTCGAATTGAACTCTTTATTTCATCCACCGGGTTAGATTGTTCTAGTTCCATGTACCAGGCCTCTTCCAGATGTCTCAATTATTTCTCTTTAACTCAACTCTCCAAGTTTTTGGTTCACCAATTCCCTGGATAAAGTGAATCAAAACTTGGAGATCTGAGTTAAAGGGAAATAACTGAGACATCTGTTACTTGATATTGAGAAAAAAATAACATCTATGCCTGAGGCTGGTAAATGTTTTACCGAAAGTACTTGCAATATGGACTGAATATCTAATTCATTTTACAATTAATAGAAACATAGATTGTGCTGTTCAGCAACTGGTCAGTGAGTTAATGCCTGTTTTAATCTGTTAGTGAAGTGAATTCGCCATTAATTACATTAACTTTATTGATTTATTCTTTGAATGACTACAATATTAATTAAGCTGCATTATTTAATAACATATATATATATATATATATATATATATGCATACACAAACACACACTAATTCTATGAAACTCACCAATTGTTTCTACCTACTCTGACAATGTTGTAAGTATGTCGAAAGCTTTGACCACAGTTCTTGTACTTTTCTTTCAAAATGAACATTGAACAATGTCTGAAATTTATCCATGTCTGAGAAGGATTATTCATAATTTTGAAAAGTCAATCATTACAATTGACACAAAATGTCTGTTGTTATATATATATATATATATATATATATATATATATATATATATATATATATATATATATATAATCAAGAAGAAAACCGTAAAGATTCATTTTGATTATAATTTATTTTGGGAATATGTATATATATATATATATATATATATACACATGTATATATATATATAAATATAAAAGTGAACATTGAAGTCAACACTCAGAGGCGACAGGCTGTTTCATGCTTGAGGCAATAAGTAGCGGCCTGACGATTGCATCCAGCATGAAACAGCCTGTCGCCTCTGAGTGTTGACTTCAATGTTCACTTCGATCATCATCAGGTAGTAAATTAGTTAAATTTTTTAAAATCCAGGTAATAATTAGACATCGAAAGTGTAATCCGAAAGAAGTCTTTTTTACAATTGTGATATTGTTAACAGTAAGAATAATTTTGGAGCATGCAGACTCGACGCTGAGGTTGAATTTTGAAATTTTGCGTTCTCGTAGAAGTAGATTCTTTTTTGTAGAAAAAGTGGTATGAACAAAATTGTTCAATAATTATAGTAATGTCAATTATTATCGGGAAATTCACACGTAGGATCAGTCTTTTTTAATATCTATTATGTGGTACGTGATCAATTTATATAACATAAATCATTCATATGAATTTTAAAAAACTTAACTAATTTACTACCTGATGATGATCGAAAGATACGATCGAAAGCCCTGGCTAGTAGAAATATAAGACCACTCAACACCAGAATTTATAAACAAGGATCGTACCATTCAGTAACGGATATGATGTTGATTATATTTTATTATTAAATGTTGTTAGCAGGAGTGATTCTTGCCATAATTAGCTTCATTATTTGTTATTCGTATGAATGATTTATGTTATATAAATTGATCACGTACCACATAATAGATATATATATATATATATATATATATATATCACAGTAAATAGTTTTCACTGATATATTTCCGGAAAAATAGAAATATCCATAGTTATCTAACTAATAAATACTTTTTCAACAACCATGTTCTTTTCTTTCATAAAAAGTTTTATATTTTCAAAGTGAGGTTTAAGTGCTTTGGCATGCTTTGGCATGCTTTGGCATGTTTGGAAGGGATGATAAACTGAAGACTGTGAGAAAGGGAAGTGAAAGAGCAGTTGTGATAAAATGCCAGAAGCAACAGGAGGCAATAAGTAGCTTCCTGTTGCTTTTCATTTGATCATGGCCCTTCTGAATGGTTTATGGAAGCCGACATAATTGAACCAATGCTTGGGGAGTGATTTGCTCTTTTGGCTGAATATGTACACAAAAAGTTTTGATTATTTCAAAAAGACAAAAACAGGTCAGAGTGCATTCAGCTCCATTCGTAGCATCCAGTTGAAGTGTACATAGAATTGTCATATACATTTTAATATTTTTCAAACAATCACAAGTATCCCAGGGAAGAATGAAAATTTTGTTTCTGATTCCACTATGCATTAAAACAGGAGACACCAGGGGAGTATAGGACCACTGTCTCTCCATGTTAGGTGTTGTGTTATAGAATGTATAAGCTGGCCCTGAATAGCAAACTACTAGTCAGCACTCCAAATTGAGTGTAGGTGAATTGAATCACATAGGTGTACAATTTTAACAGTGGATGATTGCCTTTGTCTAAATTTTGATATAAGACCAAAAAGAAGTGCAGAAACACAGAGGGCTAGTACTGTGCTTAAATTCATAAAATTAGGTTACCATAGAGGAAAGATCATTAGAACAATTACTTTGAAAATATTTATAGAAAAGACACAGAGAGGCTATGTTACAGCCATGAGGAATTGACTGAAGCTGAGATGCCAGATCAAGACTCAGATGGCTAGTACTGTGCTTAAATTCATAAAATTGGGGTACCAAAGAGGAAAGATCATTAGAACAATTACTATGAGAATATTTATAGAAAAGACACAGAGAGGCTATGTTACAGCAATGAGGAATTGACTGAAGCTGAGATGCCAGATCAAGATCAATAGCATTGCAGATTCTTTAGGTTTTGTCAAGATTTCTGTAATAAAAATCTGATTCAAGTGTTTGTCAAAAACTTTTTCTCATCAAAACCGATAGAATTTTATTCAAATGTTATTGAACAACTGCCAGATAATTGGCAATGATTGATTGCAAATAATCTGGAATATATAAGTGAATAAAATAAAATTTAATTATACTTTTTTTTTAAGTACAAATTTTAGAAACAAAAAGATTATTTATGACTCAACCTAATATTTTCCTTCTATTGGTAAACATTTACTTTTTGGGGGAGTAGATAAATATTGGTTTGAATCTATAAGAATTGACTTGGTAAGTAAACCCAACACATAACTTTCTGCAGAGGATTAAGGCCCCCATCAGCAGTGAAAGATTTGGTTTTAAATACATTCATGGCTTTGGATAGTTAGATATGCTTGATCCACCGGGACAGGAAAAATATTAACATCTTTGTTTAATCCTGCAGGTTATTTAAAAAGAAAAATTCTTGTAAAATTTCCTTAAGACTATTAAGTGACCTTAATATATCTTATTTATAAAAGTAATTAAAAACTTTTCTAATTAAATAATGTCTTAATATTATTATTGTATTATTTATTTTATGATTCAGAACTGATTTTTGGTAAAAAGTGTTTCTGTTTTACAAAAAAAATTTAAAAAAATAAATTGATTTAAATTCTCCAAGGACTCCTGCTTTTAACTAAAATAAATATGAAAGGGCTGAAATTTTAATTTTTAAAAATTCCATAAAGTAAAAGAAGTGGTGGGGGTAACAGATGTAACAAAAAAAAAATAAATTGATTTAAATTCTCCAAGGACTCCTGCTTTTAACTAATATAAATATGAAAGGGCTGAAATTTGAACTTTTCAAAATTCCATAAAATAAAGAAAGTGGTGGGGGTAACAGATGTAACAAAAAAAAAAAAAATTTTACCAAGATTTTCTAAAAGAAAAAAAAGAAAGTTTCATGATTTCATTCATTTATGAATACGTCCTGAAAATGTCATTAAAATCCAACAATTATTTAAATTTTGCTATAGTAATCTTTGGCTGTGATGACATCACAACTGCTTTTTTTGACCATCATGATGAAAGATTGTTCACCAATGGTGTCCAGACACTGCAACATTGATGGAATAAGTGTGTGAAGTGCCAAGGAAACTTTGTTGAAAAATAAAACTACACTTGGTCACTTTCCCTGAGTATCTTGGTCAGCCTATGAACTTTCAGGTTGACTCTCATAAGCTGTGATTTTAAAATTCATTCACAAACTAATCATTTTTCTAAACACTACTTGGTCATACAAAAGAAATGCTGTATGTCATATTCAATTGTGTGACCTTGTATCTGATGTTAATTTCAGCAAATAGTTTAGATCCCTTTCAGATGTTTCCTTTTCAGCAATTAGTCAAAATTGCATTTTGTACTTTAAGAAGAACGGTTGTGGTCGGCTTGGTGGTTGATAGAAAAAAAAAGCAGGTTTCAGAAATAAACTGACTTCTTTCTTAATTATGAGCTTTTTAAAGTGTGTAATACTATCACAAAATGAAATTCTGAAATACATTAAAGATTCAGAAAATCTAATAATGATTAACACCATTCCAGAATAATGGTTAATACCATTAATGATTAAATACCATTATATATTATACCATTAATTATTAAATCTAATGATTAATACCATTAATTATTAAATCTAATAATAATTAATACCATTCAAGAATAAATGATGATGGATTAGTTAACTTATCGTCATATCAATCATTGACACCAAATGTGCAATTAAAAGCCAAATTATATTTTGCACTTATTACTATCACAAAAAATCTAACTCTTCGTGTTGTGAACTTGGTAGATGCATCAACATGTTTGGAGGAGAATTCAAATCCTAAGACAATTGTCTGGTTATGTATGAGGTCAGATTAAAATGTATTGGGACTGGTGCCATCAAAAGAAAACTACAATAATTATCAATTCAGCATTTAATCTACTTCAAAGTAGTCCCCTTCTGAAGCTACACACTTTATCCAGCATCATTTCCACTGATGAAAGCATTCCCAGAACTTTTTTTGGATAGCAAGTTGCCTCATTGAATTCTCTTGGATTTCCTCAATGTTTTGGAATGCTGTTTAAGTGGGATTTGATTTCTGAAAAGGAAAAAGTTGCAAGGGGCAAGATCTGGGGAATACAGTGGGTGTCAAACCTGGGGTATGTTGGTCTTGGCCAAAAACTGCTGCACAAGCTATGGTTACTGATATAACATGTGTGGTGTGGTCGGATGATTACAGGCTACAAACTTTCCTTCCAACTACTGTTATAAAAAATGGGAGTTAGTGAGAGTTGTAACAGAGAATCGCGTCAGCCCGATAAAAGACTCCGAATTGGTTGTAGGTGGTGATGTAAGCACCAGGAGTTGTGTCCTTTTCCACAATGGGCTTTTGAGAGAAGACCTACTTAGAGTATGTGGCACTATTTGCAAATGAACAATACTGGCCAATAGTCAGCATGGGTCTGGGACTGGGAGAGCCATATAACACCAGTTTTTTTTTTCAGTCGAGAGATGTGCTCTCAATATGTGGACATGCAAAAAGCAGACAAGACAAACACAAGAATGTTATAACTTAGTGTGTATGCACGACCAAGTTGATGGTCAATCTATGTCAAGTGGTTTTAATGTGTACTGTAGCTCAATTACCATAGTAGCAGTCCCGATATTTTTTGATAAAATTTTGTATTTCTATTAAAATGGTAAACAAGAGGTTGATCAACAAACAATATTAAACAAACATTAGTTGGAATGGTAATAAAAACTAGAGATAAAATCAAAAGATTCTCCTAAAAGACAACTACAATTTAAGCAGGTTAAAGAATATACCAAACAAAAAGACATGATATAAAGAAGAATGATCAAAAATCCTCCAAATATTTAACAAATTGTACAACTGTCATAACATGATTTATTCAAAACACATTTTCATTACAAAATTATTTTTAAATTTTCACTAGTTTTATCTTAAGTGCTTTCAATACATCATGCTTAGGCACCTCAACTTTGTCGCTGAAAAAAGAAAAAGACCTCAAACTTAACAAAAACAAAGTTTTATCATCAAAATGTTTATGTTATTAAGAGGGGTCACAAAAGAGTTATTTATTAAATTTTTTTAATAATTTCTAGCACATTCGAAGTTAAAAATCTTGTTCTTTTTTTTTGCATCAGCGGTTGATGCAATATTTACAATTCATTTTGCATTAAGATTTTTAAAATAATTTAAAAATCTGGCCATCTGCAATTCTTTCATCATGTTTATGTCTCGACAGGGTTTGCAAATCATACTCTCAAAATTTTAAACTTCAAAATTTAAAGCAATTTTTACTTTTTTTCAGTTTCTATTTCAGTAAATATTTTTATTTTACATATTTATTTTAGTGTGGTCATACTTCAATTAAGTAATTAAAAAAAAATATTCACTTAAGAAAGAACCAGCAGACAAAACTCAAATTCTACTAAAAAAAAAAAACAATTTTTACTTTAACTTAAATTTTTTTTATTCAATTTCTATTTGAAGTTCTTTACTTTTTAATTTGCCTGCCATTTTGTAATTTACTTTCAAATTATTTTTACTTTAACTCATATTTCATAAAATATTTTTTGTTAAATGTTTTTTTTTACTTTTTTAAGTTTATCAAAATAACTCTCACAAAAAAGAATAAAAATATAAGGCTATAAAACTAAAATTCAATATTAGATAATTGCTGAAAATATGTTAATTTTGACAAATTACTAGTTAAAACCAAAAAACAAAGCATTCACTTAGATTTTATACATTTATGTCAATTTCTGGTCAACCACACTTGGCTGTCAATAAATCAATCATCACGTCAGCAAAACAAGACGACATAGTTAAGAATTGTTTGTATACTACGTGTTATGATATAAGTAATATTTGTTTCAAATCAGATAAATTTACCTTTAAATTTGCTTATTTTCCTCAAATAAATTGTCACAAATATAGATTTTATTTTGGAAGTTCTGTAAAACTGATAATTAACTTTTGTTTACAAATGTGTCAAAATGGCTGATATTTATCAATTTTCTAAGATACCAAAATCTCTATTTGAAATACACCCAAATATTTTGCTTGCTGGAAATAGTAAATTTAATCATTTACCTTTCAATTAAAGCTAAAAAAAAATCTCCAAGAATGCTTTTTCATTTCTAAAGGTATTGAAAAATTTAGTGGAGTACCCTACTTAACAGATTTTACATGGGACATTAAAGTCTATTTCATCTATTTAAGATTGTTAGACTCATTACCCTACACAAAATTTAATATGGATCAATTTTATTATAACACAAATGTTTACATGATTTATATTCAGTCTATTATCATCATTTCTGTTGCTTTGGTTTATTTTGTTTTACAGCATATCAACCTCAATGGGTTATTTAATGCCGACAACATTTTTAGGATAGATTTGTATGAATAGAATATGTATTCTTTGGTTTAGATTGGTTTGGTTTATTTTGTTTTACGGCATATCAACCTCAATGGGTTATTTAATGCCGACAACATTTTTAGGATAGATTCGTATGAATAGAATAGGTATTCTTTGGTTTAGATTGGTTTGGTTTATATTGTTTTACAGCATATCAGCCTCAATGGATTATTTAATGCCGAAAATTTTTATTGCTGGTAATATTTTTTTGTCAAAAATCTATTTCTGGTAATATTTTTCCTTCAAAAATGTATTGCTAGTAATATTTTTTATAAATATATTGCTGGTAATATTTTTTTAAAAGTATTTCTGGCATTAAAACCTATTTTTAAACTTTCATGGTGTTTTGACCACAGTTTGGGGATTAACTATTTGCCCATAGCTGGGATCATAATACGTGCTACTACCACGGGTCAGGGTGGACCTGGAAAACCAGCAATTAAGAGGTTGTTCCACGTTCTTCAAAACCTCCTGATCAGAGGCCTTGCTGATGGACGTAGTTAGGATGCAGATGTAATTTATCGTCATACCCAGGATGGTCATTTCTGTTGTTGTGTATTAAAGTGTTGGTTTGTGAATTTAGTGACATAGTTACGAGTTCAATCCCTGGGCTGGGCAGTGTGTAGATGGAATTAGGGAAAACAGGATGTGCAATAACTGCACTATACTAAAAATAATAACTAGATGAGCATTGGTTTGATTTGTTTTACACAATGAGTTTTTTAATGCAGACAAGAATTTTATTGCTTCCAATATGTACTTCCAATATGTACTGCCGGTAATAATTTTTTCTTTAAAAATTTATTGCTGGTATTAAAACCTATTTTTACACTTTCATAGTGTCTTGATCTCAATTTGGGGTTTAACTATTTGCCCATAGTTGGTGCTACCATCCTGGGTCAGCAATTAAGGTGTTTCCACGCTCCTCAAAACCTCCTGATCAGAGGCCTTGCTGTAGGATGTAGTCTATTGTCCTACCCAAGACAGATGAAGTTTATCATCTTACCAAAGACGCCTCATTTGGGAGGGTCTTACACCTCTGCAGAGGTGCAATCGGCATGTTCTGAAGCCCCCAGCTGACAGGGGCATGTGAATTTGGTGACATAATGATTCTTAGTTCAGTCCCTGGGCTGGGCAGTGTGTACATGGAATTAGAGAAAACAGGATGGGCAATAACTGAATACTAAAAATAAGAATTAGATGAGATATCCCTCGACATGGATAGTGGAAGAAGAACAGCCTATCCCCATAGATTAAATAAAATTAAATTCCCTGCACGTTACTCTGATTGATATACACCCAACGAAGGCTGGAGAGCACTAATGAAATTTGATAACAATAACAAAGACAGGGAAAATAGTCCGAATGTAAACAGGATAAATAATAACCCATCCCAGAAATTCAGACAGAATTCAAATGAATTTAGGGTAAGGGAGACAACTCATATTACAATTGACTGAATATACAACATATTAACAGTTATTAGGGAGATGGTATTAAATATACTTTAATGTTTTAAAAAAATAGTCAGTAATATTATTGTTTAAGTAACAAGCATTATAACATGGCACAAACAGCTATATTGTGAAAAAAAGGAATTTCCGACGATATACGAATTTGTTTACGTATTTATGGTTATTTTTTTACCATTTATCAAAAACAACATTCTTGTACGTGTAGTTATGGATAATATACATTAATTACTATTTTTTTTAATTAATAACTATTTGTGCTCAGTTGTTGACATTAACAATTCAGCCCTGCATTCCTGAACAATTTTAACCATTCTGGCTGAACTCCCGAGTCCAAAATTTGAAAATGATTGGTATGTATTGTTTTACGGTAGATATAAAAATACTTACAAGTGTTTACCCACTATTAAACCAGTGGCTGGGCATTACGTCATTTTTCTCTACCACTGGTAAAGTGGTGCTCAGGGCTCAAAGGGTTAATAGCCACCGGCTGATGTGTAAAAATTTTGGAATAATGCAATAATAAAAATGTAATGATCTGTTAAGAGACGTCAAATTCAATTGAGATTTTATTTTGAAGTGTTTTAAATGAGAACCCAAACCAATAATAAAAATTGAAAATTGCTCCAGTTTAAATTTTGAAATTATGATAAGCATTATTTATATTATTCGGACTATTGTCCTCATCTTTGTCGCCATATTTATTACGTTTTGGCTGTTGTATGCTCCAGCCTTCCTCAGGAGGTTGGAATGTCGAACTGAACCCTTTATTTCGCTCGCTGGGGCAGACTGTTCTAGTTCTACGTGCCATGTTTAATGGATGTCAGTTATCTCCTGTTTATTCCCCTCTCCAAGTTCTCCACTACCTTAACCGGGTATTAAACTCACACTCTTTGGGTCCTGTCACTGGATCTAACTAACGCCTTTATCCACTGTGCCATGTGTCCTTGAGGTCATATGTGTATGAATTTCTGGCTATTATAAACCTAATGTCATCAGCACCCACCTGGAACTAGAACAGTCTACCCCAGTGAGCGAAATAAAGGGTTCAGTTTGACATTCCAACCACCTGACGAAAACCGGAGCATACAACAGCCGAAATGTTGTAATATATATGGCGACAAAGATGAGGACAATAGTCTGAATAAT
Organism: Acanthosepion esculentum; assembly: GCA_964036315.1. Classification (NCBI taxonomy): domain Eukaryota; kingdom Metazoa; phylum Mollusca; class Cephalopoda; order Sepiida; family Sepiidae; genus Acanthosepion; species Acanthosepion esculentum. The sequence goes on along the minus strand of OZ038495.1, from coordinate 17,254,749 downwards.
GTAAATAGTGCACATAATACCTCATCTCAGAAATATAGACAGATATAAGCATGTATATGTATAAAAATAAATCCTATGAGATGTAATCATTCGAGAGAAATTCTTTTTACCTTCCACCAGCATGGCTGTTGCTTACCTCCAGAATGACTTATTGCGCCTTCTCAGACTGTTTGCTGCTGACATGAAGTAAAAAGATTATATTGAATCAGTTGCTAGGTTTGCAGTGAGGCAAGTGGCTTACTGTGTCATCCTAAACAATTTTTCTCCCTAGAATCTTACATATTTATAAGTCTACAATTTTTCCTGGCTTTGAATATTGCTGCCACATCTGGTCAGGTGCTCTTACTATATATTTAGAGATTCTTGATAAACTTCTAAGAAGAATCTGTAATGTTATTGGTCCTGACCTGGCATCTCAGCTTCAGTTACCTTCCCACTATTGTAATGAAACTTCCCTGTGCCTTTTCTGTCAATACTTTTTTCATAGTAATTGTTCTGATGAACTTTCCTTTATTGTAGCTAGACTTCATGAATTTAAGCATAGTACAAAATTGGTGGCAAAGTTTCATCATTTTACAATTGAAAAGTTACTAGCGGGCTAGATGTAACCATAAGTTCTATGCTAACAGTTTCTTCTCTCACACTTCTCACTTGTGGAACTCTCTTCCAGGTTTTTGCTTCCAAGTAAAGTTTGATATTCAAAAATTAAAATGCAACATCAATCATTATCATGTCTTAATTCTTCTTTCTTGTTAATAGTTTTTTTTTCTAACACTCAGTAAACCCCTGTATCTTAGTGACTCGTTTTGCTTGGAAGTGAGAAAAAAAATACTTTATTAAATTCAATGGACAAGCCCTTTGTACTTGATTATTTTTTAAAATTACATTTTACCAGTCAATTTATGAGTAGCCATATATCCAGAATTTATCCAAAAGTTCTTTTTTTTGTGAGTATTTTCAAATATTAGTGGTCATTATCAAGAATGGTAATGCTATCAATTACAAGAAATATTATTTTCATCTTACCATTTTTTCTAAACAATTCTAATTGGCACATGGCATATTTGACAGCATAAAATTGCATTCCTGAATCTCTTAAAGTCAATTTGTTTTTTCCTGTCTCCTTCTGGGCTTCTACATGTCCACATATGTCTTCGGTGTTTTTGAAATCAGATATTGGCTGATCAATCATCAACCATTGTACCCCTTTTTCTCAGCATTCATTACAAATTCCTACTCCAAATTTGCCAACTATTTCACTATCTCTCTTTTTGCCTACTTTGGCATTCAGGTCTCTCATGGCGATTGTAATTTTTTGTGAGTTGCATTGAGTCCTGTCTAGTGAACAGTAAAACTTTTTTAATTTCTTCTTCACTCGTGTCTATGACAGTTGCCACCTTGAAGAGAATTCCTCATCTTTCTGGCTCCCAAAATTAGTCCATGGTTAGATCATGTAATGCCCTGTCTGTGCCCTATATCTACCACAGTTACACTACATCTTTACCTATTATGCTACACAAAAGTCATCTGAGTCCAATTTTATTAATGGGATGGGAGTGTAAAACCATCCAGGGTACTGCTCAGTTTTTGGCACTTCTATATATAAATATGTAATTGTATATACAGTGTAACCCGGATATAAGAGAGTTGGCAGGACCGGAGAAGAAGTCTCCTATATACGGGTTTGGTCTATTATATATATATATATATATATATATATATATATATTGACACAGGCTCTAATTTGGGACCAGAGAAAATCTCTTATATCCAGGTTACACTGTATGTCCACTGAAAAGGAGACATCAAAAGAAAAGAGACAATTCAAGTACAGGAGAAATTTTTTTTTTTTATTTGTTTATAGAATTATAAGAAAGCAAATAGTATTTAAGTGCATTATATATAACATTTTTGAAAGCCCTATTTCCTATTCAAGTTGTTAAAATATCACTTATTACCGATTACTAAACTGGCTATTTCACCTTCCACAGGAGGAGGTCATGGTTTGGGCAAGTGTGAATTTCAAGTTAAGCAAAAGATCAAGTTTCGAATTGTTTTACTGCCAAGTCGGTTGACAAAATCATTACATTTCAACAAAGAAAACCTTTTTCTCTCATTTACACACAATCATCTCAGTGAATTTGCTTAAAATTTTATAGAAAAGATGCTATATAAAAGTTATCAGCTCAGTCGAGAAACCCATCCAAAAAAAAAATCTAAGACTTGATCAGATCTGAGGAAGAAGCAAATTTTTCAGCATCTCCACTCCTTACAATTTACTTGTATTTTCATTATCTTCATAAAGTAATTCTAACACATTATGATTCCCTTATATATTTTTAGTAAATTGAAACAGAATTTTTGCCAACCATATTTTCACTATCAATGGCTTGCATGACTAACAAGTGGATTATGAAAAATATCCCAATTCTGTATTGAGTGACTAGGCATTTGCATGATGTTCGTAGGAAAATGAGAATTCCTTATAAATATTGAAAGCTTTTCAACACCAAACTTTTAAGATATTCAAAGCATGCATTTTAAAAGGTGTAAGCTGATTAATGGAGATTATTTCAGTTGATTCATTTTAATATTTATGAAAGGAAATATTTGAAAAAAAAATTCCTCTTAAAGATGGAGACTTAGAGATGATGGATAATGTGAGAGAGGACAAGAGGAATATGTGATTAGAATTAAAATATATATCAGGAAGGAAAGAGGGGGGGAAAAAGTGAGGAGAGAAAAAGTATTAAACAGTAAGAAAACATAGAAGAGCAAAAGAGTGAAAAGATAAAAGAAAGAATGATATGGAAGAAAGACAATAGAGAAAGAATGAAAGAAAGAGAGAGGGAAAAGCAATGGATAAAGAAAGAAAGGAGGAGAGAGAGAGGAGGAAAGACAATGAATAAAGAAAGAATGAAGGGGAGAGAGAGAGGAGGAAAGACACTGGATAAAGAAAGAATGAAGGAAAGAGTGAGAGGAAAAGACACTGGATAAAGAAAGAATGAAGGAAAGAGTGAGAGGAAAAGACACTGGATAAACAAAGAAAGAATGAAGGAAAGAGAGAGAAAAAGAAAATGGATAGAGAAAGAATGAAGGAAAGAGAGAGAAAAAGAAAATGGATAGAGAAAGAATGAAAGACACAGAGTGAGGAAAAGACAGTGGATAGAGAAAGAATGAAGAGAGAGGAAAAGAATGAATAGAGAAAGAATGAGGAAAAGAGAAAGAAAGAGAAGCAAAGAAAACATGAGAATATAGTTAAATACCAATATTTCCATTAACATATTAAAATAGATTAATATTTACACAAAGTAACAAGAGACAGTGAATATGTAACAGAAGTAAAAAAAAATGTTCTTCAGATCTTTCCCTTTATATCCAACAGCCATCTCTTATTTAGTTTCCAGAAAATCCAAACAAATGATTTGCTTCTTCATTGTAAGCATAAGTCCTTAAATGCTTTTCGTATGGCAAGAATGAAGTTGCTTAAGCAGTTTGAGGTATTCAGCTCTTTTACTAGTTCATCAAGGTTGGGGACACTTGGATTGCAGCCAGGAACTGAAAAAGTAGAGCATGTGAAGTGGGGGTCACAGAAAGACATTATATTTCAAGAGGGGTTCACATGATGACAATATATCTGGAGCGGGGCCCACACAATCAATGACAACATATCTGGAGCAGGGTTACACGATAACGTATCTGGTGTGTGGTCACACAATAACAACACATCTTTGGTAGGGTCTCAGGGTAAGAATATATCTGGAACCGGGGAGGTGGGTATAAAAAAACAGGATATATTCACCATAAAACAATATATTTTTTTCTGTGGTAGGCTCACAGGCAAATCTGTCAATATTTAAAAATTGTAGCAAAATAATGACTGTGCAATTAGAGATATCAATGAATTTCTTTCAGACTTAGATTTATAATTTAGGGGATTGGTCAGTTGATATTAATTCCTGCATAAAAAGTTAAGCATTATTCTCATCATCCAACATCAAAACCTGGTTATTTAAATTGCTTTTTAGTTTACTTGAAACCAGCAAAGTTTTGATGAAAATTTAACAAGAGACTTTATATTTATCTTGAATTTGAACCATTGTCAAGCATTATTAATTTTTACTAGTATTTGTTTAATCTTAACTTCACTTGCTTTATTTACATTAGCAGTCTTGGGCGTATTAATGTGGCACTATGAAGTGTCACTGGTAGTATGAAATTAGGATGAAAAGGGTTCATGTAAAAACCCTGTATTGGAATTGGAAGAGGCGAAAACATGAATTGAAATATGAAGCAAAAAAAAAAAAAAAACTTTTTTTTTCCCTTTCTGATAAACAGAAGTGCCAGATGGAATATTAAGACCATGTTGAATTTGAATGTTGGAAAATATAAACTGAAAAAGCAAATAAGATTCGTTATGAATTCTCAAAGGTGGAATGTAAAATAGTCTGAAAAATGTCCTCAGGAATGAGGAAAAATTCTTGCCATTTGAAATAATTTTCAAAAGGCACAGAAAGTCAATTATTGGGAAAGATCATTTTTGGCATTTGAAGGTCATTAACGGCCGGAGAGTGTATTTGGGTAAATCTAAAAGAATTCACAAAACAAAGTTTTGTAAACATGCAACTCAGCAGGAAATTATTTGGATCAGATTCGGAAACAAACAGAGAATTCATTAAAATTCAACAAGAGAATTCTTAGTTGATTTGAAAAATCTTTTTAAACACACAAGTTTGTTGATGGAAAAATTATTGTTTTAATAAAACAGCCAAGTGTCAAAGAATGTGGGAACGAAATTTAGTAAATATACATGTTTAAGTAAAAATTCTTTGTTTTTTTTTCAACTGGAAAAATGTCTACCAGCCTAGAGGTTGAATGTTTTAAAGGAAATGTTCTTGTGAAGGTGCCCATTTTCTTTATCAAAATTTTCAATCTCTTGATGGGGATACATTAATTTTTCTGCTTAAGGGCATTTTCAGGGGCATCTATTCAAAGAGGTGTATCCAGAAATATATAATAAAAAATTAAAGTGTGCATATAAAGCGTTTTTTAGCTAAAATATTTCAATTTAATAGTAGGTGGGAAATTGTGACATACATTATCTGTACGCAATGAGAAAAAGAAAAACACTATCTGTATGATGAAATCAAATATGATAGACTATGCTTACAAAATCCAGACTATTCTTAAAAACTAAACTATTTGACACCCACAAAATTCTTTTGTTAGTAGTTTAAAACAAGCAGGAATATTATGGCGCTCTTAAGCACATGAAGGATTGAAAAATTTTCAAATGTCTAGAAAAAAACTAGAAAAAAAAAAAAAAAAGAAACATTAAAATGCTTACTGGAGTATTGTCCATTGTCTTCAACTTTGATGAAGAACATATAAAGTTTATTTGGTTTCCTGTGATTGATGAATTTAAAGATCATCTGAACTGTATTGTCTGTAAAGCAAAAAAGCAAAGAAAATATTAACCATTTGGAAGAGAGACTGATGAGCTATCTTACAGAAACATTCTTTGTTCTCTTGTGACTGCCAAATTATTTTTTCTCAGGTGACATTAATGGGCCCAATAGCCATTTTAGCTGTATTGAAAATAATGTAATTTAATTTTCCCTTATTTTAAATCAATTCACCCCAAGCAAGGTGATAATGTCACTAAGGCACAAGGGGCTACTGGGAGTGAAAGAAAATGGAAAACTTTAGGAGCTGGAACCAAATCCTAAATGGGAAAACAAGGGATAAACCTCTGTCCCTGTTCAAAAAAACTGGAGAGGGGTGTGAACTGGATGATAGGCAAACCTATCTACTCTCACCGAGGAAAATAAATAGATAAATAAAATGTCAAAGTTTAGATGAAGATGTTAGAAGCATAGAGTTGAAATAGGCATTAAAAGGAACCAGAAATCCAACAGGACGTAATTTGGTAACAAATTCTAGTTTTACATACCACTGGTAAATGATTTAGACAGCACCTAATGGGGGTACATTTTAGCATTTGCCTCTCCCCCCCAAAAAAAAATGCATATACTTTTGTGGAATATTTCTCTAATTTCTAGGTTTTGTTACTCGTGTTGCGAACTGGAGAATGATTTAAGACAATTTATAGATAGTGATGAAGGTTGGAAAACCATTGTCTTGGGAACAGCTGATAAGTTTTGTTGAAATAGGGTTCAAATATTCCTGCATCTATTTCTGTGGCAACAACTGTCATTTTTGTCTTTGGCGAGACCCAATTTTTAATCTTTCTATGTTTGTCTTTTTGGCTTGAAGTCAACTTGAACCCACTCCAATCACAACTTTTGATCAACTTCTGAAAATATATATATATATATATATATATATATATATATATAAAAAGAAAGAACAGTAAGATATATAATTGGGTGTTCTTATTGATATTTTTACAAAACAGTGCTCAATGTAAATTTAAAGAGCATAAATATTATAAATTAACTGGTCTAAAATATGTTTTTTTCGCTACACAGTAATAACCATGTTTCAAAAATGGAAGCTAAAACTTCAAATTTAATTATATAATTAAATTAAAAGCATTAGTTCTGTTTTATATTCAAGCAAATTTGCTGGTAATAAACTAATGTTTGTTTAATATTAAGTGTAAAAATAGGTTTTAATACCAGCCATAAATTTTTGAAGACAAAATTATTACCAACAATACATATTTGAAGAAAAAAAAAAAAAAAAAAAAAAAAATCTTACCAGCAATAAAATTCTTGTCTGCATTAAATAATGTTTCCAAATGAAACTTAATAAGGAGGGGGTGACAATAAGAGGGCCCCCTACATTTAACCACTTGTGCTTTCCCTGAATCAGGTTTTTATGCACAACTTATACTTCCAGATCTTTTCCACAATAAAAACGTGATTAGGCAAATGCAAAGCCATTGTACTGGTGTTGTTATTATGGGTGACAACAATCTTTCGGTCAGTTGGTTGATTTGACAACATACCAACCCTTGTTGGGTTATAAGATGTCAAATTTTGTATGAGGCACCCAATGAGGACTGGAATCACAACTCACTAGTAACGGTCAGCAAGACGAGCCTTACTATTGCCCCATACTGATTGTTGGCTGGTTCATTTATGACATATCAATATTTGGTGGGTCATTTAATGTCAAATTCTGTCTGGTGCAACCAGTGCGGATCAAACTCACTAGTAAATGCCAACCAGACAAGCCTTGTTAACCATTACTTCATGCAAAGATGCCCGATAAGAGAAAAGAACTCAGTGTTGAGAAGCAGCTACCAACAACAAAGAGGCAGAATCTTAGAAAGTTGGAAGAGCTGGAGAGAGTCAAATGAAGATGCAAACCATGTAAAAAATATACACTAAGAAAATCCCGATTATATTTGCCGACATTTAAAACATAAGTAAAGATGATTTCGGTAAGTGACCCACACTCACGTGGATTAAAGTAACCAGCCAAAATGTTTCCGAATGAAACTTAATGTCAAAAGCAGTGGGTAAGAGCATGGAACAGACTTATGGTGTACTAAGAAAACAAAAGGCTCACTATTAAAAGGAATAAAATGCTAGAATAACAATGGAGATGGCATTGCCTTTCTCAGTTCAAGCATAAATATGAATAATTTTTTTTTTTTTTTAAATCATTTCACCCCAAGCAAGACAATAAAGCTACTAAGATGCAGAGGCGGGGTAATAAGTGTGAGAGGATATTTGAAAAAATATTATTAAGGAGAGAGAACAATAAAAGAACAGGAATTAAGACAGTAGATAATGATTGACATTGCCTTTACATTTTGAACATCAAAGTTGAGAGTTCTACATGTAACAAGTCCGATAGGGGAAACTTGACATAGAACTGTTACATATAGCCATTTCAACTGTAAAATGAGGAGACCTTTCCGCCAATCTAGTACTGCACTTAAATTCATATAGTCTAGGTACCATAGAGGAAAGTTCATCAGAACAATTACCATGAAAGTATTTAAAGAAAAAGTTACATGGAAGCTACATAATGGCGGTCAGAAAGTGAGTGAAGGAGATGCCAGGTAAGGATTTTTATCAAGAATATCTAAATGCATAGCAGGAGCATCAGACTAGATGAGGCAGCAAAGAAAGAACGAGTGGTAGACGTATAAATATGTAAAATAGATTCTGGCAGGAAAAAATTGTCTAGCATGACATAGGGATTCAACTTTCCTAGCAGCTGACCTGGCAACTGATTCAATATAATCTTTCTATTTCAGATCAATGGAAAATGTTAGCCCTAGAATATGCAATGACTCACTCTTCAGGGGGGTTAGCATCAGTCATGCTGATAGAATGTAAAGGGTTATCTCATACGATTAAAAGAGGGCAGTTTCAGTACAATTAAGACAAGAATAAATGGTTGTGTGATCAGGATGGATACCGAGTTGAGAACTGATACCGCAAAACGGTTATTGATGAAGTTAAGAACAATGTAGGTCCAAGGATAGAGACCTGCAAGATGCCTGCATTTATGCAGAAAGAAAGACCTAGCAGTGTGGCAGACAATTTTCATTTCGCAATTCAATAAGAACTGACTGTACCAGTTTCAAAATTTATCCAAAAATACCCTAACCTTTCAACTCATGAAGAAGATCAATATGCCAAACCCTCCCAAATGCCTTCAAGATGTGTCCAAAGCATTCTTATCTAAAGCTTGATAGAGTCTTTCAGCAATAATCATTAACACATCAGCAGTTGACCTTTATTTTTTTTAATTTTTTTTTTTATAAGCGTTTCACCCCAAGCAAGGCAGGAAAGAAATATAAAGGAGAGACAGGCCGCCCCCTCAAGGTAAGGCTTCTAGAACACCAGAAAGCTGTAACACGAGGGGAAGTGGAAAAATCAGGCATGGCTGACCACATATGGAGAGAGAAGGGAGATCACCGCCCTCTGTGGGATCAGGTTGAGATCATAGACAAGGAACACCATTGGAAAATTCGTAAACTTAAGGAATCAGCACATATGCTAGGCCACAAAAATCTCCTGAGCCGACCAAGCATAGAAATAAATACAATATGGGAACCAGTAATAAGGAGTGCCAGAGAAAAGCGATACTAACAACAAAGTTGCAATATGAGCTGTGGTAAAAAACATGCAATGATAACAGCAAAAATTGCAATATGACCACTGGTAAAAATGGCTGCTGAAGACATTAGGTTTATAATACCCAGAAATTTATACACAGATAAACACTGAACAGTGGATAAAGGCGTTGGTTAGAACCAGTGACAGGACCCAAAGAGTGTGAGTTCAATACCCGGTTAAGGCAGTGGAGAACTTTCAGATAACTGATAACTGACATCCATTAAACATGGGAAGTGGAACTAGAACAGTCTACCCCAGTGAGCGAAATAAAGGGTTCAGTTCGACATTCCAAACACCTGAAGAAACGTAATAAATATGGCGACAAAGATGAGGACAATGGTCCGAATAATGTAAATAATAACTCTCACAATACATTGGTGAGACATTGATGAATTTAAATAAAAGATTATATGACTAAATGGGATAATTTTAGAAATGATACAATTAACTGCATTGACCATAATTTCAACTTAAAGCAGATTTGCTTAAAAGGTGTAAGTAATTCATTAAGTCAAAAAATATTGAAAGTGCACTATTTTTGGAATCCTGTATGGTAAATTTACACCATGGACAATCCAACATATCATCTTTCTTTACAAAATGACTAATAAAATCTGGGATAATCAAATACAATAAGCAATACAAAACAGGAAAAAATATACAATTTAAATTAAACTTCTAAAGTTTTTTTTTATTAATAATTTCACTGCAAGAAAGCCACTAAGATGCAAAGGGTTACTGACTGTGGAAGAATCTGAGAAAAAAAAAAAAACCATTAATGAGAGAGGGCAATAAAAGAACAGGAATTAAGGAGACGGAAGATGATGATTGACATCATATTTAAATACTTAAAGCTCAAAATTGACTGGAAAGCAAGAAGCTGGAAGAGATTTTCAGAAGTGTGAGTGAAGAAACTGTCAGCATAGAACTTATTGTTACATCCAGCAATTTGAACAGTAAAATGATGAGACCTAACTGCCAATCTAGTACTAGATACAACAAATATCAAAATGAAGATTTAAAGGCTCATTGTATGCAACAATTTGACAAACTCTACCAAACATTTGTTACATTTATCCCCCAGTTTTGTTTATATGCATGACTAATTATAATTTTAAGGATGGAATCGGTCTAAAGAAGTTCCCTCTTGAAATGAAATGTGTATAACCAAAGCATTTTCTGAATTCGTCATTAACTTACAAAGTATAAATATGTAAATAAATCGCAAGAGATAAAGACAGAAGAGAAGTCAGTCAGAAATGAAGAACCGAACTAGACTTCTGATGAATATTCTAGATTCCAATATCACTTGAAGATTATGGGGCAGCAGTCAGAGAGTAAAGAAGAGCAACATCTGCTGATAACTTCTAACCAGAGACTTACTTGAGGTTTTCTTGAATTGCAGACCCAATGTATCACGGAACCAATTCCTAGCTTTGTCAAGTTCTGTTAGTTTTCCTTTAATGTTCTTCTCCTGCTTGGATATGGCTGGAATAAATTCAATGCATAAAAAAAATTAGAGAATAGAAAAAGGAAACTTAACATAAGGTTTGTCCAAATTATTATGGAAGATATTATGAATTCTTATGTGGACTATTGTTATTATGAGGAGGCAGGGTGGAGTAATGGATAGCGGCTTGGATTGAGGAATCGGAGAGCCGAGTTCAAATTCCAGTCGAATCCAGTACATTCACTTACGTGCTAATACCCTTGGGAAAGGTGTGAATCCTCTTCTTCTCCCACCAGCTATGGGCAAATAGCAGGACAGACTGGGTTCTATAGCCTTGGATGGCAACTGGTCTAGGAGAAGGACAACCCTGAATTCAAACCCGGAGTGGATCCCCAAAGGCGGATGGACGGCACTTTGTGCTACCTCTCAGCAACTCCTGCAGCCATGTTGGTACCAAACTGTATTGTCTCTCATTTGGACTCTGCTAGCAAGGCCGAGAGGGGGAACTAGACATCTGGTCAGCCCTAGTTCTCCATATATCCCGTCCAGGCTCATAGCACACTGTGCTACTGGATCGTCTCTCAAGACGGATGGATGCCGACATCGATGATTGTTATCTTTGTTGTTGTTATCAAAATGTTTAACCATTGTCTTCTGACTTCTCTATGCTTGTTGAAAAATTTCAAACTGAACCCTCTATTTAAATCTATGGGGGTAGATTCTTCTTGGGATACCTGGTCTAGTTCTTATATAGTATTCCTGGGTATGACAAACTACATCCAGCAGCAAGGACTCTGAACAGGAGATTGGAGTATTGAGGAGTGTAGGACCACCTCTTAATTGCTATTGTTCTCTTGTCAACCCTGATATGGGGGTGGTAGCATCTGTTAGGGTCCCAGCTATGGGGAAAATAGTCAACTCCCAAAAACAAAATGCTATGAAAGTATAAAAATACATTTTTATATAAAAAAAAATGTCCAACAATACATTTTATCCGTAGTTGAAGGCATACAATTGCGTTCAAAATATTTAGATTTTGGCAATGAGCGAGCCACAGGGGTCGATATGCTGTTCAACAACGTCAACCAGACAATCAACCAATATAAAAGCACTCTTTCATGATATTAATCCAGATAATATCCTACAATTCGTTAAATCAAACTGTATCCCAAAATATAGCTTCAACAAAACTACAACATAAAACACATCACCACCTCTAGTAATTACGCCCACACAAACATGTACAAATGCTGTGTATTATCTACCATGTATTCAATTATGAAAGCAGAACAACATTGAAGCTCCCAAGAAAATTAAATTATAACATTAAATGACCCATAAGGACTTGATATGCCGTTAAACAAAACAAATCTTATCTCGTACTGTTCAGTTATTACTCACCATATTTCCACACACATATGGCCTTAGCCCAGGGATTGAAGTCCTAATCATTATGTCACCAAATTCATAAACCAAGGCTTTAATCCACTAGGCTACTGTCCTGTGGAACAATTCTTAGTGGAGAACTTGGAGCCTTAAATCTGTCCTATCTGCTGCTGCTATTTATTATATTTGACTGCACTGACTTTTTTTTTTTTTTTACTGTTAAATTTATGCTTTCTTTCTTGATTAATGACACCTGTATTATATTTATTTCTATGCTAGGCCTTTAATAAGGAGGTCCTCATAACCTAGCAAAGATGCTGATTTTTTCAGACATCTCACTTGCCAATGTTCTCTATTAATTTTTACTTCATCCCACAAAGGTTGAGGACTACCCTTTTCCCTCCATGTATGCCTAATTCCATTGTCGTGTCCCTAATTAGTTTTTCAATATTCCACCCGCCTTACTTGGGCAGCTAGTTTGTATTCTTTGTTTCAACTGCAAGTAATGGAATACATGAAGTTCTTGACCATGTTCTCCTCTGTGTAAGGCTTGACTCGGCAGAGATTTCTCTGTTGGGTTGAGCTACATCTGAATCTTGTCCTGAAGCTGTCGAACCACAGGTTTTCTGAATCTTTTCCAATAAACCCATGACATAAAAAGACAGACCATGGCAGTTTTCTGATAATCTTCCTTAACCCTTCGGTTTCTTTCTCCAGAAGCTAATGTTCACAGGGTCATTATCATTCCAAAGGATACATTTGATGCTGATCATTTCCTGCAGGTATGCGCCCGAGTTGCCATTCCTGATCTTTACAAGGTGCTGTAGATATCAGATTATTATTATTATTATTATAAATTAACGGCATATCAACCCACAAAGGTTATTTAAAGCCTACAAGTTTTTCTGAGAGATTCGTATGAAGAGAGTAAGTCTTCATTACTAGAAATCATTTTGCAGAGCAGTTTTCATCGGTTTGTCCTATAAAGAGGGGCTTTAATGATAGCTAAATGTTGTTGATAATCGCTTTCTTCTAAGATCAGAAGTTGGAGAAACTTATTCCTTTCAATTTAGTTTACTAGTCCAGGTAAGGAAACCAATTTAGTAAACTTTTTTTTTTTTTTTAAATTTTTCTTTCATGTATATAATTATATTGGGAGTAATTTTTTATTTTTATTTTATCATTTGCTTTTAAGGAGGTTTCTTGTAGACAAATGACCATGGGTTGATAATTTGTTATAAGTAAGAGTAGATCGTTTAAGTTAGCCTTTAATCCTCTACAATTCCATTGAATAATGTTTTGCATCTTGATTATGTATTATAAATTGTGTATTTTTTTTTTTTTTTTTTTTATGTGGGTGAAGTATCCATAATTTCTATACTCTCAAGACTATTAGCATTTTGTTTCTTTTTATGTTTAGTTCTTTGAACTTCTTTTGTTTCTACTTTCTTGTTTGATTTTGCTCCCTTAGTTTTTTCATTCGGTTCTTTTAAAGAGCTTTGTCTAGATGATGACCTTTCTCTTGTTTGTAATGAGCTAGAGTTTTGTTCCTCTATGTCCATTTTCCTTGTGTCTTTGACAACCGTTGAGTTATTTTTTATATTTTCCTTCTCTTGAGAAGGCTTCAATGTTCCGATTTCTTGGATTGTTTCTCTTTCCTTTGGATATTTCAGTTTTAATAGATTTGTATATGTAGAGTCGTTTTTGTTTGCAGTTGGAGTAGGATTTGTATTATCTATGGTAGATAGCTTTATGCCTGATAAAGTACCTTTTAGAAGTTCGATTAAACACTTTAGTTCACTGATAAGAGTTATCAGATCTTGGTTTCTTAATGTATTGTCTCCTGGGATTACTTTTTGTTGACTGGTCATTTTTGAAATATTAGCATAAGACATTTGGTGTGAATCTGATTCTACCTGTCTTCTGGCTTCTATAAATGAGATGTTTAGTGTGCATTTCCTTTTAATTATTTCTTTTTCTTTTTCCCAAATGTTACACTCTTTGGAGTCTGCTGTGCGTCTTTCGTTACAGTTTGAGATATCAGATGATCCCTTTCTTCATACTGTATGTGTGGTGGCAACTGAAGTTATCGTCTGGTGAAGGTTGGCTTGTAGTGTCATTCTTAAAGCCATTTCATCAAAGTATTCTACATATGTGTCCAACATTACTGATGACAACAGTGAACACACAGCCAAGTCTTCCTCCTGTCGGTATATATCAGACTCTTGTTAGAACGATGTTGTCAGTACACAGAACAATGTTTCCCTCATGATATATAAACTAATGGAAATGGTGTATAGAGAGTGGTAACTGAAGTTAAGGCATTGTCCAGTGAACATTGGTTTACGATATACATTCTTTTTGTAGTTATTAGTACATCCAGAAAGGCCAGCTGATTTTTGGTTTCTTTTTCCATTGTGAATTGGATTGAAGGCCTTACAGAGTTCAAATGGTCCAGCAGTATTTGTTCAGCTTCCTAGTGAGGCCAGACTATGAAGGTTGTCATCTAATGCCGCTTGTGCCTGAAGACATTTCCTCAGAGTATTAAGTGAAGTCAATAGCACTAAAAGTATCCCAGATTTTGATTGTCTATATTAAGACATTTAGAAAGTAATGCTGCATTTAAAACACACACAGATTAAGCAGCAATTACTCGGAAAAGGTTTTAAAACAAGATGTAGATTTATTTTTCAACAAGCGTTCACTTGAATCTTGTATAGTTTACAATAACATTTAATTACATGGAAGACAGAGACTTTAAAGCGAAAATGATGAACATTTAAACAATTAAGTACAATGACGGACATTTTTGTGCGGTGACTGTGCATCATTATGTGATGATTTAGATTGATAGACAAAAGAAAATAGACGGATCTCTCCGGCAAATATCAGTCTGGAAGAAAGCCAACCATTTACATTATTCGAACTATTGTCCTCATCTTCGTCGCCATATTTATTACAACGTCTTGGCCATTGTACGCTCCAGCCTTCTTCAGGTTGTTGAAATGTTCAACCGAACCCTTTATTTCACTCACTGGGGTAGACTGTTCTAGTTTCACGTGCCATGTTTAATGGATGTCAGTTATCAGTTATCACCTGTTAATTCCCCTCTCAAAGTTCTCCACTGCCTTAACCGGGACTATTATCCTCATCTTTGTCACCATATTTATTACGTTTTGGCCGTTGTACGCTCCGGCCTTCTTCAGGTGGTTGGTTAAGGCAGTGGAGAACTTGGAGAGGGGAATTAACAGGAGATAACTGACACTGATTAAACATGGCATGTGGAACTAGAACAATCTACCCCGGTTAGCAAAATAAAGGGTTCAGTTTGACATTCCAACCACCTGAAGAAGGCCGGAGCGTAAAACGGCGTAAACATTGTAATAAATATGGCGACAAAGATGAGGACAATAGTCCGAATAATGTAAATAGTGTTAAGGGGATCACATCATACAAGGGATATAAAATTAGCATAATTACTGCTGGCCATGGCTACAACATTGACCAAACTATATATCCATTTACTGTAGTCAAGTTAGCTTGAAAATTAGGTTTGGTTTGTTTTAGTGCATATCAACCTCAATAGGTTATTCAATGCCAACAAGATTTTTATTGCTGGTAGTATTTTTTTTCAAAAAAATGTATTGTTGGTAATAATGTATTGTTGGTAATAATGCATTGTTGGTAATAATGCATTGTTGGTAATAATGCATTGTTGGTAATAATGTATTGTTGGTAATAATGTATTGTTGGTAATAATTTTTCCTTAAAAACTTTATTGCTGGTATTAAAACCTATTTTTACACTTTCATAGTGTTTTGACCCCAGTTTGGGGTTAACTATTTGCCCATTGTTGGGACCCTAACAGGTGCTATCACCCCGGGTGAGCAATTAAGAGGTGGTCCCATGCTCCTCAAAACCCCCTGATCCGAGGCCTTGCTGTTGGACAAGGTTTATTGTCTTACTCAGGACACCTCATGGGGGGGGGGGGGTCTCACCCCTCTACAGAGGTGCAGTCGGTGTATTCTGAAGCCCCAGCCGACAGGATAGTCAAAATTAGGTCTTCAAAGGTCACATGATATACGAGTATATATGGTATTTCAAAACATGAATGCTTGAAGTTTATGGTAAGGTTAACTATTTCCTTATAAGGAAACATTTGGAATTCACTCACAAAAACAGCCAGTGCTGGTTTCAGTTGAAATTCATAAAATCTTTTTTTCTTAAAACAATTGTTCAAGAAAACAGATTTTCTCAAGTCCACTGGTATTTCTCATCCCAAACTTCTCAACTTTTTGCTTCAGAATATGGAACGTTAATATCATGATTATGTCATCTGCATGTGCGCTCTCCATTTTAGTTGTTGCCACTACTGATAATCCTTAAGTGACATGGTTTCTGTTAATTGGTACAGTCCGATTTTGTAGTGCCAGTCAACAATGTTCAAAGCAGGATATTTCACGCTAAAACCTGCAGGCTCCATTTCGCCAAAGCCATTTTTAATCATTGATAAGAGTCAGCAGTTTTAAGTAGGTGACAGCTTAGCTATTTCTGAACAAGTTTCATGCCATGCATGCCTTCCATACGAGAGTCTAGATTTTACAAGGTTATTTAAATATATGCATTTTTATTTTAGTACTTTAGTTTTGCAGCAATTTGTTGTGTTGTGTGAAACTATACCTAGTGCTGCCTATTCCATGTTCAATTTTCTTAACCCTCTATACCAGGGGCCGGCAACCGTTTGCTATGTACTGATTGAGGATTTTAAAATCATTCAATGTGTCAACAGCATATGTATTTTTATACAAGTCAATGTCAATATACACGTTTTACAATATATTTTATATAGTAATATATAGTATATATTCTTTAGTATATTTAAAATTTTTATATTACAAGGTTACCTGGGTTGACAAGCACCTGATGAAGGCCTGAAGGAACAATAGCTGAAATGTTGCAATAAGTATAAAGATGGGGACAATAGTCCACATGTAAATAATGATAACTCTTCATGCCAGAAATTCAGACAGAAATTACAAGAGTGGAATCTGACTAGAGAAAACTTTTTGTGCCAATTCTGTAGACATCGTTCCTAGTTATTTTCTTTTTCAGATTTTCATTATCTATTTTTTTCTTTGTGCCAATTTTTTCCACATACTAAGTTGTTAAAGAAGCAAATAGTGGCGCATATATATATATATATATATATATATATTTTTTTTTTTTTTTTTTTTTACTTATGATGACAATGGAGAACTCTTTTTTTCTTTTTTCTACACACACACACACACACACACACACACACACACACACAAATGATTACAGGGCATGGTACATAGAGCATTATGAAATGGATGGTTTCTCAGTCAAAGAATGCTGGCCTTTGCACATCAACAATATAAAGTCAATTACAGAGGTTGAAATGCATTAAAAGGTCTCATTCTTGATACGGATTCTCTGAGCAATCTTTTTTTTTTATGAAATCTTAATTAAAAAAAGAATCCTCAGCAATGCATCTACAGACATTTTGTTATTTGGAGTAGACATTCTCAATATTTAGTAGACAATAAGGAAATTAAAGTCTTTCTTAAAGGAAGAAAGAAGGAAAAAAAACCCCAAAAAAAACAAACTGTTTCTGTAATCTTAAAATAATTAAAATCTGTCTGTTCTCAGCGTGTGAGCTGTGATAAACATTTTTTGCAATTACTAATAAGACTTTGGAACTTTTTTTTTTTTGCATAATTAGTCTTCAAAAATTCCACAACTATATTCTTCGTAAGAGGTTACCTTTTACATTGCCATGACAAACTGGAGCCTTTGTTAATGACAGATTAGCTAAATTAAATATCTTTTTAATTAGCTATAAAAGGAGACATAAGTTGAAAATTTCCTGGTCAGAAATGAAAGTTATGACTTTCTGGTCAGTAGAAAATCAAAACTTGTTGATCTTAATAATCCAAGCAATGACCACAAATATTGACAGTGCTTAAGACTTGGGTTTTGGGGGTGAGACTTGTCTTTATTGTTGCAATAAAATTACAATATATTGGGTGAGTGTTGGTTACCACCCCAAAATGTGGATACTTGAAAATTCTGTAATTTCTCCAGACATCAAAATTACAGGTTATGCAAGAGTTCATAATTGTGATGCGTTTCAAAATCATTTATCACTTCAAATTTATGATTTCTTACTAGGTCACCCCAAACTGCCATAATAGTGAATTTTCCTTCAATTTCAACTGATGAGATCTCATTTATTTTCAAGATTATTTTGATAAGATCAGTATGTAAACAAAATTTAATCTTTTTCTTTTATAGAGATATAATTCTTCCTTCGGTGTGATGAATATTTTTTATTTTTTTGCTTCTTTAAATTATGTCACTATTTTAACAATGGTTGCATGCTTTACCACATTTCATTTTCAAAGCTGACAATCTCGGGTGTTTTTAAAACTGGTGCTTAGAGTTGTATCCCTTCATGTATCAAAATAGCCTCATCTTTAAAAAAAAAAAACTAATCAATTTGGTTTTCTTAAGATAAGGTTTGAAGTTATCTTTCGCAAAAAAATTATAAATTTAGTAGATAAAATACCATAGAAATTCAAAATTTAAAAATAAAAGAAGAAAATTGTTCCTCCTTGTAGAGCAATGTTCCATCTTTAAAAATCAATTGGTTTCAGACCTCTGCCAGGTTTTTGTTTAAAGGTCAAATAAAATAATTTCACCATGATCTTGACCGTTAATTTCTTAAACAGTGTACCTTGAGGCACAAGTGAATAAAAAAAAAAAAAAATCTCATTCATTTCA
This sequence comes from Acanthosepion esculentum, assembly GCA_964036315.1. Lineage (NCBI taxonomy): Eukaryota > Metazoa > Mollusca > Cephalopoda > Sepiida > Sepiidae > Acanthosepion > Acanthosepion esculentum. The sequence continues at coordinate 17,236,002 of OZ038495.1, read as the reverse complement.
TTTACATTCATGGCAGGCAATATTTTCTCTAATTCTTAGGTTTTTGGGGATTGAAAATTTATTTATACTTTCTTTAAAAAATAAATAAATAAATAAAACAGATACATTTTATAAAAAATAAAAAATAAACTAGATATGTTTTAGTTTAACTATAGTATATGGGATCATAAATTGAAATATAAGGTAATTTAAAAAGTATAATTGTTTTTTCATTTAAAAAAAAAAAAAAAAAAAAAAAAAAATTAAAAATTTGTTCACAAATTCTAAGGATTAGATCCTATTAAGATAAAATGAAATGGTTACCTTTTCTTAAAAAAAAAAAAAAAGAAAAAAAAAAAGATATTTTACAGTTCTTCAACTTTTGCAAACAGGTATCTTTTCATAATTTATTTTTTCTTAAGCCATTATCTTTTTTAAGCAATTATTCGTTCCATTCTTTTTCCTTTTTTATGCATTAGTGCTTTGCACATCATAGGCCCCTACCCAGGAGATATGACCCTTGCCAAAAAGGTGAATTTCACAAAATAGTTGGAAAGTTTAAATGTCAATATCACACTTGTTTTTCCACTGACAATGCTAAATTATACACCATTTTAAATTACTTGGGCAGATCTAAAAGGTGATCTATTTATTTTTTTGTTTAAAGGTCAAATAAAATAATTTCACCATGACCTTGACCTTTAATTTCTTAAACAGCGTATCTTGAATTTTTTTTTTTTTTTAAATTTGACAATAAATTTGTCCTGTTTATGGCAAGATATGTACAAAATGTTGTGGTGAACTTTTGACTGTGGCCTGAGTTACAAGGGCTTTACTGAGATGGGCCAAATTCAAAAAGCCAGATTTTGGCATTTGCCACCATCTGCTAACATTTTCATATCTCCCAATATGGTCATGTTGTATATCTTCAGAAAGCTCTTTGAATGCTGATTAATATTCACATAAGAACTAGGATCAGAAAATCAAGAGAATTTGTGTTTTTTGTGGTTAAATGTTGACTAATTTGGTAGAAAATAACCTTATTTTTAGTTTGTTTATAGTTTTATTATACAACAAATAGATTTTTATATGAAAAAGCGTCATAATGAAAATAATTATTTTAAAAGACGTCATGAATTAATTTTAAGATAACATAAAATAATATGAAAATATGCAACAAATGATGTTATGGTTAACAAATTTCTGTTGACATTTAACATTGTACACTAAATAAAACAATTTTTTAGTTCTTTATATTTAAAAAATAAGTTTTGATCTGAAAAGTGATACATTGAAATGAATATTTAAACATTCTTAAAATTTACAAAGAGATAAAGAAACTTATTTTTCTGCTTACTGAAATACATGCTTAAATAGAAAATAAAAATTTGGATATGCAAACTACTTATTTTTTCACTGAAATTTTTTGTGATAAGCAACCTTGATTGTGTCTATATTTAAGGTTATTTAAAAAAAAAAAAAAAAATCCTTTCCTAAAATATTTGAAGCATTTTCCATTTCATTTTTCAGAAGTTTATAAATTCTTCCAGTGCCAGAACTAAGAATATTAGAATAATTTAAAATGAATATATCTCGATATAATATTTAATAAAAATGTATTAAAAAGTTAAAACCTTATTTAAATATGTAAAATTGTTTTTTTTGTTTCCACAAATAAGGATTAGGCTTTCAGATAAACAAAATTTAACTTCAAAAGGACACATTTAAATTATTCAAAATTTTAAATTTTTCTTCAGTAAATATGTAGCAAGACTTTATAAATGACCAATAAAAGTTCTTTATGGATGAACAAGAAAGACAGAAACTGAAAGATCTAAAAATATACCCAGTTTATTTTTTATTGTATTATTTCAGTAAATGTTTCTAAGAAAATAAGAATAGCTTAGACAACAACAATTTGAGTCGACAGTTTGGACAAAATAAAACAATATTTCATTTTGTCCAAACTGTCAGCTTGAATTTATTTTAAAAATAAATAATTGCTTTATACAGTTTTAAAATGTAAAATTAGAAAAAATATAAGAAACTGATTTAAATTGTAACATTCATCAATAAAAGAAATCTGATTTAAAACTGGATCTAGCTGGTGATGTTCATTCACTCAGTCAGCAATACAAATTTTGATGTGTCGAACCCGACTGATTTATGTGAGCCTTGAATAGTGTAGGGGCAGAAATATGAAACCAACTGGTTACTAAAGATGAGACATTGCTCTACAAGGAGGTGTACGTTTCATTTGTTTTTTTAGTGTTGAATTTCTCTGGTATTTCATCCACTAAAGTTTTCAACTTAGAAATTTTTTATGAAAGACAACTAAAAACCTTATGGTTCGCCCACCAAATACACGAGAAATCTTTTTTTTTTTTCTTTCTTTAGGATGGGATATTTTCATATATGCAGACGGGAAAACTTGAGTGCAAATAATTTGAAAACACTATGAAATCATCAACTTTGAAAATATGGGAACCCCCCCAAATAAACAAAAAAAAAAAAAAAAAAAAAAAAAGAAAAAAAGCGCTGTTCATCATTGAAAGTGACATCATTTAAAAAGACGTGGAATAAAAACTAATCACATATGATAAAGAATTGTACCTTTAAGAAGAGAAAAGATTAAATTTTGTTCAGATACAATTTTAATCAGAATAGCCTAGAAAATAAACACGATATCAGCAATTGAAATGGAAGGAAATTTCACTACTTTGACATGTTTCACTACTCTGCACTGTAAACTAGGGTAGTTTGGGGTACCTAATAGTAGGGAGGTGTTGCTAGTTGACAGCACAGGAAGTTTTTTGCCTCCACCCACATTAATGCCACCTAGACAAAAGGGGAGGGGCAAAAAACTACTAGAAGAGAAGTTTGCATCAAGAGAAGTTTACATTAACTTATATATAAAAAAAAAAAAAAAAACTTTTTTTGTTGTTACCATGACAATTGCCAGTTTGCTTTCAGGTAGAAGCAAATAGGCATGCATGTTTAAGTTTTGCTACAATAACAAGTGACTTACTCTCTTTCTCCTCAGAAATCTGCTCCATAATTTTTTGTAAATCCTTTTCCATCGTTTCTTTCTTATGGATGATATCATTGGCTTCAGAATTGATTTCTTCGTAAGTAGCCTTCAGTTCCTGCAATTTGTAATTCCGTTCTTCCAGAATCTTTTCTTTCTTCATATTCTCTTGCATGTTCTTGTTTAAAACTGTCTTTAACTGGGCTATTTTCTCTGTTGAAATTTAGAGGGAAAAAAAATTACAATTATTGAACAGGCAATAATTTGTCCTTTTTCAATAAATAATCAAACAAATAAGATTCCATATAAGTGTAGTTTAAATGTAATCTTTTAAAGACATTTTGTATATTCATTTTTATTATGACTTTCTTCTGAATGAAAAATTCAAATATTTATGTTTCATGAAAATAATTTTGAAAAAATTATTTAAAAAATTAATGAAAGCATTTCCTTCAACTATATAAATATGTTAAGTGCCAACTACAAATATTATTTTTTTAAAGATTCACATTTATCTTATGACTTTTTTGTGGATGAAAAAAAAATCAAATGTTTTGTTTCATGAAAATAATTTACCAAATTAAAATTAAAAGAAACACAAAGAATTTCTTTTAACCTCATTTGTTAAGTGCCATTTACAAATTTTCTATGCACTGTTGATTATCATACATGAGGCAATGTTTACCGCTTTTTAAAGACAATCTATCTGTACAAAAAGTAATATCTGCAAAATATATTTAAATAATTTTTTTTTTAAATTAATAAAAACAATCTTATTGAATAATTTAAAAAGTTACTTAGCACAATATCAACATTTTAGAGGTCATGGAGCATTAGGATGATTGTCTTTAATTATAATCTTTCTCGGAAATCCTGCACATACGTAGGAAAAAACTCTAAACTTGGCAGGGTCATATCTTCTAAAGTAGAATTAAAACCCTCACAAAATTTCTTGGTGAACTTGAGCAGGCATTGTAGATGTTAAGCAAAAAATATTATGAAAACTGAAGAGGTCGTATTTCTAATAGACTGACCGTAAGCTACATAGGTGAAAAGTTGTTGATTTTGGGGTCATGTATTTGGATGAGCAAAATAAAATTTTCTATCAAGTCTAGGCTTGAAATAGTTAAATATTTGGATTCTACACTTCTTATTTGCCCTACATACCAAATTTCATAAATATTGAAGGTATGGAAGTATTTTTCTTTCATTTTTAAAAAACAATGAAATTCAGCGACGTTGCGCTGCCTTAATTAAAGGCAAAATAGGAAAATTATACCCCCGCTAAAATTGGAACGGTAAAGTTTAGCATAAAATAATTTGGCACACTTTCCTAACTCATGAAGGGGAACATTTGTGCCAAATTTCAAGTAATTCGGTGTCAGTGGGTGTAATGCCCCGGTGAATTGACATGGAATGACCCCCGTACATGAGCCAACACCCATTACACTGATCATGGGCAGGGGACCAGAGTGACATTATAATGTGCACAGACACTTTGATCCCAGGCAGAAGTGTCTAACTATATGAAAGAAAAAAACTCAAACTTTACTATTTAAATATAGTTAATATCCAAGTAGATAAAGAGAAATAAAGGGAAAAGAAGTTCCTGAAAACAATATGCAGAAGTGTTGAACTATATGTAAAATGGTCCAATAAAACAAAATAATTTTTTTTTTAAAGCATTTCACCCCAAGTAAGGTGAGAGTGCCACTAGAACGCAAGGGGTTACAGAGAGTGGGAGTAAGAGTAAAGAGGCATGATAGGGGAAAAGATGAAGAGAATGACAGGGAATAGATCAAGGCATCTGGAGATGTCAATTGACACTCCATTTGAATATTTGGAGATTGTAGCTATCAGGGAAACAAGAGGAAGGGAGTTCCACAGACATGAAGTGCAAGACATGAAGCTATTGAAGTAGAAGAGACGGCTACATTTAACCATTCGACAGTGAAAGGGTGGGACTGAGATGCCGGCCTAGTAGCATGTTTAAATTCATGCAGTGTGGGAACCAGCTAAAGTAGCTCATCGGAGCACTTACCGTGAAAGTATTTATAGAAAAGACAGAGGGAAGCAATGGCATGTCTGTGAGAGAGTGGCTGTAAACGTGATGCCAGATCAGGGCCAATCACATTGCATATCCATCTCTGGATTTTGTCGAGGACATTAAGACGAACAGTGGGGGCTCCAGACCATATATGATAGCAGTATTCCATGCAAGAGCGAATGGTTGATTTATAGATTTGAAGGATGGACTCAGGTGAGAAAAACTTTCTGGCACGACACAGAGAACCAACTTTCCTTGCGGTAGATAAAGCTATTGATTCAATGTATTTGTTCCATCTTAGGTCAGCAGACAGCGTGAGACCAATCAGTCACAGAGAGGTGCTCCTGTGGAGTTGAGCATCAGACATTCTAATGGGAGGCAGGAAGGGTTGTCTGTGGTGGGTAAAAAAGAGCAATTTTGTTTTTGAGGCAGTCAAGTTTACCAGCCATTTCTTGCCCCACTCATATTCGAGGTCCTTTTTGAGACCAATTATAATTATATAGTATTCAGCCACAGAGAAGCGTCTTGGTTAGCAAAGTCCAAATTACTGTTTTATAAACACACACCTTTGATGATTCTTCTCACAAAACAATTTAATGTAAGAAATGACAACATATCATGAAATGAATTGTCTGACAATTATTTAATATGTTTTCTGGTTATACGTTATTTTTATTCAGGCCGGTAGCAAGTGGATAATGGAACGTGGTCTGGGGAAGGTAGCAGAGTGAAGGAACTTGAGAGCTGCAAGAGATAGAAGGTGGTGGAGAGCCATGATCGCCTACGTCCTGAAAGGACATGGCACATAAAAAGAAAGAAATGTAATTATTACTGTTTAATTAAAAACAGAGCATTTACTTGAATAAATAATATCTTAAAATAACGTATAAACAGAAACTATATTAAGTAATCTTCTATATAAATAAAGTGCAGTGTACATGTGTCTGTCCGTCTGTTTTTCCATCTTAGCAAATCATAAACAACCTGAAGTAACAGGTAGTAACTTCTGTAGTTACATGCCATTAAAAATTAAATAACTCATTTAAAGTTAAATTTAAATATCAAACACAGTGAAAGGTTTAAAAACAATTCTTTATTAGAGGCTTAATTTTAATTTTGGTTGTCGTCACAATAGATATTGTTTAATTAAAACTTGAGTGGGGTATGGTATGTTGCTCATGTTTTTTTTTGTAGCATACGTGCTGTGACGTATTTGAAATATTACATAGTTTGGGTTCCCTAATGTCTTTTAAGAGTAACTTTATGTGAAGGGATCATAAAGAACGGTGACTTTTAAAAGAAAAAAAATGACACAAAATAAATGTACATAAACTATGGAGATTAGTTGCACATACAAAGATAGTGTTGAAAAAAGGTAAAATAATTTTATTATTTCTAAATTCTTATAACTTATGCACATAGGACACTAAAGGTAAACGGCTAAAAATCCTAAAGCCCTCAGCAGGAGCTAGTTTAAACTCCGCCCAGGTTAGGCTAGTATGAAATAATGTCAGATTTAAAATAAAATCCATTAAATTGTTTAACTGTGTGCGTGTATGTATATATATATATATATATATACTGACAACCATGAATAGTTATGTTCTAGACCAGGGGTCAGCAACCTACGGGACACATGCCACACCAAGGATTTTCCAATGGCACGCAGCTGCAAATGACATTATAAAGTTCAAACCAATAACTGCTACAACGCAAAGATATTTAGCCTTTTCAATCTTAATATATACTAAAGTATATATACTATATATTACTATACAAAATATATTGTAGAACAGGTATATTGACCTTGACTTGTTTAAAAATACGCATGCTGTTGGCATAATGAATGGTTTTAAAACCAAGTCGGCACATAGTTAGCAAAAGTTTGCCAACCCCTGTTCCAGACTATTGAAAAACTGCTTAAAGGGACATAATGCTAAATTTGGAAATAGCTATTTAGGTAAAGGACATTTTACAATGATCTCCCAAGAGGACATTAGGCAGACATGGTACAAGAGACAACAACAAACTTAACCATTTTCAACAAAATCAAACATGACTCTCCGCCACAGACAAACACTAAGACCCAGAGAGACTAAGAAAAAATTCATATGAAATATTTGCTCAGTTTATAATGCGAGTTAATTTGAATACCTTTGCTAGTTTGAATTTTAGCTTCGGATGATTTGAAGGAAGTTACAAGTAAGGACAAGTCATTACTGAATTTCTCTTCATAAAACAATAGTGACTGGCTCAAGGTTTCAAATTCTTTGTGTGTGTCAAACTCGGCTCTGAAAAGAGAAAAAAAAAAGAAAAAGAAAATAAACGACCATTGCAAGACAAATCAAAATTATTGGAATTTAGAAGAAAAAAAAAAAAAAAATCAATCAGATAATCTCATTAATCAAGCACAGAATAAAACAGACACTGAATGGCTAAAGGAAAGACCAATCACTGCCTCTGTAAGGATCATGTGACCCTGGCTATATAAGTGTCAAATTCAAAGACCCATCCTCCTTATTCTTCCACCTTGTTAGTCAGAAGGCATGAAGCAATGCAATTACCTTCACCACAAGCCCAGTGACATCTAGTTAGGACCGAACCAGCAACTTCAAGAGATATTACAACTACCGACAGAAGCTATCGAAGGACTGAAAAAGACTTTCCCTTCAATATAGACGGTTAACAAAGAAGCTGAATGCTTTTTCTCCTAAGCTAAATCTACAGATGCCTATTGGTCAAGAACTTCTTTTCCCTTTATTTCTCTTTATCTACTTGGATATTAACTATATTTAAATAGTAAAGTTTGAGTTTCTTTCTCTTCAAAAGCAGCCACCCAGTTCGTTTCAGTGCATGTGGCTTAGCAATCTCCCGTCATAAACTTGTGGTTGTATTTTAGTGTATTATTGTGGATTTAATCTCCACAAAATATCAAAGGAAATTTTGTATTTTGCTGATGTAGGGCAACAGTTTTTCTGAGAAAATATTTATCTATGAAGAGTGAAACATGGAATAATTTTCTCTTGAGGACAATTTAAATGCAGTAAAAGAAAAAAAAAAACATGAGCGAGAAAGATGAAATAATTAACAACAATGAGGTTATTAAAAAAAAAAAAAAAAATTTTTTTAAAAAGAATCTGACTCAAACCATTATTTTGTCATTTGATCGTCTTGGTGTTTTTATTTCTGTCTCCATTCCACAAATACCTCTGCTCAGATTGAGAGTTGAAAAAGAGAGAAGGAAAGATATTAATGAGTGTATTATTAATATGTTTCGTAATGTTTAGACTAAGTAACCTTCAGACCAGATTTGGTCATTCTCCGTGTTGAATGTTTTCTTTCGGCTGCTGAATTATCTGTTTGTTGTGAATGTCTTGTAGAGTTCTTACTAGTTGGAGCTGATTGGTCGGTTGGGTTTTGTACTTTGTGGTGTAGTACAGTCTGCGAATTGTGTTGCTGAAGGTTGTTCTGTACAAAAACGTTACTTGTCTTGATGAACAGATTTTGTTCTATCTATGGTAAAAGTCTTTTACCATCTTTGAGAATTGATATGGTCCAGAGTAGTTTGGGAGCAATGCTTTCTTTATCCTGTTGTTACAAAGAAAAATGTATTCACAGTTCTGCAGGTTTTTGGGGATGTATGATTGTTGCAATGCCTTGTTGGTATGAAAAGTAACTTGTCATTCGAACTTTAAAAGCCTGACCAAGACGTGCAGTATCTTGTGCTGTGTGCTTGGCCTCAAAGTATTGACCAGGTAAAATCATGATAGTACCAAAAACCATTTCTGATTGTGTACAGCCCATATCATCTTTAGTTATGCTTCTTATAGATAGCAGCGTGGGTGGTAAATTATCAACCCAATTGTTTAGTTGCAAGAGCTGTTTTTAGTTGGCTGTGAAAATGCTCTAAGTGCGTAGGTGATATGCAGCAGTTTTGATGTTTTTAACACTAGGATGGCCGAGGTGTTGTTTTCGACACCTTCAAATTTTCAACAAATTACTATGGAATAACTAGTTTTGGTTCGATGCTGAGGCTTATGGACAATTATTGAATTTTAGCAAAGATGCTTAACAGACTTAATTCTTTAAAAAATATTCAGTGGAATAGCTGATATTTGAGGTTTTACCTTGAATGTCCGAAGTGTCGTTTTTGACGCCTAGGCTATTTATAGGGTAAATGCATTGAAATAATATCATAAGACGGCAAATGTGCAAAGGATGAAACTAGGGTACTGTTAGTAAAATGTAAAGATTGTGGAATCTAAGATACGCTAGGTAGTTGGTCCAACAGGATTATAGAAGGAATGTTATTGGCTACTTCAAAATGATGTCTAATGATGATCTAATGTTGTGTAATAGTAATATTCTTTAATAAACTATGTATTGCAAACATACAAGTAATTTCATTAACCATATATGATTATTTTTCATGCCAAATATTAATAAACAATAAGGTGTCGAAAATGACACCTTGGCCATTTTATATATATATCAAAGGAGCTGGCCATCCTAGTGTTAACACCCAAGAAGTTTAGCAAATTCTCAGAGCAACAGATTGAAACTGGGCCCGTTACTTGTAATGACTAAAAGGTACACAATATGTTGTGCTCCATTGATCCAGAATGGCAATGGTTTCTGCTGAAATGTCCTTGATTGGGAATATGGCAGGCCACCTACTAAAATGATCCGCTATTGTTAGCAAGTAGCTGAATCCATTAGCATTGGAAATGGTACAACAATCTCAATATGTAAGTTATTAATTCTTCCATGAGTTTGCTGAAATGTACTGGCAGTGATTTTGTATATCTATTTATTGTTGTGTTTCTGACATTTATTTCAACTTTGTTGTTGAATATCCCTGCACATGTTCGGCCAAACAAAACGATCACCGATGAGTTTGGCTGTAGCTTGTCTTTCTGGGTTTGATAAACTGTGAAAGTGATGTAAGATTTGTCTACGTAAGTAACTTAAGTGATGTATCATTCTGAACATTTCATAGAGTAGAATTTTTCATCTGTTCTTTGGCAATTCCCTTATAAACTTAGCACATTTGAATCAACTGTTGGAATTACTGATCTAGAAAGAAGCGTGTCAGCTACAATGTTTTCATTACCTGTGATTTAACGAATGTCTGAGGTGAATTGTGAAATATAATGAAGGGGATACATTTCACATGGTGAAGGCGTATGTGAGTGGCTTGTGGTCAGTCTATATGGCAAAATATCGACCTTCTAAGATATGCCAAAACTGTTTCAGGGACAGATAAATTGCCAGAAGTTCTCTTGAAGAGTTTACTGTATTTCTTTTATACTGTATTCAACTTGACAGAAAAGAAGAAAATGGGTTTAGTTTCACCGTTTCTAATTTGGTGTATGACAGTCTGTAATAAAAGGTTGTAAATTTTTCATTTCTTTTCTTGCAAACAATTCGCAGAATCTGCTTCCTCTCAATCATTCTACTGACCACAACAAATGTAGCCTGTTCGATACGACAGTAACCATTTCTGCCTGTCACCTCGTTCTACCAGTTTTTATCTCCTTGTTCACAGCTAAAATTTGCATATGTGAAAAGATAATCTCATGAGAGAATATCTGACTCCGAGATTTATCAAAAGAGTTGCGATAGCCGGAAATTTTTTAAGTAGCTTTTGGTATGTTTCATTCTCAGGTAAAACGAAGACAATTCCAGTAGAAATGTATGGAGACTGACTTTCTTGAACTGCAAGTTTTGTTACATTATCTGTGAGCATTTGATTGGCCATATTCAAGGATATTTCAAAATTGGATTGAAAATCTGCACTTAGTATCAGTGTCTTGACATCGGCCTGAGAAAGCATGGCGTAACCTGAAATTTAAGTGTTTTTTTATCATTAAAAAAAAAAAAAAAAAAAAAGAAAAACTGACTTTTTTTGCTTTGCGAAGCTTTGGAGTTGAAATGTCAGCTCAGTCATTTTCTTTTCTATCCAAGATAACCTATCCTCTTTGTTTGATGGCAGCTTACGTGCAGTGTAAATTGTCATGGTATAGTGGGTTATTTGCGGGGTGTGATTTGGGCCTTGTCAGGATTAGCCAACTATAAGGGATGTATGAAGGAGTAAATAAAACATAAATTACATCTTAAAGACAATCAAGCCTGGAATATAACAATAATAATTTAAACATTAGTAAGTAGTTTCATATTGTACAAAAACAGTAGTAATGTTCATAGATGGCAAAAGGTTGGGATTTAAGTAATATTAAATAATTTTTTTTTTTTTGGTGTTACATTTCAATGAATACAAGAGTTTGTAAAAGTAATTAAGTGTTTTTGAGAGTAGTTTCATTTGGTAATATGTTCTGTGAATAAGAAAAAGGAGGTAGAATATACGAGAGAAGGGGGTGAAAATTGCGAGAAAGGCGTGAGGAGTAATAGTGGTTATTGAAGCTAAGATGCCTTATCCGATGTATCCACTTGCAGTTATAAGGGTTCGTCTCTGTGTGTCTCCTGTTGGTATCTGTTGTTTTTGCTTTTAGACGGGGGGGGGGTCTATTTATATTGTTAGTGAAGTTGAAAGAGGCTCCAATTAAGTTGTTGATTATTTCAGGCACGTTTGTTGTCTTCACGGTCGGGTAACAAAAAAAAACTTTGATATTGTTGTTATGGTGTGTACTTGTTTCTCATGTCGGTTGCTCACCAATTTTGGTGTGGATATGAATCAAGCAATAAACGGGGTAAATTTTCATTTTACCACCCGAGCGCTAAATTCACTGCTGAATGGGCCTATTTACTTCCTTTCCTTGGAGAAATTAGTACGTGCTTCCGTTAAGCGATTTTTTTTTTTGTACTTAATTTAAGAAAGTTAACTTTCATTCAAATATGTCAACATCGACATATTAAAGAATAACAAAGTAATTTTTTTTTATGAAGAATGAAAAGAAAAATTAATCATTCTCTCTAACCCCAAAAAGATTAGGGCAATTGAAGCAATTATTTAATTTAATGTTTTTTATTTTTTAATTTGTTCCCTTCTTTAGGGTTAGGTGTTATTTATAAACGTCACCTTTCATCACTTGTCATGAAACTTGGGGGTTTCTTTGTGTAGAAGAAGGAGACAAATGAAAAAATAGAATCAACCCATCTACTTTAACACGTTTTTGTGCATTAATTTTAGTAGTGAATTTAGAGCTCGGGTTTTAAAATGAAAATTTACCGATAAAGGTGTTTAACTAGGCAACTTCATGAAAATAGATAACTCGACAAAAACGGCCTGAAAATTAATGAAAAAAAAATTTGTGTTAAATGTATATTTCATTATTTAGAAGAAACACTAAAGTATTTTTTAAATATTTTTAAAAATTTTTTAATCATTCTTAGCATGTCTTAAATTTTAGTTAAAAATCTTGTTTACGAAATATCGAACAAACTCGATATCAGTCATTTTTTTTTTAAATTTTGATTTTTGAAAAATAAGTTAAATTACTTGTTTAAAAATTTAATTATACGTTTTTCAAAATTTATTCAAAGAAAATTAGAAAATTTAAAGTTTATTTAAAATATTTTGAAAGAAACTTTTACTTACTTTCTTCATAGAAAAATGTTTAAAATAAAAGGGAGACGATCTTAACATTCAGTTTGACAAGTGATGAAGGTGACGTTTATAAATTATTGACGGCTGACGTGAGATTCGAGTTCTCATACGGAAGGACAGAATGGACATTTTTTTTTTTAATTGGACTTGCTTAAGTAGTACCTTGTAATAATTAAAGTAAAAAAACTTTCAGCATTCCAATTTTTGGATTTTTTTTGGTGTTTTTAGTACTGTAGCTTTCACTATAAGTCTGTTGATACTATCTGGAGAAATTATAAATACTATAAAAAAAAATTAAGATACAAGTGCTGCACTGCTGTTTCAGGGCCCATATAGACCCTACTAAATAAAGACAATTCAGATCTATCATAAAAAAATTTATATCCTCAGTAAAAATAATCAAACATAGTAAAAGTCACAGCCTATTTTCTCTGGAAAAAAAAAGAAAAGAAAAAATATTGGATTTTCATATTTTTATTGGGGTAAAAATAAAAAAATGATTTATCATCTGAAGAAAATATCAAGGAAAATTTATGTGAACCCCATGAAACTAGATATTTTCTGAAAGCAAACAATATGATCTTTCATTTAAAAATAAAATTGGTCAGTTTAAATTAGGTATGTCCAATATTTCGCTAAAAAGTGGTATACCTTGACGACAAAAGGTCCCCAAATTGATAAAACAATTTTTAACGTTTAAATATTTATGTTGTTATTAAAGAGGAAAGACCAAAGTATTTTCTGAATATTTTTTCAGATTTTTTAATCCTTCCTATAAATGTTAAAAATTTTATTAAAAAATCTTGTTTTTTTAGAGTCAAAAAAATTTCGTAAAATCGAACTTATCGACATTTGTCAGAAAGATCATAGTTTGTTAGTTAAAAAATCATGAAAAATCAATTACACCTTTTTCTTTTATCTTAGGAAATTTATAATGATTAAAGTATACTTAATGTAATTTGAAAGAAACATTACCTACATTTTTGCAGAAAATTTTTTAAGAGAGATATTTCCAACCGAGGTGGTCTATTTTCGTGCGCATTGACAGGCGTTAATTGATGTAGGTCAATATATTGACAACTTACGGCAGGGGAATTTATCGGACGGTAGCGCAGAAGTGATATAATTCGTTCTAATTTTAAGTGAATCTGGTTAGTAGATTTTTTTTTAAAAAATTCACTTTCAAGTTTTTTTTTTTTTTTTAGTGAGGAAGAATTCTGCACTGAAAATAACATTTAAATTATGAAAGAAAATCAAATTTTACAAGTAAAAATAAAACAGTAAAAAAAATACATTTTTTTAAATTGAGGTTTATTATTTCAGTCATGAAATATTTTTCTGAGAATATAAAAATTACATGAAACACCATTAATTGAAACAGGTTAACTTAATGGAGATTTTATTTCTTTTTAAGGCAGATTTTTTTCTATTTATTAATAATTGTGATATGGCAGTAATGAGTTTTATTTTATTTATTAAAATTAACATGCTATGTTGGTTTTGACTCAACAAGTGTTTAGTAGTAGCGAGCTAACTCCAGAAAATTGAAACTCCAAAAATCGTTTTAATTGATAATTTGTTGTGTGGATAATAATTCCAAAGTAATGTACAATGAATTTATGCATTCGATTTCAAACTTGAAAATTTGGGTGGACTTCCAAGGGCGTTTTTTTTTTTTTTGTAATTGTAAATAGTCAATATTTTCTTTTATCCCACTATTCGATTATATTTGAAAAGAAAAAGAAAAAAATTGAAAATAATACGACGATATTCAGAAAACTTGACAAGCATTGTTGTGTTGTTACTGAACAATTCTGAAAGGAATTTCTGAAGTAAAAAACAACTTGCTTCTATCAAGGGAAACTACTCACGTGACATTATTTCAAGGTGTGCATCCATACTTTCGTTGGAGACGATTTTAAATACAATTTTGGAATATTAAAAATTATTAAAATATCAATGGTTGTCAGATTTTAATAAGCTTTCAAATTTATGATCTTTAAAAAGTAGAGAACATAATATATCATTTCCATAAGGTTGCAGAAAGAACTTAATTTATAAATATATAACAACCTTTTGTCATATTGTGTATTTAAAATTGAAACAAAAAAAAAAAAAAATTAATGTAAAAATTCATTTTTCATCAAAAAAATTTCTTTCAGATAATAATTACCTTCGTATATATTATTCAGAAAAGCCATTAAAAACTTAAATAAATATTGTCTTAGTTTTATTGGGTTTTGTATTTTTACAATTGAGGTAAAAGTTTGGACAATTTTGGACATTTTTTTAACAAAAAAAAAAAAAAAAAAAAAAAAAAAAAAATTCAGGTTGCAAATAAAATTTTTTTGAGTTTTTATAAAATTAAGTTCGAGGGGGGTAACAGATATAAAAAAAAAAAATATTTATACCATGACTTTCAAAGAGAAACATTTCTAAAATAAGTTCATTCATTTCTGAATAAGTTCTGAAGTTTTCATTAAAATCCAACAAGTACTTAATTTTTACAGGAATTTCCAAATTAATGTGTCTTTCAACTGAAAAAAAAAAAAAAAAAAACAAACAACTAAAAAAAAAAAACGCTAAAAAGGCCTAAATTGGACATACTACTAGTTCCGGTGATACAGAGAGAAACAAGGTTTTTTTTAATCAAAATTTAGAAAATTCGAAAAAGAAAGAATTTTTTTAAAAAAAAAAAAATTAAAAAATACTTTGATCTTTCCTCTCAATAATAACATAAGTATTTAGACGCTAAAATTTTGTTTTCGTGAAGTTTGGCGTATTTCTTTTATCATGCTATGCCATTTTTTAGCGATTTCGTATTTATAGTCTTTTTTTAGTTTTTACAAGTAAATTTAAAGTTTACAGAACTTGTTTGAATTTCGTATTCCAAAATCCAAATTAATTGTAGTTGTCGATTTTCTATCTGTTGACACTTGTTCTATATTGTAGTTGATTTATATTTTTGTATTTTTTTTTTTTTACCTTATGGAGTTAAAGTTAAATTTAATCGAAAGAAAAAATATCATTTTTGAACGCTATTTAATTTTATTTTTATGTAGCACAATTTAAAATGCAAAAGCAAAAGATAAGATTTTTATATTACAAATAAATTCTGCGCGTTATTATAGTCACAAACGTCGATTAAAACGTGTGCTCAGAATATGAGGCAAGGCAAAGAACTATATTTGAAATTCCGTATCTCGTGTGACTCATATGAGGAAATTACGTTAAAAATAAAAAAAAATCAATGATAGCCGATGGATTTATGTGGGGCCCGACAACAATCTGATAAAGCATACAAAGTAGTAAATAAATAGTAAATACGTATGAAAATACATTCTTTCACAGTCTGGAATGTGATTCCATAAACTCCAACTTACGATTTTTTTTTAATTTATTTTTTTTTTTTATAACTCATTTTTCATTGTTTTAAAAATTCTAATAGTTTTACTTTTAAAGTCTTAAAATATGATGCTACCACAACATTGTCGGGTGTCGCCTCTTGAAAAAAAATGTACCAAGTTTTTAAAATTAAATTTCCAACAACCATGACATTTCAAAATAAAATATTATCTTAGACGGCCAGTTTTAAAATCAAAAATAAAACAAAGATTAGTGATCAGTTTTAAAAACGGTAATTAATTACCGTTTTTAAAACTGATCACTAATCTTTGTTTTCATTGTTAGATGCTTACATTTAAAGCATCTAACAATGAAAGGTTTTAAAAAAGGAAATCGATCCGCAGCAGTAGCATGTATGTCCACTGTTTATTGGTGATTAAATTTTAATTTTTACCTGAATTACGTTTTTTTTTAATGCCTTTTTTTAACAACTTAAGTGAAGCAAAAATGAAATGCAGTGATATTTGAAAGTAAAGCATAAGAATAATTATATTTCTAACCAGAAAAGAGAAATTAAATTCGTTTATGCTTTTTTAAACTAAATAAGATAAAAAAAAACAACCTAATTCTCGCTAAGGATAGCAATTAGTCGCACATAAATAAACTCACCCAGAATGACGTTCCATGACTGACAAGATTTATTTCTGATGACTGACTATAATCATTAATAACTAAAAACAACATTTAAGTTAACCGCTATGAGATTTCAACCAATCATATACCGAGTAACTAAAGTACATCAGCGGTGAATTCAATTGGACCAATCAAAAGAAGCGTTACTCATAGACTCATAAATCACTACTTATGCTGATGTCCTCAGACACTTAAAACAGCTTCTTACGTAATATTTTTTTGTGTAAAAACAATTTTAAATATCAAAAATAATATTTTTCTCTTGTTTTTACATTTTCAATTTAGAAGTTTTGAATTTTTTTAATGTTTATGATTTTTTAAGAAATTCAAGCAGTTAATGAAACACATTATCCCGGTATTTTTGTATCAGAGGAACTTATTTCCGTAGTCACCACAGTTAAGCGGTTATGGCCCCTTACAACGTTTAAAAGTATAAAAATTATTAATTAATCAGTTAAGATGTGATATAAAATTGTAGCTTATTTTCAGTTTAGATTTAAATTATTTTTACTGTATTTTATTGAATTAAACATTGTAAACTATGAATTATTTTTACTGCATTTTATTGAATTAGTACAGTGTATTTTATTATTGTATTTTTAATGATATAAGCGTTTCTTTGTCGTTATACGCGTGGAAGAGTTATTCCGGATGTTTGTGATTTGATTTTAGTGCACTCTTAAAGAAAAAAAGGTATATCGGTATTTTAACTGAGAAGCAATTTGACTCTAATTATTTTGTATACCCAAAAGTGGCCTATTAATTATTTAATTTCCACAAGCATCCACCTTAATGGCTGATTCTTACGTATATGCCAAAGGTGGCAAGTTACGACTGAAGGGTCCCAAAGAAAAGAAACACAAAAAAAGCAAAAAGAGAAAACACGAACCGACTTCTACGACTGTCAGTCAAGAACCAGTTTCGGAAGATACAAAAGAACACGGTGGTTGGTGGAAAACGATGTCAATAGAAGATATGAGTGGTGGTGCCGTTGCTATTGAAATGAAACCGCAGCGTTATATCAACACTCTCGACAGCGGTTTATTTGAACTTGGACCTGTTCATCCTGACGAAGACCCACCAGACCCGACTGAAATTCTAACTGCCATCAAACTGAACGAAACTAAAATCGCCCTTAAATCAGGCTATGGCAAATATGTGAGCGTGGATAAGTCTAGTGGTGAACTTCTTGGGCGTTCTGACGCAATCGGTGAGCGTGAACAATGGGAACCTGTTTTTCAGGAAAGTGAGATGGCCCTATGCGGCCCCAACGGCTGCTTTCTGACATCGGATGAAGAGGGAAACATTCTGTGTAACCAGAAAAAAGCTGGTAGTAACGAGATGATTTCTATTCGATCGTGTGCCGATCTCAGCAAGGACCCCATGGCCGACATACCTGTTGAAGAACGGGCATCAGTGAAACAAGCTGAGATCAACTACGTGAAGAAATTTCAGAGTTTTCAAGATAGGCACCTGAAAATTTGTAAAGATGATCCCTCGGTACTTAAAAAAGCGAAAAAGGAAGGAACTTTACATGAGAATTTATTAGATAGACGAGAAAAAATGAAATCAGATCGATATTGTAAATAAATTTAAGAAAAAGTTGTTAAAAATTAACTTTTTCGTAAATTTTTATTCTATTTTATTTTTAATTTTCTTCTTTTTTACGTGTATGTTTTACTAATTTGGGCGAAGCAGTGAGCCCTCCTTATCTTTTGTTAAAATGTCCAATAATAATATTCATTAAATATAGTAATCTTTCAGATACTGTTTTTGTCATTCAGTAGGTACACCCAATCTCTCTTTTTCTGACACACACACACACACACACACACACACACATACATGTGTATCCTTGTTGGGGTGGAGGTACCTCCAAAAAAGTGCTAGCTAAGTATTAAAAAATACACTTAATTTTTTTTTAAATTGGAAAATCTTTAAATTTTAGTTATAATTACAATTTAATATAGATTAAATTTAATATTTCCAATCTACTTTGTTTTTTTTTGGTGTTTCCTACTGAATTTAAAATATTGATTTGATTTTTTTTTTTTTAATTATCAGTAAAAATGTAAAATCAATAAATTTGTATATTTTTCTTGACAGATCTGTCAGTACAAAATAATTCTCTTTATTAAAAAAATCTTTCAAACATCATAAGATATATTTTTTAAAAAAAAACAACTTTATTACTGAAAATTAGCAGATTTATTAGAAAATATAATTTAAGCAATCTAATATTTTATTGAATTTTAGGTTTGTTTTTTTTTCTTAATTTTTCATGGATGTTCATATTTCCAAAAATTGACACGTTTGGTTTATACACACAAAAAAATTCAAAATTTGTTTTAAAATACTGCATGTTGTTAAGGAACTTTTATGGTTATGAAATACAATTTTAATTCAATAACAATATCACTTGGCCACTACACAATTTAATACTGAATTTTAAAAGTTTACAAATTATTCTAATTAAAATTTTAAAAAATGTAAACAATTCTTGCAAAAACTCATTATTTATTGAAAAAAAGACTTTTCTTAAAACGATAATATATTTTATTAATAAAAGCAATTAACTCTTAAAAAAAAAAACGCCTTATTTTTATTTTTTATTTTATGATTCAGGGCAGATGATTTAAATTCTCTGAGGACTTGTCCTTATAAAAAAATATCAACATTAAGCGATGCATAAGCATTTCATAAAATTAAATGAGGATAATGTAAAAAAAATCTGATTTTTGCAAGAATTTCCAAATCAATAGGTTTTAACAATGTACAAAGCACTGAAATTTTCCATACAAATTTAAGGTCTCATGATGACATCAAAAACACTTATTTCCAAGGTTCTAAAATTTTTTTTACACGAAAAAAATCCTTTGATCTTTCTTAAAGATGTTGATGAAATTTTGTTTACATTTTGGTTATTTATTTCTTGTATCCTCTTTCTTTGTGAAATTTTTTAAGGTACCTATTGTTACCTCCAAAGATTTGCCAAAAAAAGAGCGTACATGATACAAAAATGTTTTGATTATTAAATTATATTTTTTAATGCTATTTAGAACCTTAAAAATTTTGTTTTTCATGTGACAATGGGTGATCATAAATTAGTGTGGAACATTTTAGCGTCATTTTGTGGCGAAAAACATTTGGAAATTCTTGCAAAAGTCAGATAATTGTCAGACTTTAACTAAACTTTCAAGACTTATTTACAAAATTATCTTACAAACATTTCTGTTTTTAAGAAAATCTTGGAAAAAAATTTTTTACAACTTTACCCGCAACTTATGTAATTTGATGCAATTTTAAGTAATTCATTTTAGTATAGGTTAAACTTTATATTAGTTATAAGCACAAGTCCTCGAAGAATTTGAATCTTTTTTATTTTTTGTCAAACAGGACCCCCAGTTACCAACTCTGAATTGTAAAATAAAAAATGCAATAAAACAAAGACATTATTTAATTAGAAAAGTTTTTAATTGCTTTTATGTATAAAATTTATTATGAACACTAATGTCTTCAGAAAAACATTTTTTTGATGAATAATTAATTTTTACAAGAATTGTTTTCATTTCTGAAAATTTTAATTCGAATTATTTATAATCTTTTATAATTCTGTATTAATTTGTAATGGCTACATGATATTGCTGTTAATTTCTTCTCTTTTTTTTTTTTTTTTTTTTTTTTTTAAGCATATCACCCCAAGCAAGGCTGGAAGCCACTAGCATGCAAGGGGTTACAGAAGGTTTGGAGGAAGAGCAGATAGGAGTGGTAAAGGAGAGGATGTAGAGAAAGATAGTGGATCGATCAAGGCAAGGGGGTTACAAAAGATTTGGAGCGAGAGCAGATAGGATTGAAAGGATGTGAAGGAGGGAAGTGGATAGATCAAGGGAACTGGAGATGTCGATTGACGTTACACTTAAATAGTTGGAGATTGTATTTGTCAGGGAAACAGGAATAAGGAAGCGAGACATGAAGCTATTGGAGTAGAAGAGACGTCTACATCTAACAGTTTCAATGGTGAAGGGGTGAGAATGGGATGCCAGCCTCGTAGGACGTTTAAATTCATGAGGGTAAAAACTATATTTACTAATCATAAATGTAAAAGCTTACCACAGTAATTTTTTTTTAAATTTTGAATTTTTTTGGTGTTTGTATAAATGTGCCAATTTTTGTGAATACGTATGTGTCATATACAACATTCTCACAAAATAAGATTGGTAACTATAATAATTTTCTAACATTTTTTCAACAATTTTCTTAACTAACATTTAAAACCAAAGTACCTAAAATTCTGTAAAATATTAGATTAATTAAATTTTTAAGATTACAGGGTGGTTAAAAAAATATATATATAAAAACGGTGCTCATGTTATATTCGTCAAATAATTGTTATAGTAATAGTCTCACCTTGAAAAAATTTCCAAATGTAAGTCTATCAAGAGCAGTGTCAGTACTTCATAAAAGCACACACCTCCATGTTAACAAAAAGCTATTGTGCGATATTTTGAACTAAAAGTAATTCTTATTTCAAACCAGATTAATTCAACTTTAAATCTTCCTAAAATTTCAAATGAGGTTTCAGAAAAGTATATTTTTATTTTTCAAAGATTTCGTAATGACAAGAATTACCTGTTGACAGATTTGCAAACATGGACAGATTTTAACAATTAAAAGAAACTCCTTCCAGTTAATTTAAATTTGTTTTGAAATGCAGCAAAGTAATTTGCTTATTGGAAATATTAAATTAAATCTATTAGC
Source organism: Acanthosepion esculentum (assembly GCA_964036315.1). Classification (NCBI taxonomy): domain Eukaryota; kingdom Metazoa; phylum Mollusca; class Cephalopoda; order Sepiida; family Sepiidae; genus Acanthosepion; species Acanthosepion esculentum. The sequence goes on along the minus strand of OZ038495.1, from coordinate 17,214,585 downwards.
TTGAAATTAAAACTAAAATAAAAGCTTTTTCATTTTTAAAAATGCATTTTAAACCTTAGGTATTGCTTTTCTTTGGAGGTACCTATGTAGTGCAAAAGTAGGTATACAGTAATGAAACATGTACTGCTTATAGAAACATAACAATTCCACAAATGTTCAAACTGTTTGCTGCCGTCATTCACACTCTTTTTTTTACCTGCAAATCATTTATCATTTATTAAAAACTAAAAATTACAATAAATGTATTATAATAAAAATTATGAAAATAAAAATATTAAAAATGATTTTAGTGAATTCTATTATTAAATGAATCTGAGAACCGCTATTATTACAAAAGTAATACTGGTATAATACTTACTGTATACCTCCTTTTGCAGCCCCCTGTATCTTGTGTATTTTTTTTTATTTTTTATCTAAGATACCATATGTCAGGATCAAAACTTTTGATAAACTATCCAAAGTTCATGTTTTGTTCCATTTTTGTACAAGAACTTTTGAGCATCTCTTTGAAAAGTTTATCATCTATTTAGATCCTGATGTACAACATCTTATTTGAAAAACTGGAAGATATAAGGAAAAATTAAACAGACATACCTGGTCAACTTAATTTAACAAAACTTGTTTGAATGAATTCTTGTTGCTTAAATATACCCTATCTATCTATCTCTCTCTCTATATATATATTTTTTACACACACATACACATACACACACCTATAAATGCAAAAATTTCAGATAGAGTATATCTGTAAATGGACTATGAATAAAGACAAAAAGAAAACTTATCTTAGCTGACATGTTTCGTCTGCTGAGATATTTTATGGCAAATGTAATAATTTTGTGACAAGTATTTATATACAAAAGCAAAAATGCTATTAGTTTTTCAAAATTTTAGGTATAGAAGCTCATGAATATTCATCAGGTTAACGGAAAAGTTAGTCAAGTTTATGGAGGACAGGTGATACAATTCAATGTCTAATAAATGAAAGTGAGTAGGTAATTTTTATTTATATATATATATATATATATACATATACAAATATATATATATATATATATATATACATATACAAATATATATATATATATATATATATATATATACATATACAAATATATATATATATATATACATATACAAATATATATATATATATACATATACAAATATATATATATATATATATATATATATACATATACAAATATATATATACATATACAAATATATATATACATATACAAATATATATATATATATACATATACAAATATATATATACATATACAAATATATATATATATATATATATACATATACAAATATATATATACATATACAAATATATATATATATATATACATATACAAATATATATATATATATATATTTAAGACATTTTTATATTTATACTTTCTTTTTATAGATACAAATATTTAAGTAAACGCTCTGTTTTATAATAAACTGTATTAATAACATTTACCGGCCTGAATGTCCGAGAAATTTTCATAGAAAATATTTCTCCTCCTACAGGAATCAAACCTGTATCCTATACGGAACCATCATATAGCCTGACGTGCCTTCAGAGGACGAATATTTTCTTTCTTTCTTTTTTTACTACTAGCTTTCAATTGTTTCATACAATCATCATCAGGTAGGGAAATAGGTAAGTTTTTTACATCCAGGTAATAACAGGACATCGAAAGATAAAGTGTATCTTTACACTTTATGAAAAAAAGTAGTAAAAAAAGACCTTATAAAACCGGAATTTATAAACAAGGATCATACCATTCATTAACGGATGCGAGGTTAATGTATTTTATTATTAAAAATTGTTTGCGAGAGTGATTCTTGCCATATCATTAACTTCATTATCTGCTTTTCGTATGAATGATTCGCGTAATATAAATTGAACCTGCACCACATAATCATATATATATATATATATATATATATATATATATATATATATATATATGCAAATTAGTATTTAAATTATTTGGGATTTGGATTGATTTTGTACTTAAAATATAGTGAAAAATACATTCATTTACAATGTGTGTCTTTTACACATTAACTCAGTTCAAAGTTTTTTTTTTGTTTTTTTTTAAGCGTATCACCCCAAGCAAGGCTGGAGGCCACTATCACGCATGGGGTTACAGAAGGGTTGGAGGAAGAGCAGATAGGAGTGGTAAAGGAGAGGATGTGGAGAAAGAGAAAGACAGTGTGTCGATCAAGGCAAAGGGGTTACAGAAGATTTGGAGCGAGAGCAGATAGGAATGAAAGATGAAAGGATGTGGAGAAGGGAAGTGGATAAATCAAGGCAACTGGAGATGTCGATTGACGCTACACTTAAACCGTTGGTTATTGTATTTGTCAGGGAAACAGTAATAGGGAAGGGAGTTCCATAGGCGAGATGTGCGAGACATGAAGCTATTGGAGTAGAAGAGACGTCTACATCTAACAGTTTCAACGGTGAAGGAGTGGGAACGTGATGCCAGCCTCGTAGGATGTTTAAATTCACGAGGCCTAGGGACAAGCGAAAGCAACTCCTCGGAGCAATTACCGTGAAAGTACTTGTAAAAAAGGCAGAGCGATGTAACATCGCGTCTGTGAGAGAGCGACTGCAGACGAGATGACAGATCAGGGCCAATCACATTGCATATCCGTCTCTGGATCTTATCTGCAAACAGCAGGGGCCCCAGACCATATATGGTTCAAGTGAATTTTGAGTCAGCATTCTTTATGTGATGAAAATCAACTTAAATTTATGAGCCTTTCATGAAGCAGCTGAAGTATGGTTGAGAAAACCTAATACTCGGTACAATTGTAACAGTACATTTCCAGCATTAAGACAAGCATACTTTATTAATAGTAATAACTGCAATACTAAATGCCATCTGTATGAAAGCTGTACTAAAATCAGTGAAATTATATTGGTGTTTTCAGTAGACTTCCTGTTACCTATAAGTTACTACTGATGTAAAAAATCATTGAAGTAATAAATTTAGTCAATTGTCTCTCATTAGTGTGCTATTATTTCTCTGTAAATACTGAAGGTAACACTGAATCATGATTTGCTCATCTACCAAATGTTAAAGAAACAAAAATTGAATTGTGCATGAATTTCTTTCTATATCCCATCAGTACAGACTGAAGTAGATTCACTTGTTTATTTTAGTTTATTTTTTATTGAGAATCAAATTGACTACATGAGCAAGTTGGTCAGCTAGATGAGCTTGCTACCCATAATGCTATTATAAACACCATTTTTAGTAACTATTCTTCTTGAACTTGTAGACTCCCTGAGTATTGGGTCAGTCTCACCACACTCAGCGCTGTTGATGTAATTTCATTTGCAGTATGTTTTTCACAGCTGAGTTACTCCCTGCAACACTCAACTGGTTTTGATTTTTGGAGTTACCCTTCTTTTTGGCCGCTAATCAAAGCTAGAGAGCTTAGTCTACCCTACTATTTAACTCCTTCCTGGAGAGAGAAGAGATGGATTCATGCCTTTCCTCAGTGCATTTCCAAAGCTGAACATGAATACAACAGCCTTAGTTGGAGTGTGAACTTGGCTTGCCCATTTCCATACCATTAACCACTACATTGTGTGCAAATCCTTTCTTAGTAATAGACTTATTTATTAAGTAAACCGAGATTATCTGTGTAAGACACAGTGAGGATCAAATGCACTACAGTAGTAATAATCTGCAAGACTAATTGTTAATCCTTTTTCCACAGCAAGGTACCCATATCTGAGCCTCAAGGATTGATACAAGTTCACTTTCATCAGTAGATGCATTTAAAGAAGGTTTTAAAATGGTGGAAAATATGTTATGTCTTTTTCTTAAACTTCCACAAAATATTTCCAGTATTAATTTTAACAAAATCAACATCCATATAAGAAAACTGACAACTGTTTATATTATTTACAAGCATAGGGCTAGTTTTTCTTCCTGCACTATGCAGCCATTTCTTTGTTTGAGATTTGTGTAGGCTTTAAAATGTTACCTTCTTTTTTATTATTAGCATCACAGGTAATTTTAGCTGAGCTTGGTCATGCTTAGCAAATACTCAAGTTTGAGGCTTGTTTCATGCTTAAAATAGAAGCCTAGAGAAACTTAGACATTTCAGTTATTTTTGATGTTGCATTAAAATAATATCAGAACCCTACTTCATTCTTAAAATATTCTTTTTTTGGTTTAATCTAAACCTTGTCTATTTCATGATAAATAAAATAAAAAAAAACTATTTCTTAGCAAAATTGTCACGAAGCAGTTCATTAGAATTTTGTTTATCATTTCTTTCATCATGTTATGTGGATACATTTTCGAATGGTCATTTGATCAGGTTGAGCCGGGGTCCGTCGCCTGGGATGCAGAGATAAAAAAAATAGTTAAATATTCTTCTCTTTCTGATAGATTTTTTTGAACTCCTGTGGCAGTGGAAACTTCAGGGGTTATTGGCCCTCGTTCGATGGTGTTCCTTTGGAGGATTGGCATGATTGCGTCTCGATTAAGGGATGAGCCTCGCGAAATGGAGTGGCTCTTGCAGCATGTCTCACTAGCGATGGCTCGAGGTAATGCTTTCTCACTCATTGTGGCTGGCAGAGGATAGCAAAAAAAAAAAAATTGTTTATAGTTACTTTGTTCAAACTATATTATTATTTATAAGTAGAAATAGCTGTGAAAATTTCACATTTTTTCTATTTGAACTTTCTGATTACTCTTAATTCTTAAGTTAATGATTGAATAAGCTCATGGTGAGTTATATGACAATAAAATATCTGTAGAACTTTTCTATTGCATTATAAAGAGAGAGAGCTATGGGAAGAAAGGTTTATATGTTTCCCCCGTTATGGGCATTATTATATCTGTGACATGATAACACTGTACTTCATGGATGGAACAGAATGGCTAAAAGGAATAGGCATGGCAAACATTCTTTGTTCTCAGAGAGACCTCTATACCAATAAGACATACACAAATCTATATATACGTATATACATGTGTCCCACACAGAGAAAATAACATATCTATACAGCAAAGCAGAGTATAAGAAGAAATAAGAAAGAAGGGTCTTACATATAATATGGAGATACTCCTGTTTCTGGAGAAGCCATGTTTAAGACGCCAGATTCAAATGGGCTGGTTTTATCTACTATGTCCCAGGTGGGGACATATTCCACAAAGGGCAAATGGTGAGTCTTGGGTTTTCCCAAACTGAAGACTGTGAGCTGGAGTTTCTTTCTATATCTGGGAAAGATATATTCCCAATAGGAAATGGTACTTGTAATGGGCTTGTAAGCTGTAACATTTGACAGCTGGTTATCTCAGGTGGAAGTCTGGGCAGGACAAACAAACGTGTTTCTTGACACCGATAAGCTTACTGACTGAATGACTAGCCACTCTTGTTCCTGTTAATGATTGAATAAGCTCATGGCGAGTTCTGTAACAATAAGATATCTGTAGAAATTCCCCTATCACATTGTTAAATATTTCAGCTTAACATCTTTAATGAAATAATGCAATAAAAATCATAAATATGAATACTGGTCACTATTTCAAGAAGTAAGGGGTTACAAATGAAAAGATTTGAAATTGATTACTTTTCCATTTCACTGAAACAGACATTAAACATATGAGAGTGTTATCACCTCTTTTATCTTCCCTTCTTTCTTTCATTTTTTCACTGAAACCAAGTAGTGTCTTTTCATGGGATTAAAACGGAATATCTGTCTATATCTCTGAGATGAGGTATTATGTACATTATCTACGTTATGTTTACATAGGTTTTAGTGAGAAAATGAAAGAAAGATATACGCTACAAATACCTAAATAATACACGATTCCGTTTTACATTATTTACATTATTCGGACTCTTGTCCTCATCTTTGTCGCCATATTTATTACAATGTTTCAGCTGTTGTATGCTCTGGCCTTCTTCAGGTGGTTGGAATGTTGAACTGAACCCTTTATTTCACTCACTGTCCTCAAGGACACAGGGCACAGTGGATAAAGGCATTAGTTAGATCCAGTGACAGGACCCAAAGAGTGTGAGTTCAATACCTGGTTAAGGCTGTGGAGAACTTTCAGAGGGAAATTAACAGGAGATAACTGATAACTGACATCCATTAAACATATAGTTGGCTTTAGAGATATAGATTCTAATGCCATTTCCTCAAAGTATTCCATGTATATATTCACCATTGCTGGTGATAATGGCGAGCCCATTAAATAAAGGGTTCAGTTCGACATTCCAACCACCTGAAGAAGGCCGGAGCATACAACAGCCGAAACATTGTAATAAATATGGCGACAAAGATGAGGACAAGAGTCCGTATAATGTAAATAATGTAAAACGGAATCGTGCATTATTTAGGTATTGGTAGCGTATATCTTTCTTTCATTTTCTCACTGAAACCAAGTAGCATTTCTGATATGCCTTTTCCAACTTTCCATGTGATCAAAATGGAATAGTCCATTATTTATGTGGTATTGGCAGGACGTAATATACGTATGGACTCGGTAACTAAGGGAGGGGCAAGCAGAATTATAAGATATGTCTCTTTTCTGTCATGCTCAAATGTAAATGTTTGTAACTGCTGGAATGTTAGAAAGTGACTTTATTTAAATAACTGAACAGTTTAATTAAAAAAAATCAATATTTTCTTAATGGCTTTTATAATTAAATTTATGAAGATCATAAAAATGTAGATGGGAAATGAATATAAACATTTTAATTTGAATATAAATACTGAGTATGCAAATTAGTTTTCTCCCTTAAAAAAGAACCTCTAAGATACACAATATTTTAAGACTGGTAGATATAAACAAATAAAACTATTTCGTCATATACTTTGACATCCAATCCCCATCTCTCCCTCAGGAAGGGGGCTGAGTTTATTCCCCAGTGTCCCCCAAAACAGGAAGTGCTGAGTTGGTTTGGGAATTTTTCTAAGGTAATACTGATAAACCCATTTTAAAAATACATGACCTTGTGTTACATCTGGTTGTGTGTAGACATGAAGGTAAATACCTATATTTGATCACACACTTTTTTTTTTACATGCACATATACACACACAATTTTATATATATTTAATTGATTTCCAGGGTTTTGAGCAGACACACACATACAGACTTTGAGTTTTATAAATTAGCTATATTATTAGAATGGGCCGAAATGAGGGCCCAATCAATGCCCTTGTAGAAGTCATGTGGTACCCTCAGCAGATCCCTTTATAAAGTCCGACTCCCAGAATTCAGCCTCCCTTTTTTGTTTGATTTCCTTTACAACAGGCTCTTAGCCTTGACATGTCGACCAGTGTCTTGCACCCTGCGTGAGGGACTGTCTTTACCTGAGCCCCCGATCGCCAGAGAGAAGCAGCTGTTGCTATAGACCTACATGACACTCAACACAGATACGAGCCTGCAACCAAAGGGAAGCTACCTAGAAGCCCACTACCACTGTTATAGACTGATCATCCTACCAGTTACAAAGATGAATCATCAAGCAAGCTAAATCCACAAAGGCAATTTGTTCGCAAACACACATATAACCTTTTTCCTTTCAATTTTTTTTCCTTGAAGTAAATTAATTGAACTCAAACTGTTGTTGTGTTTCCTTTCTTCAAAGGCTGTCATTCCAATTTGCCTGGATGAACTTAACTTCAGTTTTTTATCTTAAATAATTTTCGGGGGGGGGGGGGGTAAAAATCCCCACAATATTTATATATTACAGGCAGTTTTTTTTATTTTAAGAAAATGAAATTGAAAGCAAAATCTTACTTAGCAAAACAAACCAAAAGCTTCTGTGGTTAATGAAACAAAATTTACTCTTTTAGTTATTATGACTGAGAACTAGATACAAATTCAGTGAATTTGGGGTATTACTCCCACCTTGTCTGTCCTGACTCCCACTAGGTGACACTTTTCAGGAGAATGAAAAACCCATTTTCTTTTCAAGTTATATGTAATATCTATTTTAGCTATTGCTGCTGTTTAAAGTTGCAAGTGATGTGGTTTCTGTTATTTGGTACAGTTCTTTGTGATTCTTTGTTATTCTGTAGCATCAGTCCACAAAGTTTGAAGAAAGATAGTCCTCACCAAGATCCACAGGCTTGACACACTCAAAGCCATTTTTAACCATCTTGCTCACATTTTTGATCCACATCGGGACTTGTCTCCACTGGGGAAGGTTTCTTTCCCCAGGTAACAGACTTTCAAACAAACCATGTAAATATCACTATGTTATATACATTTTTTTTCTTTCCTTTTTTGAGTTATCTGTACACAACAATTTTTTTCTTTCACATTTGTGAGGCATGTTCTTCTTTAAATAAATATATATAAAACTCATTCACATGTTGAAATTCATTTCATTTAAAAATGTTAAATTCATTTATCCTGGAAGTGATCTTCCTGATTAGCAACAAGTTGAGATTAACAACTCCTTCTACAACTTGGTGACCAACACGTCTAATACAAATTGTACAACTATTCTATTGTAAAGATCAGTATGTGTGCTGCAAGATTCAGATTGTAATTTCTGTTCAGCAAATTTGCTACTGGAAATGAGGTTTTGAGCTTAAGATATGAATGGAATGTGGAAATTATTGAAGAAATTCTTTCAAAAGACAATAATCTTTTTAAGAGAGATTGGTATAAGCACATGCATAGAATTTGAGACAATTTTTACGATTAGAAGAAATTTTTAGAGAGAAAAATGAAAACAATAAAAGGTTTTCTGAAGAGAAATGCAATCCAAGAGGATCTAAATTTCAATGGTGATTCCTTTTATTATTTTTACATGAAAAATGAGACATGATATCAGAAAAGGAGACATGACATCCAAAAAGGAGACATGCTATCAGAAAATGAGATATAACATCAGAAAATGAGACATGTCATAAAAAATAAAACTGCTTGGAAATACCAGGTGCTGTAAGCTTAGATGTGTGGGTGGGTGTAACATTACAGAAATCAATTTTCGATTCTGTAATGTTATCCATTACACCACCCACACATTTAAGAGCTGAGTTCCAATTTCAGTTGGGTTTGTTATATTCCCTTTGACACAAATACCCCAGGGAAAGGTAGGAATCCACCTCTTCTCAGCTGTTAGGTTAATTAGTAGGACTAGTATCAATAAATCATTATTATCTCAAAAGATTTCTTACAATGTAAAAATATTTACAAGCTGTAAATGAACTACAAAAGTTTGATAAGAAATATAAAAATCAACCAGTTTCGATAAAAGCAATGAAAAGATCTACGTTTGATACTTTCTTTCCACAAAATCTTCTCTACACAAAAATGCTCCCAACACAATCAAAATGTCTGTCTCATTTTGTTTCACATTTTTCTTTGTCTGTTTTCTCAAACACTTCAGCATTTTTAATGCTTTTTTGTCAATGCACAACATCTTCTCAACTTTAAACAACTGCCCTTAACCTAATAACAACAATATTGATGCATTTGTCCCATATAAGTACGTTCCTTGAAGAACATGGTGTCAAATGACTGCAGCCAACTTTGCATATCTGCATCAACAGTGTCACCTGGGTTGAATTACTTCCCAAATGAATGTTCTTTAATGAGCCAAAGCCGATGATAATCTTAAATCCATGACTTGGAGAAAAATAGTCAAAATTCAGCTGTTGGCAAAGAAGTTGATGTTGCTTATGAACAGGGAGATAAGAACTTTTGGACTTTATACTACATGGCCAATTATTTAACATGACCAGACATTGATGGTAGCTGTTTGTTGAAAAAAAAAAAAACTTGAATAGCTGTGTAAAGGGATCATCCTACTGCATGACAATGTTACATTTCACACAACCAGTTTGAGAAAAGCTTGTTTCCTGTGAGATGTTTTACCACATATGTGGCATAATTCTAATTTGTCTCTTTCAAATTGTCAAATAATGTTTGTCCAGCCGTTCCGTAGATAATGCTGCTGTTGTAAAGTTACAAGAATGGCACTGACGGCCACTGATGTATCACGCATGGCACATAACCAAACTGATGCCCTTGAGTGCATCAATCTCAGTTATAACTCTGTGGAAATGTAACATGATGATAACTGTGGATGCTGCAACATAATGGTGTAGGGATGCAAAGAGCGATTATCTCTCTTTGGTTGAGACGAACTCACATGACAGATGCTGAGTGAAGTCATAAAGAGATGAACAACAGTTTCTATTTATCACACCCTGATGCAAGGCATGTCTGCCCATGCCAGTTGTTATATAAGCTGCGGAGAAGATGGACATCACATGCCCACAGTGGTAGGATGAGCAGAGGAATTCACATGGTTCACCAGAAATATAAAGGATACTCGGACAATTCAGTCTATGGCAACTAGTAAAGTATATACATCAGAAATAGAGAACAGACACGAACTCGTGTCCTTTTTTTACCTCAAGAAACCTGTTTTTCTATAAAAACCAGCTGTTAATTTTAACAATTGTTTTCATTCTTCCTTAATCGTCATGATAACCACTGCTAAATGGAAGTTCATGAAAAAACTAATTTTTCTTATTTTTAATTCTTTTATTAACCGTGATTGACCTCGCAAGAAAGAAAGAGCAGTGTGTACTTTAAAGACATGTCTAAAGATTTTCTCTTTACGTATTTTTGCCTCAAACTCATATTACGAAATAAATAATACAAGGGAGGTAACAATTTAGCTAATGTAATGAGTTCTTTCCCTTGTTTGTATTTGTTCAGCTTCTGCAACATTTTATTGATTTATTTTTTATTTTAATTTATTTATTTGTCCTCTTTTTCTTGCTTCCTGTTTCGTACAATCACTTATCACGGTATTTTCCCAATGAGTAAGGCAACGGAGTAAACATATACATTCTGTAATTTCTGTCTGAATTCCTGGGATAAAGAGTTATTATTTAAATGCAGACAATTGCCTCCATCTTTGTTGCCGTTATCATCACCAACAACCAATTTTTGATGTTGTGATACTTAATCTGTATACGGTTTATATTTTCTATACATTTCTAATATTCTCCTTAGTATTTACACTATTTACATTCAGACTATTATCCTCATCTTTGTTGTTGGGATAACAACAATAATGATAAAGACAATAGTCTAAACGATAACTCCTGTCTTATGCTATCTGGGTTTCTTCATACTTAAAGGTCTTTTTTCCTATTATCATTTGTCCTTTTTTTTTTGCATAGCTTATTGTATGTTATTAGCTAGTTTTGTATTTAATTGGACATCAAACTACATCCAGTCACCTTATAGTGACACTAAGAGCAGAAACAGGAAGTTACGTCTTTTATAGCATAAAACATAATGACATATTTCAGGCTTTGTGCAATAGGCTCCACGTATAACTTCCAGTTGAAGTTGATTAAATACAATCCTAAATAAATATGTGTTGACCAATAAGAAATGAGCACGCCTGAAATAATCAACAACTTAATCGGAGCCTCTTTCGACTTCACTAACAATATAAATAGACCCACCCCCCGTCTAAAAGAGAAAAAGACAGGATTCCAACAGGAGACACACAGAGAAGACACAGAGTGACGAACACTTCCAACTGTGAGTGGATAAATCAAAGGTATCTTGGCTTCAATAACCTCTATCACTCCTCACGCCTTTCTTGTCATTTTCACCCGCTTTACTTCTCTCGTACATTCTACCTCCTTTTCCTTATTCACAGGACGTATTACCAAATGAAGCTAGCATCTCTCAAAAACACTTAATTACTTTTACAAACTCTTGTATTCATTGAAATGTAACAAAAAAAAAATTATTTAATACTTAAATCCCAACCTTGTGCCATCTATAGACATTACTACTGTTTTTGTACAATACAAAACTACTTACTAATGTTTATATAAACTACTATTGTTATACTCCAGGCTTGATTGTTCTTAAAATGTAGTTTATCATGTTTTATTTACTCATTCATACATCCCTTATGGTGAGCTAATCCTAACAAGGCCCAAATTGAACCCCACAAATAACCCACAATAGCCTTAGGTATCCAGTACTTTTCTGATTGCTTATGTTGTGTGAAGTTAACAAGCCTTCTGTCACACCAAAAAGTCACTGGCAAATGTAAATTGCTATCCACTCTGACTCATAGATATTTCAAATGGATGATGACAATACTCAGCTCCCACCACAAATTAGAGATGCAACACTTTCCTCAGTACAAGAGCTTTTCTAAGCAGTGATGCCACCTGCACACACCCAATGATGTCAGGAGATGCCTGAAAATAGTGCAGAAAGCGGCAACTACAAAAAGGAACACTTAAGCTGCTGTTTGGTATATTTCACTGATTTGCAATACCAGATCATGGTACCTCTATATTTTCACCTGCTTTGTCATCATGATGTTCTCATCCCAAGATACCACAACATCTGTCAGGATTCATTCAGGACTGCTCTCGTGCACAAGTGGGATAACAGGATGATTTCTCTCCAAATGCTTGTCAGTCAAGATGGTGTTATTCCATATGAACTTTACTTTCACTTTCTCAGCTACTGAAAGTGGTGAATGCTCATATCACTTCTTTATGCACTCAAGGACATCAGTTCGATTATGTGCCATGCGTGATACATGCTTAGGCGATCATGTATCTTTCTAAACATGACTGATCAGGCAGATTCTTTCCTGCAGTAGCCTGCCATTTCTTTCTGCTATAGAACCGGGTCTGTCCTGCTATTTACCCATAGGTGGAGGGAGAAGAAGATGATTAATACCTTTCCCAAAGGTATTAGCATGTAAGTGAATGTAATGGATTCGACTGGAATTCGAACTCGGCTCTCCGATTCTTCAATCTGAGCCGCTATCCATTACTCCGCCATGCCTCCTTAAGGGCATAATTCCTTCATAGTTAAATCTAAATTATTATTATTATTGAGTGAGAATTCAGCATGCCAATAAAGTGAGGCTGGGGCACAAATATATGAAGTTCAAAGTACCCATCATGACATCCAATCTGATAAGGGTATACCAGGTATCAGAGCCAAATGTAGGCAGTACGGGGACATGACCAACTGGTTACAGTCGGACAAGCTAATCAATTAATATTAGAAGACATAAGAACTATGACTTGTCTAGCATCAATGTCTTATTATTGTTATCATCATCATCATTATTATTACTATTATTGTTATTACTATTATTATTATTATTATTATTGTTTTTACTTTCTTTGATATCTGGCATTTACACATTTCTTTCCGGGTCCCGCCCAGCGACCTAAGGTTAGAAATGGTATCATGACACTTTCCACCGAAAAAAAAAAAAAAAAATTACATAGATAAAGCCCTTCGTAAAGTGTGGGCTGTACTTGTCAGAATAATTTTTTGTATCACTTTGAGGCATGGACTTCCAGGGATCCCTTCAATTAGTCTACTGGAATCTTTTCCAACCAATCCTAAGGCTCCAACTACAACAGGGATTGTTGATATTCCCATGTGCCACATTTTTGAGATTTCTATTTCAAGGTCCTTGTATTTTGACAGCTTTTCAAATATCTTCAAAGATACATTGCAGTCTGCAGGGACTGCTATATCAATAAAGAGGCACTTATTATTATTATTATTGTTATTATTATTATTATTATTATTCTGTAATTGCTATAAAGGAGATAAATTTTTAAGTGCTAAATTATTTTGTTCAAATGATATTACCTTTTAATATTTTACAAATTAGATTAGAGCACAAAGCCAAACAAGAGTAAGGTGCCAACATTTTAAATCAGGAAAGCTTGTAGCCTCGAAAATCTGTTTTGTTCCTGGTTTTTGTCTATCTTTGAACCTGAACTACTGGCAACAATGGACATTTAAGAATGATCTCACTCATGAGATAAAATAAGTGATGTTGCTTATTTGTCTGTTCTTAATTAAAATGGATTGCAGCAGATTTATGATTGGATACATGGAAATTGCAAATTAATAATTTTATTAATTTTTATAGATTTGTGAATCTTTTCTAAAACCACTTTTTTTTAAATAATCATTTCACTCCAAGCATGGCAGTAAAGCCCCTAAGATACAAGGGATTACTGAGCATGAAAGAATAAGAAAAAACAGAAATATTATTAAGTGAGAATAATAGAAGAGTTGTCATATTATTATTATTATTATTGTTGTTGTTATTATTATTATTATTATTGTTAACAACAACAACAACTGTCAAATGAAATAATATGAACATTATATTAACACAATAATAAGATTAAAGAAAATAGTTATACTGTAATATTTAGTATATTAAATTACACTTTTGTTATAAGTCTGAAACTGTTTATTATTAAAAAAAATCCATGAACGTGATCATATTTATAAGCCATTTGTGCACTTCCATGTAGTGTAATGGTTAACAAGCTTGTCTCGCTAGAACAATTGCGTAGATACGTGAGTAACGAGCTCGAATCTCACTGGGTGCTAAATACTTTTGGCCTTGTTCCACATCTGAGCTACGCTTCGAAAATCATTTTAGGGCACATCAACGTGATGTAATGGTTAGCAAGCTTATCTCATTAGATTAATTACGACTGAAAAATGAGTTTAATCTTCACTGGGTTCCCCAAAACTTTCGGCCTTGTGCCACATCTAAGCTACGCTGGAAAATCACCATATTTATAAGGCATTTATGCAATTTGGTTCAAGTTGTCTTCATTTTTCTGACATTAACACGTTTTATCTAATTGGTATAAAATACATCATTATAATATGGCTTATTTACAGTTTAATGTTTTTTTTTTTGTTGTCTGTTGGAAATAATAATCTTCACCAACTTATCGCTTAAAAATGGAGTTACAAACATTTTAATGATCGGTTTTAGTTATTCTACCAAGCTAATCGAAAATAGTGGAGAAAATATTTCAAGGGAGATAATATCTGAATTTTTTGAAAGAGTTATTTTTCATGAATGATAAAAATAAAATATATAAAAATAAATGTGAAGAATTCCAATTAAAATAAGACATTTGCGCTTTTCTTTTTCAACTTTTATCTTTCTCTCTCTTTCCCCCTCTTTCTCCCCCTCTTTCTCCCCCTCTCTCCCCCCTCTCTCTAAACTTCACTTTCTATACTTCTCTCAACCTACGAGAAAGCAACCCGCAAATAAAAAGAGGAAGAAGAAAAGAGTGAACCTGGCCAAAAAACACAGAAGGTTTTTAGAAGCAAAGCTTGCTTATTTGTGACCGAGAAATACCAAAAATCAAGGAGGCTCTACACATAACTTCCGTTATAATATATATATATTTAAAAAAAATGAAAACGAAAGGAAATAATTTGGCAAATTCAGAAAATTGAGACAAAGAGACTTTGTAATCTTAGTGGAAACCAAAGTTCCCCTCACAAATTCTAAAGTATTCAAAATGATATAAACCGACGCCTCTAGATATGTGGAAGAAAAGAACGCAGCCATGCATAATTCGTGAAGAAGCTACTGACATTTTCGCGCTGGTTCTGGACCACAAAAGAACATAGTAAATTGACACTGAGCTAACTTATAATATTACAACTACCCCTATCATGGTCTAAATTCAAAACGACTACAAACGGATATTTCTCCAGATTGCGATCAATATCCGCTTTATTAACTATTTTTTGCTACACAGAATACCTAAGAACTCACTCATCACTCTAAAGAAAATAAATAAATCAGTTTGTTTTTATTCCTAAAATTTCTGATAAAATAATTATCCTACCGCACAATATTCACACTGGCAATCTTCTGATGTTGAACACGTATCCATAAACTGATCCAAATAACAACATTCGCAAACGTGTAGAGAAATCTAAATTGAATCATAAGCAAAGCCGCATTTTTCTGTTCTTTCTAGATAAATGGCGATTGATTCGAATATCCAAACTTAAATCGACCATTCGCCCTTGCATGGAGTATTGCTGCCATATATGGTCTGGAGTACCCTGCTGTTTGCCTCAGGGTTCTTGATAAGATCCAGAGACGGATATGCAATATAATTGGCCCTGATCTGTCATCTCGTCTGCAGTCGCTCTCTCACAGATGCGACGTTGCCTCGCTCTGTCTTTTTTACAAATACTTTCACGGTAATTGCACCGATGAGCTGCTTTCGCTGGTTCCTAGGCCTCATGAATTTAAACGTCCTACTAGG
Source organism: Acanthosepion esculentum (assembly GCA_964036315.1). Lineage (NCBI taxonomy): Eukaryota > Metazoa > Mollusca > Cephalopoda > Sepiida > Sepiidae > Acanthosepion > Acanthosepion esculentum. The sequence continues at coordinate 17,198,447 of OZ038495.1, read as the reverse complement.
CTGGCATCCCATTCCCACCCCTTCACCGTTGAAACTGTTAGATGTAGACGTCTCTTCTCCTCCAATAGCTACATGTCTCGCACATTTCGCCTGTGGAACACCCTTCCTTATTCCTGTTTCCCTGACAAATACAATCTCCAACTATTTAAGTGTAACGTCAATCGAAATCTCCGGTTGCCTTGATCTATCCACTTCCCTTCTCCACATCCTTTCACCTTTCATTCCTATCTGCTCTCGCTCCAAATCTTCTGTAACCCCCTTGCCTTGATCGATCCACTATATTTCTCCACATCCTCTCCTTTACCACTCGTATCTGCTCTTCCTCCAAACCTTCTGTAACCCCTTGCGTGCTAGTGGCTTCCAGCCTTGCTTGGGGTGATAAGCTTAAAAAAATTATTATATAATGGCAGTACTTTATGTTAAATGGGAAAACGAAATAATAATCACGATTATATCATGTTTTATTTTAACACCTATTCAATTTGTGTACATAGGCAAGGTTTCAGATGTTTTTTTTTCGCTGCCTACTGGCCTTTTTGCTACTCCACATGTCCCACTACTTAGTTTGTTAGCGAATAAATCTATTAAAGCTAAGTACTTTTGTCGGTATCGGGTAACCCTGAAGTTCTGAACTGAGACCTTTTATTCAATCCACAGGAATACTTCTTATTTCACTTTCCATACTTAGGGGAGATAACTCATGTCAGAACATTCACCCGTCTTGTTCACCTTTGTGTCACTTGTGTGTTTCTTCCACTGAATCAGATCATGTGAGTTTATCGCGATGCCAGACTCACTAGGGTGAAAGCGTTGGTCAAAATATATTAATCTCCTAGAACAGATATGAGTTCAATCCCTGATGAATATGACTGATAAATATTAATTGATATGGAAAAAAAAAAAAACTCCTAATGATCTACTTCACGTGAACTGAAAAAGGGTACTGTTCGAAATTCGAAGAAGGTTGCGAAACATAACAACTGAAGAAGGCCGGAGGGTATAACTACCTAAACGTTGTGATTGTAACCAATATGAACATGCGGGTTCGAATAATAAGGTATATGATAATGATAATACCTCGTGTGAATAATTCCGAGAAAAACGAAAGGATAAATTTATCTGATGCATTCAAACTCACGGGTGTTTGGACTAGGCCTAGAATTTCAGACAGGTTATTTCAAAAATGACCCGCAGGGGATAATTCTCGGAATGACACTTTAGTCTTCCTGCCCTGACGAACAAGAATATGGACATAAAAAGGATTTACTACAAAGAGCTTTGCTTTTTTCACAACTGAGCCGAACTTTGTTTCACGTAATGCCTCCCAATTCTACTACTCCAGATGAGCGCAGCCACAACTCGATTGGCGTGAGAAATTGAATAATCGTTCAGGCAGAGTAGCTTTAGTAACACTTGACTGCAGTAAGCCTATTGGAAGCAACGCATCTTACAGATTGATTTTCCAATGCAAAGGTGATTTCAGTGAAAGGGCATATTACATAATTCCATTATACCGTTCATGCCGTATATTGAATTTCAGATAATAAAAGGAAATCCGGTCTGTGAAAATTCTGTGATTATGCAAAAGGTTCCTTAAGTCCGATGACATGAATGAAATTCTGCCAACACAATGGACCGTGTTTGTCTAGTAGCTTAGGACTTCCACATAGTCAAGTGGGTTCAATCTGGTCCTAAGGTGCCGGCAGTTTTATGACACCAACAGTAAAATCGCGATATGAGGTTATGAAAACAATCACCCGATATCCATAAGCATGGAAAATAAAAATAAAATAAATAAATGATAAATTTCGGGATCAAGTGCCACTCGACCGGAATTTAGGGAATTTCGGTTGTGAGCGTAATGGCACATTCTAAGATGAACCAGTGACAAACCATTCGTAATGATGTATATATAGTCGGTAGTCAGAAGCCAGTCACCATTGTGACGTAGCCACGATTCCATTAACCATATAGGCGTAAGGAAGAGAAATCTCAAATTCTAGACGAAAATTAGTTAGATATAAAAAGAGAGAAATAAATAAATAAATCAAAATAGATAAGAATCTACTAATGCTTTCAACTTGCGAGCGAATATGTTCCATGATCAGTCATACCCTCCTCTTCTCTTCACAACTTCTTTCCCTCTTTACCTACTCTTCCACCCACACACCACGGGTCCATGACTTTGAAGCGACCCGACGCGAAAATGACCTGGTTCCGAAATCCCACAGCTATCAGGCGGTCAACCATAAGTGAATTCCATGCATTCACGTGACCAGGCCATCCTAAGGGCAGATTGAAATTTTGGCCATCACGCAAACGATGCGTGATCTGTGCTCCATCCTCCCGTGTGCCCGGTCAAGGACGAAGAAAACCCACGTAACTTTCTTTGGGGACAGCAAGAATCTAAAAAAGGATTTTCAGTTTCCGTCTGATCAGTGGCAGATGAACATCGCTGGGCAAAATCGTCCCAATTCCAAAATGGACTGCCCACTGAAATGAAGAAGACAACAAAGTCTGTCGACTAGAGACGAAAGGGCTGCTACGAAAACTGTATCGACCAACGAAACGCCTATACGTGATGCTGTAAAACTTTGAACACTTCCGAAAGGAAAAGAATTCAGGAAAATTGTCGGCCGACCAAAATGTTGGGTTAATATACGAACTCTCGCTTCGGCGAATCTGAACTTTGTGTGAAAACGTCAACTCGACTGACAGATAAGTTGATTCTCTTGGCTTGATCTCTTTTTTTTATGTATATATATATATGTATTCGCTCGCGCCTTCTTTTCTTCCATAGGTTCCTCCCCCTTTGTTAAATGTATTTCTTTCTTTTTTCTTTACCTGTTTTTATATTGGTAAATAAATGTTTTATTTTGAGAACCATCGTCTTGCGTCTGTTCTTCGTTGACTCCCTTGTGTCGCTTTCATTTCTGAGTGAAGACCGAGAAAGGATCCCACGTTTTCTTTTTTTTAAACTCGTGGTTAATCTACATGCTACAAGTTCGTAACATCATCCATCATTCGAGATGGAGAGATTAGCTGGAAACGATAGGCAAAAGGTCGGTAAGAGAGGGTCGGTAGTCAGTCAGAGTTCTCGCTAGTCGAAGGAAGATCTGGTCAGATTGTCTGTCATGAAAGAGAAAGGAATGTAGACCAAAGTGTCACTTACCTATAGCTGAGATATGAAGCCAAGAATGAAGAACCCACTATATTGTAAAAGCAGCATTCGTGTTTACTCTACTTGTAGCGATATTTAAACTGAATTTTGCTTTGTAGAACGTACACCAAGACTTTTGTTTTGTTCAGACCGACTCAAACGGGAATCGAAACGCATCTCTAGTTGGTGAAAAGCTGACCAAGGGCCGTGTGCTCACAGTACACCTATCCGAGTGCATGAATGCGTTCGAGGCATCGACACAAGCAAAAGCTAAAGTAAAAACGAAAACACCACTGAGTCACTCAAATAATACAGTTCATTTGATCAAAGATGATACACCAATCAATGAATCCCTGAATTAAACTCGGCATAAACTGAGCACAAGGTCTACATTCTTTTGACATCTTCAGTAACGAATCCTAAAATTCATTTTTTGATCCTCGTGGTATCCGTTCGCCAAGTTAGGCCCTCGTTCGTTCAATTCGAGATTTGTTCAGGCTAGACCGAAATTCCCTGTGTGATAAAAAAAAACTCTGCTCGCGAAAATGTAGCATAAGTCTTCTGGTCGTCTAAACCATTATTATTTTTGTCTCAAATCAATCTGACGAATTAAACTCGGCATAAATTGAGCACAAGGTCTACATTCTTTTGACATCTTCAGTAACGAATCCTCACCTTCATTTTTTGATCATCGTGTTATCCGTTCGCCAAGTTAGGCCCTCATTCGTTCAATTCGAGATTTGTTCAGGCTAGACCGAAATTCCCTGTATGATAAAAAAAAAAACTCTGCTTGCGAAAATGTAGCATAAGTCTTCTGGTCGTCTAAACCATTATTATTTTTTCTCAAATCAATCTGACGAATTAAACTCGGCATAAATTGAGCACAAGGTCTACATTTTTTTGACATCTTCAGTAACGAATGCTCACCTTCATTTTTTGATCATCGTGGTATCCGTTCGCTAAGTTAGGCCCTCATTCGTTCAATTCGAGATTTGTTCAGGCTAGACCGAAATTCCCTGTGTGATAAAAAAAACTCTGCTTGCGAAAATGTAGCATTAGTCTTCTGGTCGTCTAAACCATTATTATTTTTGTCTCAAATCAATCTGACGATTCGCATTGTCCCTTTCTATGGCCACCTTTCCTCAACGTTTCCATTAATTCTTAATCACTGATAATTTCGTTCTTTCTGATTTTACAAAGGCAATACACAGACTATATATTTATTGTACTTTTAAATACAATTGGAAGGAAAGTGGGGTGCGGCCAGGCGTCACTGACTGTCCTAAACTTAGTTAATATGATTCGCGACCCATTCATTTTTTACAGTTTACTCATTCACCACAAGAATTCGTCCATCTCCGTTCAAACAACACATACCACAAATGCTACCAGGCTGGCATCTCGGTTCCGCTCTTTCACTGTCAAAACGGCTAAATGCAACCGTATCTTCTTCTCAAACAGCCTCTTCTCCTGCACTTCCCGTCTGCGGAACTCCCTTCTCCTTACTTGCTTCCCCGATGACTATACACTTCAAATATTCAAGTGTAATGTCAATCGACATCTGAAAACCTGAGCTTTTCCCTCGTCCTTCTCTGTATCCTTTCCTCAAACACGCCTCTTTACTCTTGTTCTCAATCCTCTGTAACCCCTTGCGTGCTAGTGGCACTCCTGCCTTGCTTGGGGTGAATTGCCTTAAAAAGTACAACACATTCACAGGGCACTATTTACATTATTCTTAAGGACACATGACCCAGTGGATAAAGGCGTTCGTTAGATCCATTGACAGGACACAGAGGAGTTGTGAGTTCAATACCTGGTGAAGGCAGTGGAGAAGTTGGAAAGGGGAATTAACAGGAGATAACTGATAAGTGACATCCATTAGACAAGGCACGTGGAACTAGAACAGTCTACCCCAGCGAGCGAAATAAAGGGTTCAGTTCGACATTTCAACCACATGAAGAAGGCCGGAGCATACAACGGCCGAAACCTTGTGATAAACATGGCAACAAAGATGAGGACAATAGTCCAAATAATATAAATAGTGTACATAATACTTCCTCTCAGAAATATAGACAGATACATTCAGACGGATTATACTAAAACACCTATGATATAAAAATTTCACAATATATGCAGATTTTCCTTTTTTCTTACAAAAAAAAATAGCAAAACTATATGACATGAAATGAGGGAGAAGGGGTTGAACCCAATAGCGAAAATAAAATACAACCAGACATTGAAACTAAAAATAAAATATGTTAGTAGGATCCGTCTATCCCCGCGACACACAGACTGTATACAAAACAAATTTTAAGTTTCAAAATAACATGGGGTTCATCATGATTACCTACAGGCGAAACCAATTAGTTGGTTCGTGTAGATAAGTCGGGAAGAAAGGGTAAAGTCGAAAACTTATAGACATAGAGAAGGAAGTTAGCGATAAAATAAAAACTAATTGGACCATTATTTATTCCCCGACTGGCAACATTTGTATATATGTGATGACAAAGATATAGGACATTTCAACTGCTTGTATTAAGAAACACATTCAATGGTATACTACTGGAATATCTGAAAATGTTTTTTTTTACTAATATGATTTTAATATTTTCTATATAAGTCTATACTTAATCATTACGTTGAATGACAATTTCGACATCTTTATTTCACCTTTGAACTTACGTGATGCATAAAATTGCTAATCTTAAAATAATTTGTAGTGCCTGTCAATATAAAAATAATTCCCAATAAACTCATATATATGCTTTTTGTATTCGTTGTATGTAATAATTCGAGTGAGTATATCTTTATTTCGACTCATAAATTTTAACTCTTATGCGTTATATAAACACTTAATAGTCACACATTAGTAACCACAGTAAAATCTTGTATTAATTCTAAAATGTTAAAACAAACATCAGGTATTAATTACTGGCTTCTACATAAAAAAACGTTATTAATTTAAGTTTTCTATCTATAACTCATCAATGCCCGCTGTCATATGTTTTTGACGGTGAGCACTGATGGCTCAAACTATATTCCCTTTTCTGTCGATTTTTTGTTTCATATATTGAGACCATGTTGCTTAAAGTTCGTATTTTTTTAAAAATCATAAATTTTCCAACAGGTTTCAGTAAAGTTTGCCCTTATATATAGATACCTCCACGAGATCGCTAAAAAAAAGAGCATAGCATGATGAAAAAGACGCCAACCTTGACAAAAACAAAATTTTATTGTCTAAATATTTATGGTATTATTAAGAGGAAAGATCAAAGTTTATTTTAATTATTTAAAAAAAATTTCCTTCTTTTTAGAACAATCTGAATTTTCATTTAAAAATCCTTGTTTCTCTTTGTATCACCGGAACTAGGAAAATAACATATACAATTTTTAGCACGTTTTTTTTTTGTATGACACACATTAAATTGTAAAATCTTGCAAAAATAAAAATAATTGTCGGATGTTAATGAAACTTTCAGAAAGTATTCACAGATGATCGAATTTATTAGAAATATGTTTTCTTTTATTAAAGTCATGGAAGAAATATATTTTTTTATGTTTATTACACCCCATAACTAATTTTATGAAAACGCTAGAAATTCGATCGCGTCAGGTTTAGTGATTACAATAGTTAAAAGCACAAGGCCTTGAGGAATGCAAATCATGTTTTTTTTTGTTTTTAATTGGATCCCCCTACCTGAAAATCAGCTCTGAATTGTAACATACAAAACTCAATAAAACAAATATATTATTTAATTTCAAATGCTTTTATTTGCTTTTAGTTGTTTTTATGAATATGGACAATATTTTCTGAAAGCAAAAAAAATTTTCGATGAAAAATGAATTTTTAATACAATTATTTGTTATTTCTTTAATTATAATAGATTTTATGTTTAAGTTAAAATATTATAAAATTAGTTAAAAGCCGCATCAGGTTTTGTAAGTGTCCTTATGAGATAGATCTTTTTTTTAGTGCGTTGTAAATTGTATCATTTTGACTAATCAGAAGATCCGCAGTAATTAAGAAATGAAAATTTGTGTTTATAATCGGGCTGTAATTATAAAGTACGGAAGACCAACCAGAATACAATTAAGTTGCGTTATTTGTTCTCCGCTGTTAAGACCTTTACTTTTGCGAAACATGTCTGGAGAAGTTTATTTGATTTTTCAATTTCAACTGAGAAGGGTACCTACAAGTATCAGTATCATCTTATGAAATTTATATGATCTTATTTTTATATTAATCTCAGTTATGACATTTTTTTCCATAAATGAAATATCAAAAATAATAATAAAATGAATGGAAATACAAATAACACAGTAAAATGTAATAAATGTACATAATATTATAGTATTTTATGTACACTTCTGATAAGATTTCATAGGAAAGGTACCTATAAATTAATTAGATACCTTTCTTAGGAAATTTAATCTGATTCGTATCAGTCTTATCTTAATTTCTTTATAATATATTTTCCATAAAGCATCGTAAACGTAAAGGTGAAAGCTAAGTACAAAAAACAGAAAAAAATTAGAGCGCTGAAAGTTTTCCTTAAAAATAATGAGGTAAATAATTTGGTCACGTAAATGTAAATAATTTCACTTTTCTCCTTCCGTAGAACAAATTATCTTCACGGAATCCGTCAATATGTCATTCATCACCTGTCAAGTGACGCGAAAGTTTATGACCTGCTTTGTTTTATTTTCAAATTACATCTTTTCGGCGCAGAAGCTAAGTTAAGCTTGATTCAAAATATTTTAAATAAACATTATAATTTCTGATTTTCTCAAAATAAGTTTTTAAAAAAAGATAATTAATATTTAAAAGAATTTCAAACAGAGATTTTCATTGATTTTATAAATTGGAAAAAATGGTTGCCATCTGTCAATTTTGCTGAATCAAAAAAAAAAACAAGATATTTAACGAAATTTTCGGATGTGTTAGAAACAATTAAAAAATGTAAAAAATACCCCCAAAATACTTTCTTCTTAATAATAACATAAACATTTAGACGATAAAATTTTGTTTTCGTCAAGTTTGGCGTCTTTTTCATCATGCTATGCTCTTTTTTAGCGATCTCATGGCGGTACCTATCTTATATATACAGTGGGGGAAACAAATATTCGTACACTTACAAATTTTAAATTTATTGTATGAATAAACATACTAATTTAACTAATGAATAAACATACTTTTCATATAATAAACTGTACAGAGATGCATAATAACTAAATATGCATAGAAAACAAGACAAATTTGATATAGTAGAAATAAATTCCATTTATCCATTTTAATGGACGAACAAGGTATTCGTACAATACAAAAAACAATACATAATCTTCATTTAATACTTAGATTAGCCATTATTCAATTCTACAACAACCAATCTCTCCTTGTAGTCCTCAGTTAATCTTCTTCGCATACGGTATTCAGATCCAGGATGTTTGTTGATGCTCTCGATTGGATTTGACTTTTCAAATTATACCACAGTTTCTCGATTGGGTTTAAATTTGGGGACTAACTTGGCCATTTCAGTATATTTACATTATTTTTAGTAAACCATTTCTTCGTAGTTTTTACAGTGTGCTTAGGATCACTATCTTGTTGGAAGATCAAATCAGGAGGAAGTTCAAGATTTTCAACCGAAATCCTTAATAATATGTTTCCAAAATATTTTGATATACTGGGGCATTCATTCTACTATCTATTATTGAGGTTACCAGTAGCTTTAGCAGAAAAACATTCCCAAACCATGATTCTGAAATCACCAAATTTCACTGTTAGAAATGTGTACTTTTGTTTGAAGGCATTGCCATCTTTCCTCCATACATATTTTCTAGAATTACGTCCAAACAACTCAATTTTGCTTTCGTCTGTCCAGAATACTCTTTCCTAATACGATGTTTCCTTATCCTTATTTCCACGAACGAATTTCAAACCTATAGCAGTGGAGTTTTCCGAGTGGAACGTGAATTTAGATTGTTTCTATGAATTTCTTTGCTTATTGTCCGTTTAGTGACACAGATTCCTGGTGAACGCAAAACATCCTGCAACTCTTGACGAGTAAACATTGGATTTTTTTTAATTTGACGCATTCATTTCCTTGAAGATATTACAGAAATCTTCATTGGAGCACCAGTTCTTCTTTGGTTTTCAACAGTTTTGAGTTTTTAGACCTTGCAATGAATGAACTAATGGTAGAATATGGAATATTCGAGTTGTCTGAGATTTTCCTATAACTTATACCTTCTTTCCAAAGCGTAACAATCATTTTTTTTTTTGCGAATTTACCAATTCTTTACCTCTTGCCATGATGAAAACCTTACACAAATATCAATTACAGAATGTTCTCTTTGTATTTTGGGGGCGAAAATATCTACTGATAACATTATTGGAACATTCTAGAATATTCCCCTTGAATAATCTAGAGTATTAAAGCAATTTAAAAGTTTTAAAATCTGAAATTGCATTGTACGAATAATTTTTCACCCATTAAAATGAATAAATTGGATTTATTTCTATTAAATTATTTTTTTCTATTTTCTATGCATATTTAGTTATTATGCAACTGCGAATATCGGTACTGCTATGGGTTGAATTTTCAGGGTCATTTGTTCAGCGCTGAAAAGAAAGTGCACGAACTTCAGGGTGATAGAAAAAATTCAAAATCATCTACAACAATTTATGGAGAATAAAAGCCAGTATTTGGAGGATGCTATTTTAAAAACAAACGAATAAAAACTATAACTTGTTAAACAATATGGTTATATTTTGTAAATGTCAGTCACCATGGTCTTTTTCTTGAGCTTTAAAATGTGAGGGATATTTCTGTCGCACACCAGTATTACCGTAGTAAAAACAAAACAAAACATTACCAAGAAAATACCCAGAAGAAATATTAATAAATACAAATCATTAGGAAAATTTGAAATAATCATAATTAAGTAACGTCCAATGCTTTCTGCATTCTGTTGAGGTTTCTTCTAGACTCGATGAATTACTTAATTATGATTATTTCAAATCCTTCTAACTATTTCTATCTGTATATCCTTGCTTGAACCGGCTTCTAATCGTCTGGACTGAGCGGCTTGGGGATAGTAGTCGTAGCTCGTGGAGGCACAGTCCTATGGGTGAAGAGAAACTCGGATGTGTTCCACCACGGAATATGAGATCGAGCGGGGCTATATCGAGTCTAATACCTTACCTCTTCGTCACCCAGGCCCGTAACTGTTCGGGTTTCAATTCTCGCTAGTGGATGTTTACAGATGATGTAAGCAAGAGTTTGGCATTCTCTTCGAACATTCGTCATATTTATCATGCAATTAAGATACACGCACGAATATAACTTTCCCTGTCGGCTGGGGTTGTAGAATACTGCGGAGGGGTAAGACCCCCCCCCCAATGGGGCGTCCTGGGTATGACGATAAACTATATCCGCGTCCTGGGTAAGACGATAAACTACGTCCAGCAGCAAGGCCTCTGATAAGGAGGTTTTGAGGAGCGTGGAACCACCTCAATTGCTGGTGGTAGCACCTGTTAGGGTCCACGTTATGGGCAAATAGTTAACCCCAAAACTGGGGTAAAATGTATTATAAAAGTGTAAAAATAGATCTTAATACTGGAAATACTTTGTAAAAAATTATTACCAGAAATAAATATTTGACGAAAAAACTATTACCAGCAATGTATTTTTGAAAAACTATTACCAGCAATATATTTTTGATAAAAAAATTACCAGCAATACGTGTGATTGTACTCAAAAATATGAGTAACTGAAAAATGGTTCAAATATATAAGTACACATACACACCTTTTTTTACCAAACTATCGCTATGAATCTATTTCAAAAATTTTGTTGGCATTAAATGACCCACTGAGGTTTTGATATGCAACAATAAAGTTGATGGGTACATATATCCACAGTAACGCCATAAAATGAACACGTGACATCTGTCTCTATTTCTGAGAATTGGTATTATATACACTATTTACATTATTCGGACTATTGTCCTCATCTTTGTCGCCATGTTTATCACAACGTTTCGGCCGTTGTACGCTCCGGCCTTCTTCAGGTGGTTAGAATGTCGAACTGAACCCTTTATTTCACTCACTGGGGTAGACTGTTCTAGTTCCACGTGCCATGCTTAATGGATGTCACTTATCAGTTATCTCCTGTTAATTTCCCTCTGAAAGTTCTCCACTGCCTTAACCGGGTATTGAACTCACAAGTCTTTGGGTCCTGTCACTGGATTTAACCAACGCCTTTATCCACTGCACCATGTGTTCAGTTCGACATTCCAACCACGTGACATTAAACATTAAGACAACATAGAACTTAACAGTTGAAATATTTCCACATCAGTCCGCGTCCAACATTTCTGATGAAGTTAAATAAATAGCGAAACAAGTTAAATTTACGAAGATTTTCCGACTTGTCACATATTTAAACATTCTGTCGAATGCAATCTATATTTTAAACTCGCATACACACACACACAGACACACACACACACACACACACACACATATATATATATATATATATATATATATATATATATGTTCAACTGCATGGATATGAGTTGCCATTGTTCACGTTATGTTTCGTGCACAAATATGATCGATCGAGTTTTGTTTATAAACAGTAATTCGAACATTGCTAATCAGATGCTTCTCTGTGGATGAATGGTTAACAGCACGATTCCCATTAGCATTACAAGTTTGATTCCTCTCGGACAGCGAATATTTTCTAGGAAATTTCTCGAACATTCAGGAAGGTAAATATAATTTATAATGTTTAATAACAAAAACAGGCCATTTACATAAAAAAATAGATATATATTTTTTTTTTGTTTTTTTTAAGCTTATCACCCCAAGGAAGGCTGAAAGCCACTAGCACGCAAGGGGTTACAGAAGGTTTGGAGGAAGAGCAGATAGGAGTGGTAAAGGAGAGGATGTGGAGAAAGATAGTGGATCGATCAAGGCAAGGAGGTTACAGAAGATTTGGAGCGAGAGCAGATAGGAATGAAAGGTGAAAGGATGTGGAGAAGGGACGTGGATAGATCAAGGCAACTGGAGATGTCAATTGATATTTATAAAAATAATGTATCAACAGAATATATATATATATATATATATATATATATATATATATATATATATATATTCTGTTGATACATTATTTTATGTATATATATATATATATATATATATATATATATATATATATATGTATAGTTTACGAAAAACTAGGTAATCCGTATGGGTAGACCCAAGGAGGATAAAATCCAGAGAGCTCAATGTAAATCAGAGCTAATAATTTAAATAAAAACAGACCATTCATTCCAAAGAAAGCTAGTAACACTTTCTCTCATGACTTCCTTCTCTCTTTTTCTGTTTACGTCTTTTTTCTCCTCTCCCCCTTCTATATTAATATATAACTTCCGTTAAGTTAACCGATTAAATGTGTCAATGTCGGAACTTCCTCAAATAATATTAAATATGAAAGAATAGAAATTTTAAATTACATCTAACTCAATCATGTCTCTCTCCCCCCATCACTGCCTCACTTCGTTAATTTACATATGCTTAGTACTGCCCGTCAGAAATGGGTAAATTTCTTTTCATTTTTCGTTTCAAACTTTGGAAGTAAAGTCTGATGATCCGCGGTCCTTTAAAAGGGCTGTGATGAAATAATTTATTACATGGACCCTTAAAGTGGTCTGTTTATATATATATATATATATATATATATATATATATATATATATATATATATATATATATATACAGGGTGTCCATAAAGTCCGTGTGCACTTTAAAACTTTATAACTTTATTTGTATTTGCGATAGCAATAATCTGTAAAAAATCTTATAAAGTTTAATGTACCTAGTTTTAAGTATAGTTATTGAATAATTCTTTACCACAAAATTTGTAAGAATTTTTAGATAAGTAAAAAAATATTTTCTTTTTTCCAGAATCAATTTGATCCCTGGCTTCAACTGAGGAAAAAGTAAACTGTGTCCTTTGGTTTGCTGGACTGAAATCTACTGTTGCTGTACAAAGAAAGTTTAGAATTGAATACAATAAAGAACCGCCTCATGGGAACACTGGTGCTAAATGGATGAACAAATTTAAAGAGACAAGCTCCGTCCATGATAAGCCACGGTCTGGAATGCCATGGATCAGCGACGAAAGTGTTGCATCCATAGAAAAATGATGGAGGACATGTGGAAACTTAAATAAAATTTCAATGAAACCTTAAAAAATATAGATTTACTTCTTTCTCATCCTATTTACAAATTATTTCTATCGCAAATACAAATAAAGTTATACATTTTTTAAAGTGCACACGAACTTTATGGACACCCTATATATATATATATATATATATATATATATATATATATATATATATATATATATATATATATATATATATTCCGTTGTATAGATATGAGTCTATGACCCTGGATTTCACGCTTTGTCTGATGATCGCAAAAGCGTGAAATCCAGGGTCACAAACTCATACCCATACAACTGAATATGTTAGCTAAGTTAGCACTTTTCAATAAGTACTGCACACACACACACACACACACACACACACACACACACACACACACACACACACACATATATATATGAAGAAATATAGTCTTAATGTGTGCTATATTTATGGGATAAAATGCTCAATATCAGCGATAGAGCGTGTGTAAATATAAAAATGAACATAAAAGTCAACACTTAGAGGCGACAGTCTGTTTCATGCTAGACGCAATCGTCAGACTGTCGCCTCTAAGTGTTGACTTCTGTGTTCTGAGAACGTTATATATATATATATATAATATATATCTATATATATATATATATATATATAAAAGGCAGGATGTGTTTGTGTGTGTAACGAGTACACGGCCGCAATTTTCAACAGATTTGCACCAAAATTTACATGCACATGCTCCAAGTTAGCGGGAAGGCCAAGACCGACTTTGCATTTCCCAACTCCCATCGATAGTGGAAATAATCGATTTTTTCATGCATCTACGGCAGTTTTCATATAGTTGGCTGCCACGAATAGGCAGGAAGATTCTATAGGCCAGCGTGAGAGCCAACAGCTGAGTGACACGAATGTTAACTAGAATGCAAAATAATTCGATAGCTGCATTCGTCACGAGTGGGAAAAATTTTAATCTGCTTGGCACTTTATTCCAATTGGCTCATTCGCTTGCTTAAACTCAACGTTGATTCTGATTCCGCAGAACTGGGTTGGGTGTGAAAATGTATTTGTTGTTAACATTCTTTTTTCATTCGGTTTTTCCAGTTACGAGTCCTTTTTTAACGCTGATCGTTTTGTGTTCATTTTGTTTAGTTCTTTTTTCGTAACAGATTTAATGTTTAGTATAGAGCTTAGAAAAAAATCGCAGTGTGAGATAGGCAAGAAGTAAGGCATGTGGCAACATCAGCACGGCAAAGGGGACTCCTTTAAAGGCAAGGAAGTGCAAAAATATTTTAAGTCAATTGATAGCGATTGGTGTATGAGTCGTACGATTTTTGAATCAAGCACGGGCAACGCCGGGCCATTCTGCTAGTATATATATATGTATAATAGACAATGAATATATGTTATGTTTGATCATGAGCCGTTCTACATTCAGTATATTTTCTTTAATTTCGGGTGAAAATAAAGTGTCCAATATTTGGATATTTTTAAGCTGTTAATAAAAAATATCCAAATGTTGGACAATTCTTGTCTTTATTTTCACCCGAAATTAATGCAAATATACGGACTTTAGAACGGCTCATGAACTGCTGCCCTAGGCACTATATATATATATATATATATATATATATATATATATATATATATATATATATATATATATATATGAGAAAAACGATTTTGACGCAACAAGAGTTGACATCTCGTAAATTCAACTGTGAATTGAAATAAAGAGATAGCCTTGCAAACTTGAGACCTCTATTGTTGGAAGTCTACTCAATATGAACCGTACCTTAAAAATTAGGCCGTGCAAATCAAACAACAAATGACCCTAGATTTAGTCATATACTTTTAAATTCCTTCGATCTAGTTATCCCCCACGATTATGTTTTGTGCCTATTATTATTATTATTATTATTATTATTATTATTATTATTATTATTATTACTTGATGTTTTTCTTCTATATACTGTATCTGTTCAAGTCACGGGCGATGCTCTCCAAAATTTCCTGTCCTTTGTAGTGGTGAACCAAAACTTGTAGAGTTGAGTTAACGGGAAATAACTGAGACATCCGGAAGAGGCACGGTGTGTGGAACTAGAACAATCTATCCCGGTGAACGAAATAAAAGGTTCGGTTCAAAATTCCAAATACCTGAAGAAGACCGAATCGTTCAACAGCCGAAACTTTGTGAATATGGCAATGAAAATGAGGATAACAGTGCGAATAATGTAAATAATGTTAGTTTTTCTTTCATTTTATTTGTATTGCTTTTATAGCAATTTTTCCAGAAGATAAGTAAAAAAAAAACGTTGTAAGTTAATAATTTCTAGAACCTGGCGCATACTTTTCCTTCCCAAACTAAAAATGACTCAACTGTCGTTAAGTATGGCTAAAATAAGTAAACATCCTAATTATTTTGTGCGAATGGATGGCATAGTGGAGGGAAAAGAGGTTTGGTAAAGAGTTAAACGTTGTTTGCAGCTACAAGGGAGAGAAAGTTGTGGGGAGACATGATCATCCATATACTAAACGGACACGGTATATAAAAGAAAACGAGTAAATAGAATTGAAACCCCTACAAAATCAATAGAAAAATGGCAAAGAAAAAAAAGAAAAAGTCCTGTCGAAATCAATCAAAATGCGGCATGGAATACTATTTTTAAACCAAACTTCTGTATCCTTAAAGAGGTTACAAACAGACAAAGGTGGTACTCGAGTGAAAGGAACAGCAATATAGGCGTAGATAAAAGAGATTTATTGTAAAAGAGAATACCCTACTGAAAGACAGGGAATCTGTTAGCAGGCTAGTAATTCCCAAAGCAAGGATATCTGCCAAGCGCCCCATCAGATTGTTATCACGCCCAGACACTATTGTCTCGACTGTCGATTAGTTGTCCTACGGCCATTGTATGCGGTGGCCGTTACTCCAAGGTAGCGTACGAAAATTGTAACGTTGCACAAACACACTCGCAAGCTTTACAAGTGAGCAAATCAAAGTAATATAGGCTGGCTCGGAAACTCTACTGATTTAAATGCAATCGAGAATCTGTGGTCAGTCTGCATTGAACAACTTCGTGGAATGGATATACAAAGTACTAACCTGTGCAGTGGGTCATGTTTCATTGGAAAAATACGAAAAAAGTAAATAATAACAGGATTATTCGTTTTGGTTTGGTTTGTTTTGTTTTACGGCATATCAATCTCAATGGGTCATTTAATGCCAATAACTTTTTTTTCCTCGAAATATTTTTTTTGGGTCAAAAATCTATTAATCTGTTAATATTTTTTTCCTCAAAAATGTATAGCTGGTAATATTATTTTTTCAAAAACGTTTAGCTGGTAATATTATTATTTCAAAAATGTATAGCTGGCAATATTATTTTTTCAAAAAACGTATAATTGGTAATACCTTTTTGTCGAAAAATGTATAGCTGACAATATTATTTTTTCAAAAACGTATAGCCGGCAACACTATTCTTTACAAAAAAAACGTATAGCTGGTAATGTTATTTTTTCAAAAACGTACAACTGGCAATATTATTTTTTTAAAAACGTACAGCTGGCAATATTATTTTTTCAAAAACGTACAACTGGTAATATTATTTTTTCAAAAACGTTTAGCTGGTAATATTATTATTTCAAAAATGTATAGCTTGCAATATTATTTTTTCAAAAACGTATAGCCGGAAACACTATTCTTTACAAAAAAACGTATAGCTGGTAATGTTATTTTTTCAAAAACGTACAACTGGCAATATTATTTTTTCAAAAACGTACAGCTGGCAATATTATTTTTTCAAAAACGTACAACTGGTAATATTATTTTTTCAAAAACGTTTAGGTGGTAATATTATTATTTCAAAAATGTATAGCTGGTAATATTATTTTTTCAAAAAACGTATAGTTGGTAATACCTTTTTGTCGAAAAACGTATAGCTGGCAATATTATTTTTTCAAAAACATATAGCCGGCAATACTATTCTTTACAAAAAACATATAGCTGGTAATGTTATTTTTTCAAAAACATACAGCTGGCAATATTATTTTTTCAAAAACGTACAGCTGGCAATATTATTTTTTCAAAAACGTACAACTGGCAACGTATTATCAGAGGCCTTGCCGTTGGACGTAGTTTATCGTCAGGGCGCGGATGTAGTTTATTGTCATACCCAGGACGCGGATGTAGTTTATTGTCATACCCAGGACGCGGATGTAGTTTATTGTCATACCCAGGACGCGGATGTAGTTTATTGTCATACCCTGGTCGCTATCCGTTTTGTTTCAATTAATTTGCAGAAGGATGTAGAGGGTTACTGAAAGATGTACAAGCGTAAATGGAAGAATTAAGTGCAGATTATGGGAATATTTAGAAGAGATAACGGTTATCTCTCGATTTGAAGAGACTAAGGTTTTAGTGATCTGGAAAGCATCTCCTGGGGAGTCTGTTCAACAAAATAACGGCTGGGTGGGGCTTCATTCTTATCATTGGAAGTCCGAATCTCAACAAATCCGTCTTTGAAAGCTTTACGGAAGGAATGAAAAAGCACGGAATCTTGCTTTATTGGATGAACAATATTCACCTTAAAGAAGTGCTGGATCAACCAAGCCTCGAAAGTAGTAAATGCTACGACCTCTGCATTTTCGAGAGTCTACCATTAAATATTCTCAAGCTGTCTGATGAAATCGTTATTTTACGATCTGGTAATGTTAATGTTTAAATGTCAGGGGATCTGCATGTTTAATTATTCAATTCATCATGACAGTTAACATTATATGGAGGCCGTTAAATCTTCTCAAATATCTCGTTAGAATCTGTAGAAGGTGCTGAAGCTAAGGATTGTATGGGATTGTATCAGAACTTTCGAAAAAAATTAAATTCAACATTTTCGAAAAATAAGAATTTTACACATTTTTTATAGGTACGGGAGTTACGATGGGGTATTTGTTAGTGACTTAGATTGGGCGCCGTGTTCGAATTCCAATCGAGTTTATTACATTCATTTACGTGCTAATACCCTTTGGAAAAATATGAATCCATCTCTTCCCCCAGGTATGGGTAAAATAGCAGGACAGACTTGGTCCCCTAGCCATGGGTGGCAACCAGTCTAGGAGAAGGAACACATGAATTCAAATCACATGCTGCTTTGTAAGTTCTGGCTTTTTACGTGAAAGCTGGAAGAAATCCGCCTCTGGACGGGATAACCTCAACATTCAAAGTGCAAAAGAAACCGACAAGCCTTTGCCCTATTCTGCCTTGAATGTTATCTTGAACCATCATTTTTAGATGTCGGAGAGTGGTGACTATAGCGGCGGCGCTAAAGGCACTAACTGAATAAACTGAATGAATGATTTTTATATAATAATACATGAAAAGATGAATTATACTTTTGTGTACACAGCTGAAAAAGACGATAAGCATTTAAGGTTTTGGGGTTAGAATAGTGCGTGTGTTTATGTATGCGTCTCTGTAATGCGTATGTGTGTATGAGGTGAAATGTTGTGGGCGGCCGCGGGGAACAATAAATTTTTCACCAGCAGGGACAAGACTGATGTTGGTCTGGAACATTTCGGATCAAAAGAGGAAGAGGGAAACAGTGTGTGAAAAAAGAAATCTACCTACTAAACTGATATAATTGGAAAGCAGAATAACGATTGGTAGGGATAATAATGAGATTTATAATGGATAGAAAGTTGTGGAGAACCATAGTCAGTGTCGATATTGATTCCAAACCATGACCCCCCTGATTTACCGTTCCATAGAACTGTCTTTCGCTATGCGAAGATAGACTGGGACCAGCTTTCGGTTCTATATTACGGAAGCACCTCTCCCAACCTACTTCAAACATACTGCCTCCAAAACTGCTGTCCTAAACTCTGAATCGATCCTTTCTGGAATGGAGTGCTTAATACTCTCAAAAAAAAATTCCAGCAAATACAGTCAACCCTGGTTCACCCTGAATGCGCTGCAGCCATAGCTGACCGGAACCACCACTTCAAAATCTATCGTAAATAGCGCTGTAGTCTAGCCCTTACTTCTTTCCGAACTGCCCGCAATCGCTGTAAGAGAGTTCTGAAAAACGCCAAGTGCGACTACGCGAAATTTTCCAGGCGAAGGTTGAAAAGAAGCAAATTGATTCTCGTGAATTCTGGAAGATAACCAACCAAATTATAATCACAGAGTCAAAGAGGCTGTACCCACTATTATAAATGGCCCCACGGTCATATCCTCCTCAACAGACAAGGCGAAGCTCTTCACCTCGATCTTTGCCTCAAACTCAACATTAGATGGCAAAGACCATCCGCTCCCCAACTTCCCACGTCTCACTGAGCACACTCTCAGTAATTTCAGTGAGAGAAATCTCTAGACGTATCAAAAGCCTTGACCCCCCACCAAAAAAAAAGCCACTGGTTCAGACAAAATTCTAGTGGTCGTCCAGAATTATCCCCTAGTAAAGTTATTTAACCGCTGCTTAAAGGATAAATCTTTCCCTAGTCTGTGGAAGGAGGCAAGCGTATGCTCGCTCTTCAAGAAAGCCGTGATGACGAGATAAAGATTTCTATTTCCAATATAGACCCATTATTCTCTTCAGTATTATCAATAAGCTTTTTGAAGCTCTAATCAAAATGGTCGTCGAAAATCTAGATAGGAACAACCTCTTGTACAACGAGCAGTATAGGTTTCGATCAGCCCGATCCACTGCTGATGTTCTAACTACCATTACACACAGATTTAGTGAGACCTTTGACGGCATACACACTGCGTGGACCATAGTATTGGATATTATGGTGATGGGGTGTTAGGGTTCTCGTTGTTAATTGTTGCTTGTATCAGAAGGTAGATAAATAGTAGCAGTCCTTCGGGACAGCCGCTAGTTTGGCCTAAAGGTTCAACAAGCGATCAAATTGAGGTCACCATAACATAAACAAAATAACATACGAAAGAGAAGGGTATATCAAAAACACTTTGTATTTAAATGCAACATCAATGAATAGTACAATGTTTCTTGATTTACACGCACAAAGTCCGTTACAAAATGTTCATTCATAGAAGAGAAATCCGATTATTAAAAGAATATAAGTGTCTTTTGTTAATACTTAAGTTCATGACGTGCTGGTCCCAGGAGATGAAAGGTGAGGTCAATGGGTTGGTAGGAGTCCTTTGATATCTCCGTTGGTGAAGGAAGGCTGAAGGCATCGGGTTTGACGGGTGAGAAAAGCGTAGCGACATTCACTGACGGTACTTCAAAGCTTTCTGTCTTAGAAGTGAATTTATCGCTCTATTTATGTGTGCCCTTCGGATCAGAGTCAGTCTGCTGAAACAAACTGTTGGGTATGGCGCGGAGCTGTTTAATTGGTGGAAAATTGCTTATCATTCTTTTTATTTCTTTTTAGTTTTCCACCGGAAATTCTGCGTGGAGCCGGGTGCGCAGAGACCAGTATTGGTCATTTGCTGTCTAAACCTCTGAGGGTTAATATCCGGTCCTTCGCTTGCTCCGTGCCACCACAATATCTCGAAGGCATGTGACAAGGTGTGGTAGAAACGTTTGCTACACAACCTCTCAAGCTATAGAATCACTGGAAGGGTTTTCTCAGTTATAAAATACCTACTAATTGGTAGATCCCTGAAGGAGGTTATTAACAGCCAGTCCTCTAAGTCCCTGGTGCTCAGCGCAGGTGTTACTTGAAGGACAACTCTATTTTTGATTTACATGAAAGATCTGCCTAAGAATATACTCCGATCATTTGTGAAAGTCTATGCCGATAATATGACGATATACGGGTGCACATGCTGACGATTAGAGATTGGCAGCTGATCTATCTTCCCCTATCTAGCACTAAATTTCCATTGGCTGGTTACATTCAATACCTCGAAACCCAGACCGGTTACATTCAATGACCGCTGATGAAACCCCGAACTACCGTCAGTCACGATGAACGGACGACCCCTCATGGGGACCCTATGACTCGAGAGGATATTGAGCCTTAAACACGCGCCCGACACCAAGTGGAACTTTTATATCCAATCCACCGCTAAAGATGCAGGTAAATTGATCTGCTCCCTGTACCGCTCTAGTAACTACCTGATGCTTCATGCCATCCTCTAACTTTATAAGGGTCGGATCAGACCGAAAATGGAATACTGCTGACATATTTGGGCAGGAGCTGCCGAGAACCCGCTTTCTAGTCTTGATAGAATTCAAAAGTGTCTCCGAGTCCTTGGAGAAGAATTGTTTCCCACACTCCAACTTCTCTCTCTCACAGTCGGGGTGTGGCGAGCCTCTCATTGCTCTATCGCTACTATCATGGAAAGTGCTCTGACGAACCTGGTTCCACCAGGTCTAACCTCCACGGCTAGGACCCGCTATGCCACTTACATAGTAGCCAACCACCCACATTCCCTCCGTATTCTATCGGTGAGAAGTAAGTTCCACTCAAGCAGCTTCTTCCCGCGAACCACTGCTCTGTGGAACAGACTCCCTAGAGGGTGTTTCCACGGTCACTACAATCTTAACCTGTTAAAGTCTAGAGCCAAACTTTATCTTCTCCACCTTTCCATATCAACTATTAGTGTTGTCTTATTAGGCCATCCCATAAGTTCTGTCCGAATTTTAACTTTTTGTTAAAATGAACGAAATTTAAAGAGTATTTTATAATGTCTAATGGAGCTGAACATTATTTTTATGTTTAGATGCATTTAAACTGATCAAATGTTATTTCAGAGAACAATAAAATTAAATTGTGTTTGATTAAAACCCTGCTAACATGGAAGTACCCAAGAATCATTTGAGGCACATAATGCTTTATGAGTTCAAGAAAGGAAACTCAGCGGCTGAAGTGGCTAGAAACATTCACTCAGTTTATGGAGAGGAATGTGTGAATGAAAGAACTTGCAGAAGATGGTTTGCAAAATTCAGAGGTAGAGATTTCACCCTTCAAGATGAAGATCGAACAGGACGTCCAGTTGAGTTTGATGAAAAGCTTCTTGAAGCAGCCCTTGAAGAAAATCCTGCTTTATCAGTTGAGGAATTGGCAGTGGTTCAAAATTCAAACCATACAAATGTTCATCGTCATCTTCAACAACTTGGAAAAGTTCCTAAACTTGGAAAATGGGTGCCTCATGAATTGTCTGAAAACAACCTCAACTCCTGAGTTGACATCTGCTCTTCTCTCAATTCTCGCCAACTTGTTTCACCTTTTTTGGATAGACTTGTGACTGGCGATGAAAAATGGATCTTTTATCGAAATGTTAAGCGTCGTATACAGTGGCTTGGTAAACGGGAAGGACAGCCAAGAAGGGAACTTCATGGGCATAAGGTTCTTCTTTCAATCTGGTGGGATTGGCAAGGAATAATCCACTTTGAATTATTACCACCTAATGCAACAATTAATGCTCAAATGTACTGTCAGCAATTAGAGCGTTTGAACCAAGCTTTGAGAAAAAAAAGACCTGCTCTAGTGAATCGAACACGGGTGATGTTTCATCAGGACAATGCGCGACCACACACAGCAAGAAACACGTCACAAAAGATCGAATAACTAGGTTGGGAGAAAATTCCTCATCCACATTATTCTCCCGACATTGCTCCTTCAGACTACCATTTGTTTCGTAGCTTACAGAATCATTTGGAAGAAACAGCTTTTGTAACATAGGAAGATGTTAAAGCTGACATTTTTGAGTTCTTCGAATCAAAGCCAAAAGAATTTTACAGTAATGGAATTAGTAAGCTTGTTAATAGATGGAAGGAAGTCATAGATAATCAGGGAAAATACATTGTTGATTGAATCTGTAATTAAATGTAACATTTGGTCACTTGTTTTCTTTATTCAAAATTCGGACAGAACTTATGGGATGACCTGATACATATTAAACTATTTTAAAACATTTCTTTTATGTTTATACGTTCTATTTAGAGATATAAATATTTAAGTAAATGCTCAGCGTATAATAAACAGTATTAACGACATCTAGCGGCCTGAATGTCCGAGAAAATTTTCATAGAAAATATGCGTCCTCCGACAGGAATCGAACCTGTATCCTATACGGAACCGTTATATAGCTTGACGTGCGTTACTGATTGAGCCACAGAGGAGCGTTTCGGTTAGCAAGGTCGATTTTACTGTCGGAGGACGCATATTTTCTATGAAAATCTTCTCGGACATTCAGGCCGCTAGATGTCGTTAATATTGTTTATTATAATGTCTTAAAATAATTGTCGGACCTAGTCCATTTCATATTAAACTGTATTAGTTTATCAAAAATTTAATCATACATAATCAGTTGAGACTTCTTGGATACATAATGCGGAAAGAGGGCTTGGAGAATTTGACACTCACAGGACATAATGACGGCGAGAATAGCAGAGGGATACAGTGTGTAAAAAATCTACTCAACAAACTTGTATAAATGTAAAGCAGAACAAGGATTGGTACGGATAGTAAAGGGACAAATAATTGCTAAGACTTATAATGGAAGTTGTGGAGAACCATGATCGCCCACGTTCTGATATATCGCAACACATAAAAAGCAGATCGTATATATTAATATCATAATTATTCATCGAGCCGAGAAGAATGAATCCTCGGCAGAATGCACTGGACGGCCGTTTCGTCCTATTTTGGGACTCATCAGCAGTGTGCATTCACTACTGAGAATCGAACCCGGACCGCTACGTTACACCCACTGGAGCAACGGAACTCGGTGGCGAAAAGGTAACAAACTAGACTCGATATAGCGCCGATCTTCACAAATTCCGTCGTGTAACTCATCCAAGTTTACTTAGTCCAACGGACTGTGCCCACACGAGTCACGTCTTCTATCCCCAAGCCGCTCCATGCAGAACATTAGAAGCCGGAACAAGCAAAGATATACAATTGACAGAAATTACTAGGGAAATCTGAATAATATTAATTAAGTAATTCATTGAGTCTAGAAGAATTCTTAACAGAATGCAGAAAGCACTGGACGGCCGTTTCGTTCTATATTTGGGACTCATAATATCATAATAATATGTGTGTTAAGTATGATTGTCATAATGTTACAGATTTTAAATTTTGAGTTTAATTGCCAGTCGATTTCAGTGGCTTATCATTGGCTCTTGAAGCTGTTGAATCAGACCAGGCGTTAATAAAAGGACATGTTTTGAAAATGCAGTGTTATACGAGGGTCATTCAATAAATAAGGTGAATTTTTCGGTATAAAGACTTCTAATACAGATAGAAGCTTACTTTTTTTCCAACGTAGTCTCCCAGCACTGGCACACACTTTTCCCATCTGTGCACAAGCTTCCGTATTCCCTCAGCGTAAAAATCTTTGGACTGATGTTTCAGCCAGTTGCTCACGACACTTTTGACTTCATCGTCACTTTTAAACTTCGTGCCTCTCGTGAACGCTTTCAAGGGACCAAACAGGTGAAATTCTGAAGGGGCAAGGTCTGAGCTGTAAGGGGGATGAGGGAGCAGTTCCCAGCCCAGCTCGTTGATGGTCTGCATCGTTTGGGCTGCTGTGTGAGGCCTTGCGTTGTCATGATGCAAGATGAATCCTTCTGACTGATGACCCCTGCGTTTGTCCCAACAAATAAGTTCAAAGTCCTTGCAATGTCATCCACTGTCCCCCTTCTTTCAGACTGAATGAGGTCATTGACTGATTCGATCACCTCAGGAGACCTCACTTCTGTAGGCCTCCCAGGCATGTCTTCATCCTCAACTCTGCTCCGTCCTTCTTTAAACAATTTAGCCCACTTGTAGATATTGTTTTGGCTGAAACATGTGGCACCATACACAGTTGACATTCTCCTATGAATTTCAACTGGTTTGCACCTTCAGCAACCAAAAACTTGATAACTGACCGCTGTTCAATCCTGGAGCATGCTTCTTGGTCGGCCATCTTTGTTAATCGCCAAAACTCTCAAAGTTTTTTTTTAATCTGCAAAAGAAATTAAATCCATGTGAAAAAGAAGTAAAACAAAAAAAAATAAAAAAGAGTAAACGTAAGTAAGTAAGTAAAGAGTAATCTGTATTAGAAGTCCTTATACGGAAAAATTCACCTTATTTATTGAATGAGCCTCGTATTTCCAGGACAACGTCTATGTTCTTGAATCATGCCAAGCAGCAACACGAATGTCTTCTTGTCACGATTTTGTTGGTTAAATAAGTTGTCCATAACAGCATTAATTTGCATAGACGAAGAGGCGACTGAAGCCATAAAAAGAAAAGTGGCCTCGTAGGCATAAAACAGTTCTTTTCACCTGTCGTATCGTCATATTTTAGCATTTTTATTTTTCCGGTCACTGCTGATGCAAATGTTTTTTGTGCTTGTGTCCGTGTGCGGGAAGTTCTTCCCTTACGTTGGGACATCGCACATTAACCCTTTGAGCCCTGACCGTCGCTTTACCGGTGGTAGAGAAAAATGACGTAATGCCCAGTAACCGGTTGAACAGTGGTAGAAAAAATGTCTTAATGAACAGCCACCGGTTGAACGGTGGGTAAACTGTTCTATTTTTATATCTACCTTGAAATATTACATCCCAATTATTTGCGAAATTTGACTCGGGAGCTCAGACAGAATGGTTAAAGTTATTCGGGAATGCAAGGCTCAAAAGGTTAAGGAACAAAAACATAATGCGTAACTTTCTTTTTCTTCTATGTGCTTTCTTCTGTCATGACGTGGGCGATCACGTCTCTCCACATCATCCTACCCTTCGTAACTCTTATTAGCGTTCGTCTTTTTATAATAAACTCCGCACCCCGTTCTGACATTCATTGACACAAGTTCGTCAGGTAGATGGCCCACTGCGTCTATCTGCTCATGTTGCCTTCTATGTGCCTTATAAGTGTCAAATTCTCCAAACCCGTTTTCCTCATTATGTGTCCCAGACATTTCAGCTGCTCTCTCTGTCTGATTCTAAGTGTTTCCTTTTTTTTTGGTTCCGTTTTCCTTCCTTGTTTCTTAAACGCTTTCTTCATCTCATCTGTAGCCTTCTTTGATGGAACCACGTTTCTGTTACTCCAAATTTTCTCATCATCTATGAGGAAATTGTCCATCAATGCCATATTGGAAAAATGATATTACATTGCAGTTCGGCTCACTTTTTCTTGTTTCTTTTTTTAAATTTACATAATGATTTTCACCCTGTAGAAGACCCAAGAGCCACTCGAAGTAGAGATTTACAAAGTAAGAGGAACAGTTTATGGGTATGTGTGGGGTAGATAACAGTTGACCGTAGATTTGAACAGATTAAGATTAGCCTCTTTGGAGCCGATTACTCTGAGCTGTGGTTCGTGGGAAGAAGATACTCGAGTGGAAATTACATCTCGCCACTGAAATACGAAGGGATTGACGGTGGTTCTCTATAATATGCGTGTCATCGAAGACCTTAACCGTAAGTGTTGGTACTGGTGGAACTAAGGAATTAATTCATTTGAACACTTCCATGGAAATAGTGATAGAACAGTAAGAGATTTGTGATGTTTAATTTGTGGAAAAGGGGTTATAATATGGAAAATAATTCATCACCTACAAGGACGTGGAGACGGTTTTGAAATCTATCGAGACTGGAAAGCAAAGACTGGGCAGCTCTTGCCCATATATGTCAGTAGTACTTTATTTTGGGCCTGTTGTGCATCTCGTAAAAGTTGTTTTAATAAAGTTTCCATGTTTCTTACTAAGTTTTTGAATGCATCTTTTTTCTCTTTCCAATGCGCGTTCGGATGCTGACGTCACATTTCCCATCAAATATTGAAAAAGCTGAAAAATGTAGCCATGAACAACGCAGTCTTCGCTTAATTTTTTCCTTTCTTTCTTTTTTTTTATTAACGATCTACCAAGGAATATTCTTAGATCATCAGTAAAAAAAAATTATTTGAGATTACCATTGTATATAGAGCAACTTTCAAAAATCAAGATGATCGGGAGATTGCAGCTGATCTTTCGTCTGACCGAGCTCTAGCTGCTCAAAAGGGAAATAAGTAGCATGTTACTTCCAGTACCTCAAAAACCAAGCTAGTATAGTTTCATCATTGCTGTTCGGATTTTAAGCTTTCTACAGTTAAGATGATCAGCTACACTCTCATTCAGGATGGATGTTTTGTAAGTCTGCTAGGTTTCAAGTCCAATCCAGACCCCCAAAGCTGCTTGAAAACTGGTCGGTTCTCTGTATTCATTCTGAAAGAATCTACCTCTTTATATAATTCTTTATCAGATTAACCAAAAATCGAGTATTGCTTCCATATCTGGGTTAGTGCAGCTAAATCCTCACTTTCAAGCCTTCAAAATAATTTTCTCAGACTTGTTGGGTAAGAGATTATCTCATCTATAACCTCTTTTCCGAAGAGGCAGCATTGAAAGCATAGTGTTATTCTATCTCTGTTTCCATGGCAAATGTTCGGATGAGTCCAATTCTTTAGGTTTTTTTTTTGTTTTGATCATTTTAACCCCAAGCAAGGTGATAATGCCACTAAGACGCAAAGGGTTACTGGGAGTGAAAGAGAATGAGAATACTTTAGTGAGGAGAAAGGAAACTAAAAACAGACTTCAAGCAGATAGATGGCTAATGGCGTTGAATTTAAATATTTGAAGACCGTAAGTGACAGGGAAGCAAGAAATCGGAAGGGAGATCGACAGGTAGGAAAAAAATTATTAGAATAAAACATACGGTTGCATCTAGCTTGGTCAACAGTAAATCGGTGAGACCTAGTTGCAAATCTAGTAGCACGATTAAATTCGTGCAGCCGAAGCATCAAGAATGAAAGCTAATTAGAACAAATGCCATGGAAATATTTCTAGAGAAGACAGAGAGAAGCCATGTTACGTCGGTGGGAAGGGTAGAAAAACACTACTACTTTGGCGGAATTGAATCATGCACATTACCTTGATGTATCAAGTGTAAGAAGACATTTTTCCCAAGAACTGTTACTTTGTACAAGAGCCTATCGCATTGTTGCTTTCTTTAAAACTTTAATCTTGATCTCTTCAAGTCAAGGGTCAATAATTATCTATTCTCCTTGTCTTTATAATATTCACTTCTTACAACCTTTCTAATCAGTCGTAATCACCATTTTAATAGTAATCATCTACCTTGGGTGTCTCTCGAGCCGTGTATTGAGTGATTTAATATATTTTTTTTGCAGTCACAAAGGTAGAATTTGGAATAGATATTTAAAACAGAAGACAGAAGGGGTTACTGGGCGTAACGAGAAAGAGAAACATTGCTAAGGAGCCCGAACAAAAGCGGAGTAATCAGGAGGACAGTAGATAGTCATTGACATTGCATTTGAATTTTTACAGATTAAAGTTGGCTGGAAAGCGTGGAGCCGGAAGGGAGTGCCACAAGCGAGAAAAGAAACTATTAGCATAGAATTTACGGTTGCATCTCGCCAGCGCAAGTGTAAATTGATGAGACCTCATCGCCAGTCTAGTACTGCGCTTAAATTCAAAGAGTCTAGGTACCATAGCGAAGAACTCATCAGAACAATTACTAAATATGAAAATTTTCATAGAAAAGGCATAGATAGGCAAATTTACGGGGAGAAGGGGACTGAAGCCGAGACGCCACAACATGGCTAATAATATTTTAGCTTGAGAAATAATATCTCATCTTATCTTCTAATATTGTTTTCAGCTCACAGAAAATCAGAACCTGACAAATTTTACGAGACAAAATATGTTAATGCAATACGATCAACAGAAGCCGCGCAAATCGCAAAACCTGAAGATATCTCGCGATGTGTGTGTAGAACAGAACCACAAAAGCACAAAACCGGAGGATAAAAGACCAAAACTAGTAAGGTTTACTAGTAGACGAATAAGTGAACGAGCAGACATATAATACGTGAAAATGTAATGAGAAGCAAATGGTGTATTGAAATATCGGCTGTTTAAGCGTCGTAATTGACGTTAAAGATATATTTGCAGTGACATTGCATAAACTCTCCGGATGAGAATATCGATAAATATTTGTTGACTCATGGTTAGAAATTTATCTGGACCTGACGACGCAGTTATGGTTTTACTTTGCAGAAACATAGCATTTTGTCGCGTGCCACTCGTCATCATAATGGTCTATTTGTGAGTGGATATTTTTTTTTTATCGATACGTTCTTCTTTGCATCCAGGTTCAATAATGCACTCCAGTATAATATACATTGAAATCAATATTTATGTTATAATATTAAGAAGTTTATAATTTAGTCCAAATTATTATTATATATTATAATATATATTGTCATACGAATATATTGATATACTGTATTGAATATTATAATATATATTATAATATTCAATACAGTACATAAATATATTCGTATGACAATAGATATTATAATATTCAGAATATTATAATATATATTATAATATTCAGAATACTATAATATATATTGTCATACGAATATATGTATATACTGTATTGAATATTATAATATATATTATAATATTCAGAATATTATAATATATAATATTGTATTACGAATATATTTATATACTGTATTGAATATTATTAGTATATATTATAATATTCTGAATATTATAATATATATTGTCATACGAATATATTTATATACTGTATTGAATATTATAATATATATTATAATATTCTGAATATTATAATATATATTGTCATACGAATATATTTATATACTGTATTGAATATTATAATATATATTATAATATTCTGTATATTATAATATATATTGTCATACGAATATATTGATATATCATAAGAATTGAGAGAAAACATATTTATTTGAAGATATTAACATAATATTTTAAAAGATCTGTTTTTTTTGTTTTTTTTCAAAGAAGAAATGTTTTAATATCTCACCTCGTTCTATTTTATGCCAAAAGGTATCACCAAAAGTGTATCACCAGCAACTTAGAAGGAAATAAATGCTAAATATTTGCGCCAACAATATGCTTTTCGGCAAATCTGTCAAAATGGTGAGCAAAAGTATGTCGAAATAAGATAATCTTAAAAAAAAACAACAAAAAACAACAAAATTTGTAAAACTCAAACTGATTGACTGATAAATACGTCGCATTCCGAAAAAATAACTCCGTAGAAATTCACTTCGTTTCCTCCAGTGTGTGAAGGCCTTTCAGCAGTAATGTAAACGATATCGCCAGCAGGACATTTCGGAGCGACGGGAGGTTAAACATCTTCAGAAGTTTTTACTAAATTAGGAATCAACACTGCGATTGATGTTTACTTCTTAAGCGTACCTACTCACAAAAATACGCGTAGGCGAACATAGTTTTTCACCTATCTATCTCCACCATTCTACTTCATCGACAACAAATCCCTCATTTAGTAGAAGCATAGAAAAAGTAGAGTTAACAAAAACATCTCTTTCTTCTATTTTCGAGAAAAACATTCTGGAAAGCAAAGGCTAGAATGGTTCAACAAATCCTGGTTGTTCACATACAGAGAATGGCTTTTATAAAATTTATATCAGTAAAATCAGTTATGCGTCATGCGTGATACACGCTTAGGCGATCATGTATCTTTCGATACATGACTGACGAGGCAGATTTTTCCCCGCGGTAGGTTGCCATTTCTTTCCAAGGCTATAGAACCCGGTCTGTCCTGCTATTTATCGACAGATTGGAGGGTAAAGAAGAGAATTCATACCTTTTTAAGTGTATTAGCACGTAAATGAATTTAATGGATTTGAGTGGAATTCGAACTCGGCTCTCCGATCCCTCAATCCGAGCCGCTATCGTTTACTCCACCGTGTCGTTATATACAGATAAGGATATCTCGATCCCTAAAAAGAGGTGAGCCTCTTTCGAAGTTTGAAAGACTTTCTCTTATTACGTATTTTGTTTTCTGTAATATATAATCTGTGAATAGTGAATGGATTTTTCAGCTTAATACAGTGGTCATATGCTCTTACACTTCGCCATTTCTTTCACGTTTTAGTATTAATCTAAACATTTTCAAAAGTGTTTCACATTTTGTCAATATTTTTTTTATATCTTTCACAGATCTTATTATTGTTGTAGAAAGTCATCACATTTTACAAAGACTTCTTATAGCTTGAACACATCTCTTGTATTTACAGAATTTGTTTTACATATCTTGGACGAAACCTTTTGCCTTTTTCTAAAATTACTATTTTTTATTTAACGTAGGCATCTTAATATTTGCCAGGCCAAGCATCTCATAAGTTGCCTAATTCTGGTTGGTTCATCTAATGAAAAATCACCTGTTCTTGGAATACTTACTGTCGAATGTGAGGATAAATCTCTCAACGAATTGATAAAAAAACTGCACTTGAGTCAAAACGATAGCAAGAGGACAGGTTGATACGAGAGTAAAAAAAGGGTAAATGTTGAGTTCGCTTTGCACTAGAGTCAAGAAAAAGCTAGATATAGGTCTGGTTTATGCAAGAGACAAAAAGGATGACATAGGTTTGGTGTACACTAGAGGCAGTATAAGTTCGGTTTACATCAGAATCAAAAAGGTAGACACAGGCTCTGTTTACACTAAAGCCAAAAAGGCAAACAAAAATCCGGTTTACACAAGAGTCAAAAAGAGAGATCAGTCAGTTATTGGCCAGACGTAATACAGGCTTAGGCGATCATGTATCTTTCGGTACATGACTGACGAGGCAGATTTTTCCCGCAGTAGGTTGCCATTTCTTTCTGCGGTAGACCAGCTGCCATCCAAGGTCTGTTCTGCTATTTACCCATAGCTGGAGAAAAGGGAGATATAGGTCTGATATTCGCTAAATGCCAAAAAGTAGATATCGATTCGGTTTACACTAAAGATAAAAAGCAGATACAGATTCGGTTTATACTAAAATCTAAAAGGTAGGTTTGGTTTACACTAAAGACAAATGCAGATATATGTTCGGTTTACACTAGAATCAAAAAGGTAGACATAGACCCTGATTACACTAAAGCCAACAAGGCAAACAAAGATCCGATTTACACTATAGTCAAAAAAAGAGAGATATAGGTCTGATATTCACTAAATGCCAAAAAGTAGATATAGATTCGGTTTACACTAAAGACACAAAAGAAGATATAGGTTTGGTTAACACTAGAATAAAAAAGGCAGGTATAGTTTCGGTTTAAATAAGAAGCAAGAAGGTAGATATTTGTCCTATTTACATTAATGGCAAAAAGCTAATAAAAGATCCGGTTTAAACTAGAGTCAAAAACATAGACATATGTCTGATAATCACTAAAGGCAAAAAGGTAGACACAGATTCGTTTTACACTAGAGACAAAAAGCAGATATAGATTCAGTTTACACTGGAATCAGAAAGGTAGACATAGGTCCTATTTACACTAAAGATAAAAGGTAAAAAAAAAAAGATTCGGTTTGCACTAGAGACAAAATGGTAAACATAGATCTGAAATTCACCAAAGATAAAAAGTCAGATATAGGTTCATTTTACACTAGAATTGAAAAGGTAGACATAGGTCTTGTTTACGTGAAAGGCAAAAAGCTAAAGAAAATACGGTTTATATCAGAATCAAAAAGGTAGACATAGATGTGAAAATCACTAAAGGCAAAAAGGTACATATTGTTTCAGTTTACACTAAAGAGAAAAAGGCAGATATAGGTTTGGTTTACCCTAGAATCAAAAAGGTAGACGTATGTCCTGTTTACACTAAAGGTAAAAAGATAAACAAAGATCCGGTTTACACTAGAATAATAAAGTAGACACAATTCTGATATTCACTAACGGTAACAGGTTAGACGTAGGTTCGGTTTACACTAAAGACACAAAAAAGCAGATATAGATTCGGTTTACACTAGAATAAAAAAGGTAGACATAGGTCTTGTTTTTCCCGAAAGTCGAAAAGGTAAACAATGATCCGATTTACACTAGAGTTAAAAGGTAGATATAAGTCTGATATTCACTAAAGCCAAAAAACGGAGGCATAGGTACGGATTACACCAGAGACAAAAAGGAAGATATAGGTTCGGTCTAAGCTATAATAAAAAAGGTAGACATAGGTCTTGTTACACTAAAGGTAAACAAAGATCCAGATAAACTAGACTTAAAAAGGTAGACATAGGTCCGATATTCACTGAAGGCAAAAAGGTTGACATAGGTTCGGTTTACACCAGAGACAAAAAGGCAGATACAGCTTCCGTTTATACTAGAATAAAAAGGTAGCCATTGGTCCTGTTTGCAATAAAGTAAAAAGGTATACAAAGTTACGGTTTATACTAGATTTAAAAAGTTAGGCACATGTCTGATATTCACTAAAGGCAAAAAAAATAGGCATAGCTTCGGTTTACACTATGGACAAAAAACAGATATAGGTTTATATTAGAATCAAAGAGGTAGAAATTGCTTCTGTTTAAACTAAAAGCCAAAGATTAACAAAGATGCGGTTTGCACTCGATTCAAAATGGTAGACATAGGTCTGATATTCACTAAAGGCAAAAAGGTTGACATAGGTTCGGTTTACACTAGAGACAAAAAGGCAGGTAGAGGTTAGGTTTACACTAGAATAAAAAAAGATTGACATAGGCTCTGTTTAAACTACAGTCAAAAAGTAAACAATGATCCAGTTTACACCAGAGTCAAAAATGTAGACATAGGACTGATAAGGACTAAAAGCAAAAAGGTAAACATAGTTTCGATTTGTACTAGAATCAAAAAGGTAGACATAGGTCTGTTCACATTAAAGGGGAAAAGTTAAACAAAGATCCAGTTTACACCAGAGTCAAAAATGTAGACATAGGACTGATAAGGACTAAAAGCAAAAAGGTAAACATGTTCGGTTTACACTAGAGACAAAATGGCAGATATAGGTTCGGCTTACACTAAAATAAAAAAAAAGTAGACATAGTTTCAGTTTACACTAAAGTCCAAAAGGAAAACAAAGATCCAGTTTATACTAGATCCATAAAGGTATGAATATGTCTTATATTCAGTAAAGGTAACAAATTAGACACAGGCACGGTTTGCAATCGTGACAAAAAGCAGATATAAGTTCGGTTTACATTAGAATCAGAATGGTTGACATATTTCCTGTTTAATCTAAATGTTAACAAAGATCCGGTTTACACGAGTGTCAAAAAGATAGACAGACATCTGATATTCACTAACGGCAAAAAGTTAAACATAGGTTCGGTTTACTCTAGAGACAAAATGGCAGATATATGTAGAAGAATCAAAAAGTTAGCCTAAGTCCTATTTAGGCTAAAGCTGGGTAGGTAGATATATATCCGGTTTACACTCAAGCCTTCCGTTTATTTCCTCATGGGATACATTAGGTGGCGTGTATACATTAATAAACCGAAGATAATTTAACAGCTAAAAGAATAACACCTGAATTGCGAGAGCTGCAGCCAGATTAATTAAACAGTTTTATGAAGAAAGTTATCGAATGATATCGAATTGAAAGTTGAAAATGGTGGATATTTAACATCCTGCTACCACCTTTTATATCAATATCAATTTTTGTACAAAAAGTGGATCGCAGAGCTTATTCAGCTTAATAAATATTTTCAGAAAACATCAAACTTCTGATTGATCACTTAATATTTAATAACATCGACCTAGTTCTTGACCTGACCAAAAATATAATTCCGCCAAAATCTATCAAGCCTATGTGAGCCTAACACGTGACCAAAGTTAGCAATAAACTATGAAACGTCTTTCATCTTCGACAGTGAGCCGATCGGAATCCTTTGAACTCGTCACACAGTTCCAGGCTTTACGTTAAAGTTCCTTGACATGATTCCAGTCTGAAAGAACACTCACTCACACACCAATATTTTATCACGAACAATCAACTTGTGGTATTACCACGACCATCATACGAAGAAATCGTATGACGAGCATTCATTGGTTAATCTCCTCCAATTTCCGACCAATCAAATCGCCTGCACGCGACAAGTCTGTTTTCGCGCCTTCTAAGGTTGATCCTGTCACGTGATACAACATACTATAAAAACCAAACCAAACACGCTCTCTTTACTCTTTACTCTCTTGTGCGTCTCATCTCTGCTGCCAAAATGTAACCCTTAAAGAACTCCCGTCTTGACTAATGCAGTCAGACGTAAAAGAACTTTACAACAATCCCGCAAGTACAATTCTGAACTCTTACCAACTTGTCCAATAGACAATCTCTAACATGCAACATACTCATTCTTATAAACTACAGTTTAATAGTTAATCTAATCTTTATGAGCTCAGGTACAAATATCTCCAAATCTAAGAGACATAACTCTATCAAACCTTTCAGCTTAATTGCAGGTACATCAAACACTAATAAATTCAATTGTTATGTTTTGAATCATTACGTTCTGTCTTGGATTTTATACCCTGTGCTATTTTACGTCAAATATAAATTACATTGTGACAACCACATTGGATAGCGACCTCCAGCATAATGACATGATCCTTTCCACACCTTTCCTAGACAAAATAAAAATAATTGTAGCGGGACCCGCAACATGCACGTCCACAACATATTTGGTGACGCCGACGTTCACCGCTACAATAATGGAAACCGCGTCGTTTAGGGGCCCGCTACAAACCCAAGTTTTCCACATTCAACTTAATACAAGAATCTTTTTCACACGCTTTCAAGCTCAACGTTAATTATCGCAATTAACATAAACACAGCTTGTTAAGAACCACTTACCTCAACTAGAATATTCTCTTCGAACAAGTGAAAACAAATCAAAGAGCGACAATTCCGTAAACCTTAAAGTAAGTCGTAAACAATCTTTCTCCACTATAAGTACAAACTTGAACTGTTTATTTTTTTTCTTAAATTACAATAATACCCAAACACACTTTCTCATTATTGTAGAGAGCATTCAACAACTTATAATCAATCAAACCAGAACTTTGACAATATTTCAATCTAAACATAAAAGGACGTTTGAACTTTTTAAAACCACATCTTTACTCCAGTTGTTTGTATCTCTTGTTTATATAAATATTTTATTCATTGTTGTGCAAAAACTGTTGTTTCTCATGTTGTCCTCATTCTATGTTTGTTTAACACTAAAATTTAATGTGAGAGGAAATTGTTAATTTCATCACGCAGCCTAATTTACTCAACACTTTTTCATCAATATAATTTAATCCATTAACACAACCTCCACAGATATGCATGTCGTATAAGTAATATTTAGCCCCCCCGGGCTACATGTGGCACAAGGCCTGGTTTAATATGGGTTTCCGAGCCTGTAGGCTCTGCCAAAAATATTCCCTATTGGAAACCGT
>OZ038495.1:17099358-17156858 GCA_964036315.1 Acanthosepion esculentum | reverse complement strand
TATGTGCATATATATATATGTATATATATATGTATATGTATTTGTGTTTATATGTGTATATGCGTGTATATGTGTATATATATGTATATACATGTATGTGTGTATTTATATGTATATGCGAGGATGGGAGTGTACTTATATATGTGTATATGTGGATGTGTCGATACGGGTATTTATACATGATTATATATTTGTATATGTGGATGTATGTTCGTATGTCCTAGTATATGTATTTGTATGTATATCCTAGTAGCTTGGAATGTATCATCGATACTAATTAAAATCTACTTTTGTTGGATAAGGGGTTTTTATTGCTTATAGAATTAATCAACAACTGTGTGTGGTTACTTTTAAAAAATTATTATGAACTTTGACTATATTTTATCGTCAATAAGATAATATTGTTAGAATATTTGTAGGTTTCTGTATATATATTCCTATTTTTATGTGTGTATGTATGTGTGTATATGTATATGTGTGTGTATGTATGTTTATACCTATATATATATATATATATATATATATATATATATATATATATATATATTTGTGTATGGATATATATATATCCCATGATCTGCTCTCAGACAAGCAATATGGTTTCCGCTTTGCCCGATCTACAGCCTATGTGCTTACGGCCATCACTGAATTTGTCTTCCAAGCTATTCATAAGAACGGTGAAGCTCGTGCCGTGGCCCTGACATCTCCAAAGCGTTTGATAGAGTTTGGCATGCCGGCCTTCTTCGCAAGCTCCAGGGTTATGGCATCACAGGTCGATTGTTTGACCTAATACAATTATTCCTGTCAAACCGTGAAGTGAAGGTCGTTCTCAATGGATTCATCTCCAGCTCCTATTCCACTAATGCAGGTGTTCCTCAAGGCTCCATCCTAGGCCCTACTCTGTTCCTCATATTCATAAACGACCTTCTTGACGCCATAGATTCCCAAGTCGGCATCTATGCGGACGACACCACAATTTATTCCTGCCTCAAACACAAATCCAGTGATGCTGACAAAATTAACCTGGCATCTCGGATAGAAAAGGACCTCCAATCGGTTGTTAACTGGGGCAAGAAATGGATGGTTAACTTTAACGCCTCTAAAACAAAACTCCTCTCTATTAACCACCACAAGGATCCATCCCTGCATCCCATTAGAATGTTTGAAGACCAACTTCCCGAGAGCTCCTCTCTGCGGCTGTGCGGTCTCACGCTGTCCGCTTATCTGAGATGGAACAAATACATCGAGTCAATTGCATCATCCACCGCAAGGAAAGTTGGCTCCCTGTGCCGAGCCAGGAAATTTTTCTCCCCGGAATCTATCCTCCAAATCTATAAATCGACCATTCGCCCTTGCATGGAGTATTGCTGCCATATATGGTCTGGAGC
This sequence comes from Acanthosepion esculentum, assembly GCA_964036315.1. Taxonomy (NCBI): domain Eukaryota; kingdom Metazoa; phylum Mollusca; class Cephalopoda; order Sepiida; family Sepiidae; genus Acanthosepion; species Acanthosepion esculentum. The sequence goes on along the minus strand of OZ038495.1, from coordinate 17,155,470 downwards.
CCCTGCTGTTTGCCTCAGGGTTCTTGATAAGATCCAGAGACGGATATGCAATGTAATTGTCCCCGATCTGTCATCTCGTCTGCAGTCTCTCTCTCACAGACGCGACGTTGACTCGCTCTGTCATATTTTATAAGTACTTTCACGGTAATTGCTCCGACGAGCTGCTTTCGCTGGTTCCTAGGCCTCATGAATTTAAACGTCCCACGAGGAGGCATCCCGTTCCCATCCCTTCACCGTTGAAACTGTTAGATGTAGACGTCTCTTCTACTCCAATAGCTTCATGTCTCGCACATCTCGCCTGTGGACCTCCCTCCCTTATTCGTGCTTCCCTGACAAATACAAGCTCCAACTATTTAAGTGTAACGTCAATCGACATCTCCAGCTGCCTTGATCTATCCTCTTCCCTTCTCCACATCCTTTCACCTTTCATTCCCATCTGCTCTCGCTCCAAATCTTCTGTAACCCCCTTGCCTTGATCGATCCACTATCTTTCTCCACATCCTCTCCTTTACCACTCCTATCTGCTCTTCCTCCAAACCTTCTGTAACCCCCTGCGTACTAGTGGCTTCCAGCCTTGCTTGGGGTGATATGCTTAAAATATATGTGTGTATGGATGTGTATGTGCTTATATATATTTATATAGGTGTATTTACGTTTGTATGTTTTTTTTTAATGTATATACGTGTGTTTGTATATTTGTTGGTATATATGTATATTTGTGTGTTTAGTTTATATACGTATCTGTATACATGCATATGTTTATGTATATGTATGTATGTGTGTATGTGTATATGTATGTATATGTGTTTTTGTAATATCGTGCTAGCTTTGGCCAACGAGGTCTTCCACACAGTTTCCTCTCCCAAATTCCCTCACATGGTTTTGGTGGACCCGTGGCTATGGAACAGACACTTGCCAAAGGTGCTTGGAGTCCGATAGCTGCTGAAATTAATTCCAGCCAGGATTCGAACGCCTTAGACCACTCAGCCAAACTGCTTACAGTACCGGGTGTTCCCAAGCGGTCCCCCATCTAAGTACTGACCTGGCTCTACGATGCTTAACTTCGGTGATCGAACGGGAACCGGTGTGTTCAGCGTGATTTGACCGTAACCGATTGCGAGTTGAGGTGGCCAGTCTTGTTCATTTATGATCACGCTGGGTTCGCACCAACGTTCTAAAACTGTTAATTGGCACTGCACAAGCCAATAACAGTATAAACTGTAGGTGGGCTCTGTGGGCATTTCCCAGTTGGGAAATTGCAAAAATGCCTGTGCAAATGTTGCAATATGCGCTAGCTAGCTGTGCATTGCAACGGGTGTCCTCGATATCGAGTGGCCAATTATTATTATTATTTATTATATGTTTTTTTTTGTATATATGTGCATGTATGTGTATATATATTTATATTTGGTTTGTTTATATTTTTTACCTCGCTGTGTGGGTTGATGTGTTTATACTTAAATCTGTATGTGTATATATACATATGTGTATGCGTATATATATATGTGGGTATTTGTAGACGTATATTTGTGAGTATGTCTGTATTTGTATATATGAAAATATGTGTGACTGTACACTTATATCTGTAGGTAGTTCTTATTTTCTATCACCTAATGTATAAGCCTTATATCGAATTATGTTAAAAATATATCTATATATATATATATATTTTATATATGATTGTGTGTTCGGAATGTTCGTTTTTCATATGTTAGATAATGTTGTTTTTAAACATATATATCGGTTTTAATCTCCTTCCTTTCAATATTCTTTTTTTTCTCTTTGATCATTTTTATCTATGCGTATTTGCCCGTATAGTTTATATTTTAATAAGTGGTTAGCATTCGTTTAATAACACTTTCAGTCTTGAATATTCTTGCTTGTTTTATCAGAATGTTTAGGTCAATGTATGTGGATGTGTGTACATGTATTTATCGGTATCTGTGTGTATAGAAAATGCATGCATATTTAATTGTGTATGTATGTATGTGAATGTGTATTTATCGATGTCTATGTGTATAGAAAATGCATGCACATTTAATTGTGTATGTATGTATGTGTTCATTTTTTTTATATATATATATATAAAGTGCTGTGGAGATGTCTCCTGTCTCGTCAACTATTTGTGTGTGTATATATCTAAATATGTCTGGGTACTTATGTATTATAATCTGAATGTGTATATTGTTTTACGCGAGAGGTGAACACCCTATTCATACACTTGGAATTAAAATGTATACATTTTTGTCGGGAAGACCAGCTGAAATAAGCGTCTGTTCTAACGTAATTTCAATGAAAAAATAAAATAAATTGAATAACATTTATAATTTTAAACTTAATTGAGATTAAATTTAAATTTTAAAATTGGTAATTTTTTACCTTTAATTTTAATATCAAATTTTATCATATAATTTAATACTTATTGGTTAGAATAAATTCTATTTTAGTAAAACCCCAACTTTAAAGCTTTTAATAGCTAGTATAACCTTACTTCGTTGTCAAGTTTTTTGAATTCCCGTATACTTGTATTTTGATTGGTCATTCCTGCTTATGTAACAGATTTTCCCCTTGCGAAGGATCGTTAATTAATTTGAAACTTTTAAAACCCTTTATTCTTCATTCAACATCATCACTTGACAAGACACCGGAGATGTTGAAACAAAATGGCTTTTTTTGTAGTGATTTTATAACATATTTATGTTATAATTTTTAAATAAACAATTATACACACACACACACACACACACACACACACATATATATATATATATATATATATATATATATATATATATATATATATATATATATATAATCTGCCTGTGCGTGTAATGGGCCCGTTGTTTGTACATAATATATTAAAAGCAAGTGCAGTTTAGTTTAAATTCAAACATTTTTATGTCCCTTGGTGAATACTGATGAATTCTTTTCGCTTCATATTGAAAATGCTTCGTTTTTGAAGAGTATCGGTCGTTCTTTTGAAATGATAGGAACGTCAATATGAAAAGTCATACATTATTTGCCTAAATAGCGTTGTATTGATTAGTTGAAGCGATTTCATGGCAATTCGGTCACAGGAATAAATACACTTCTTGCCAAATGTCTCAGGAAGATTATTTAAAAACAAAATTATGTTCAAAATTATTATTCGACAATTCTTTTTCAGACTTGCATTCCCATAGTAGCCTTATGACAAAATTGAGGTTGCTGTGCCTTGGGGTTTTCTCAGGTATCTCTCGTAACTTGTAAACTTCAGAGAATTTTTAAATAGAACATTTCATTGTATCTTTATATTTTATTCTTGCTTGACATTTCTCATGTTCGTAATTGTCACTATTCTCAGCTGAAGTAATTTACTTCTACACGGATAAAACCGGAAATTACAATTTTTACCCAGTAGGTGATACCCGGCAGAACATTTAGAAAATTCTGGAGACTCATCTCTTTTTTGAATGGAGGTATCATCTTGTAGTGTATGTACGACATCATCGTCATGTTGTTGTTGTTGTTGTTGTTGTTGTTCTTCTTCTTCTTCTTCTTCTTCTTCTTCTTCTTCTTCTTCTTCTTCTTCTTCTTCTTCTTCTACTACTACTACTACTACTACTACCATTATACATCTTCATTCTTTCTTTGGGCTTAATGATTTACAACAACAACAACAACAACAACTTCTTCTTCTTCTTCTTCTTCTTTTTCTTCTACTACTACTACTACTACTACTACTACTACTACTACAGGTCTTCATCCTTTCTTTGGGCTTAATGATTTTCACCTGTTCCACCGCCCCGCCGTCGTAATTTGCTGTTCATTATCCTATTACGTCTCTCTTTCAAAAGAATTAATTGAAGCCACACTGTATTCTGTCTTTAGACAAAATCAAGAAGCTCTCTCGCTAACGGAGAGGGAAGGATAAAATAAATACGGCCATGGGGAAAGAAAACAGTTGACCCAGTCGAGATGAAAAAACAAGTGGGGTCAAAAACAAACTTGGGAGGTAAGGAATCTCGACTTAAGGGATCATGACCAAAGAAGCAACCGGGAACAGACCAGGAAAGACTTTTACAGTAACCAGGAGGGGGCTCTACGGGAAACCATCCCGATGTGAATTAGGAGGACCTCAAAAAGAAAATCATGGCTAGCCCCGTTCAAGTGAACCAGACTCATCGCAATCACCAACCATAAAGCGATGTCATACAAACTTGAACAGCAAATCTTTCGTTCTCATCCAATTTCTTTGTACATCATTCATTCATTCATTTATTCTTTCTTTCTTTCTTTCTTTCTTTCTTTCTTTCTTTCTTTCTTTCTTTCTTGTTACTTGTCGTTAGACTTTATAATCGTTCGCTTCTTCTTCTTTATCTTCTTCTTCTTCTTTTTCTTCTTATTTTCCTCCTCCTATCCTCCTCTTCTCATCTGCACCCTCTTCTTCTTCTTCTTCTCTTTTTCTTCTAACGCTTCTCCTCTCACCCTCTTCTTCTTCTCACTACTACTAATACTACTACTCTGAAAGGAGAGAGCAGCACACCAACAAAGTGATGCTAGTATAGAAATGTACAAAGCCGAACATACCCAACATAACACCCAGCATAATATGGGTACATGCATCACATCCAAATGTACCCAATAAAAACTTATCCATCATCGTTCAATTCTCCATATACCACAATACCGCAATACTCTCAGGGGACTTACAAAAACACCCATAACAAAAATTAACGCTTATAAAATTCTATATATAAAAATCTGTCAATGATACGTAATGAAGAGGGGAGGGAACGAACCCAAAAACAAACTAAAATATCAAAACAAATACACAGACAAAAAGGATAACTGGTGTTAGTTGGACTTGTCAAATCCTCAAAAGAATTAGGACAAGCCGCTGTATTCTGTCTTTAGATAAAATCAAGTACCTAAAGGAGAAGGAAGGATAAAATAACTACGCCATGTGAAAAAAAGAGAAGCTGGCGCAGTCGAGATGAAAAAAAAAATAGGATGAAAAACACAGTGAGGAGGTAGGGAATCTCAACTTGGATCATAACCATAGAAACAGTCGGGAACAGGCCAGGAACAACACTTACTCACATTAACTAGGTACACAAAAAGATCTATTCTAACCAGGGGAGGGCTCCACAGGAAACCACGCCGAGGGAGACCTAAAAAAGAAAATCAAGGCTAGCCTCATTCAAGCGAACCAGGCTTGCCGCAGTCACCCACCTTAAGCGATGTCGTACAAACTTGAACAGCAAAGGCTGATTGGTTTGGAATGAATAGATACAAAAATTTATTATCATTACACACAGAATTGGTGAGGCTCTTGACTTCACACATACCACAAGTATCATAGCATTAGATATCTCTAAGGCCTTCGACAAGGTGTGGCAGAAAGTCTTACTACACAAGCTCTCCAGCTATGAAATCACTGGTATGATTTCTCTGTTATAAAATTCTCCTTCGCAGGTAGATCACTGAAGGTAGTTATTAAAGGTCTGTCCTCTGAGGCCCTGGCGGTCAATGAGGGCGTCCCTCAGGTGTCACAACTCGGAACAACCCTCTTTCTGATTTACATAAATGATCTCCCTAAGTATGTACTCCGATCATTTTTAAACGTCTATGCTGATGATACGACGATATACGGGCGCACCTCTAAAAGTCTTAACGATCAGAGATTGGCAGCTGACCTCTCCCCCGATCGAACACTGAAAATTTGGGTGGTTACATTCAATGCTTTGAAAACCAAACAATCAGACCCCAAACTACTGCTAGTCCCAGCGAACGGATGTCCACTCGAGGAGGCCCCGCGACTCCCGGGCCTCAGACTCACACCCGACCCCAAATGGAATTCTTATATACGATCCATCGCACAAGATGCAGGTAAAATGATCGGCTCTCTGTACCGCTCGTGTAAATATCTTACTCCTCATGTCACCCTCTACGTTTATAAGGGTCAGATCAGTCCGAAAATGGAATACTGTTGCCATATTTAGGTAGGAGTTGCCCAGAACCCACTCTCCATTCTTGATAGTGTTCAAAAGTGTCTCCGAATCCTTGTTGGAGAAGAATTATTTTCCATATTCCATCTTCTCCTTCACAGGTGGGGGTGTGGCGAGCCTCTCGCTGCTTTATCGCTACTATCATGGAATGTACTCAGATGAACTACATCTCCTGGTTCCACTCATTCACGGCTAGAACCTGCCTATATTTATTGTATAAAAAATACAATTGTGGCACAAGGCCTAAAAAGGGGAGGGGTTGAGGCTGGTCTTCACTAACTATCCTATACCTAGCTAATCCGATTCACGACCCATTCATTCATTACAATTTGCACATTCACCACAAAAAACTCGTCCGTCACCAATCAATCCTCCAGACACCATAATATCACATCCTCTCGGGGGGAGCTACAAAAACACACCCCATTATATTAGAAATTTCATGGTAATCATTTTTCACACATATAAAAATTTATGGATGATTGAATATGTGAGGGGGGTGTATGAACCCAATAATCAAATTAAATATCAACACAAATTAAACTAAACATAACTGATGTTAGTAGGAACAGTCTAACCCTCAAAAAGGAGAGAGGCCCCTGTATTCTGCCAATTGGACAGAATCAAGAGGCTCTCTCGCTAAGAGAATGGGAAAGGAGAAATTATATCGGTACATGGGAAATAGAAAAGCTGACCCGGTCGAGATGAAAAGGGAAGTCAAAACAAAGTGGGGAGGTTGTGAATCTCGAACTGGATCATAACCAAAGATGAAACCGGGAGCAGGTCAGGAACAACACTTACTGACATTAACTAGGTACACAAAGCTAGTGTAACCTAACCAAGGCGGGTGGGCTCCACAGGAAACCATCCCGATGTGACGTAGGTTGACCTAAAAGAGAAAATCAAGGCTAGCCCCGTTCAAACGACCCAAGCTCGAAAGAGTGTCGAATGCAAGCGTTTTCTATCAGTTCTAATCTTCATCTTGAACTGATGCTCAAAGAATCGGATCAGATCCCGATGAGAAAGACGGTTGCCTCCTGTCGCGTCGTCCAAATCACCATTCGGGCCGTGGTCAGCAGCGTTAGAAACACCATTCGTTTCCCCCCAGAATACGGGGGCGACACATTGTCACACACGTATGCGCGATCCATGAGCACAAGCTTTTCGGGAGCGAGACGAGCCGTCTACTCGCCCACATGGTCCCATATAGGGCGGACCCGAGGACAATGGTAGAAGGCGTGCGAAGCTGTTTCTTCTAAACCAAAGTCGCATCGTTCACAGTCTGGCAAATCCGCCAAGCCCCATATGAAAGCCTTGTCATTGAGAGGCAGCCTATTCCAAACCAGTCGCCAGGTAAGCGAAAACTCAGGGTTACTGAGAACCTGCCATGCCATTTACATTGTAGCCAACCACCCTCCGTATTCTATCAGCAAGAAATAAGTTTCACTCAAACAGCTTTTTTCCCGCGAACCACTGCCCTATGGAACAGATTCTGTAGAGGATGTTTCCTCGATCACTACAATCTTAACCTGTTCAAGTCTAGAGTCAACCATTATCTTCGCCTTATATGCATATAAACTACCACTTAATGTAACACTCTACCTCAAGTGTCTCCCGGTCCTTGTAGAGGGGGAACCTTTCTGTAAAAAAAATCAAATGACTGTTTATCCATTTCGAGCAGAGATGACTTCTTAGTTAAAACGAAGATATACAATTACAAATGATTATTTACCGGCTGCCCCACGCAGCAAGATGTGGCACAAGTGGGGTATCCGAGCCCGTAGGCTCGGGCAAAAATTCCCTATAGACCACGTAAAAACGGAGTCAGTTTCCTGAGACGAGACTCTGCCCTTCGTCAGAGCCACGTCTGGGGGATACCCTCTGACATGTGTCAGGTAAGTATACTTACCTGGAACCTGTGCTCCAGCCTGTGTGCTGGTAGTATCATGGCTATGACTAGCTTAGACCACCTCTGACCAACTTGGACAAGCTATGACCAGCTAAGACCAGCTTAGACTAGTAACCCGAGTGGAAACACTCGGGTTCCCCACGTTAAACTGACCATGTGCCACATCCTGACTCAGTGGGGCGTCAAGTAAATATTTCTGGTTAACTTAGCTAGAGTATGTATGCTCATTAGCCCCCCTTTTATTTCTGTCCCTATTTTTTCTTTAGTTTAATTCCCCATCCCCTCCCGCGTTAGGTGGCCAGTGACGTCAGTTCTCTGGTAGTTGCGAGATGACTTTCGTTTCGTGCGTGTGTTTCTTTTTTTTTCGTATTTGTTATTGTGTCTGAATGAGTGTGTGTCTGTGTGAGTGATTTTGGATGGATGACTGTTTTTCATACTTTTATAATCTCGCAATTTTTTCGTCCAGTTAACTGATGTTACTGCCACATTTAGGTACTGTGGGGGGTTTTATTACTAATCTTATTTTGTTTTGTTTTCTTGTAAATAGTTCATTTGTTTTTTGTAAATATACATTGGGGTTTTTTAAATTGTTATTCCCCCCCCCACTGACTTTGAATTGTACATATGGGGACTAGTTAGATTTTCATAGAGAATTTGTGGAATTATGGTGGATGTAGTAAGAAAGGTATGGAAGAATGTGTTGTTTTGGTGGTAGGACTATTGTTGGCATGTTTGGGTCAGTGGTTGCGACTAGCTAAGTTTTTAGTTTAAGACAGATGATGACCGTCCTTCCCCATCCCCCTTTTTAGGCCTTGTGCCACATTTTGTATATGTTCTTCATATGCAAATAAATATTTATACAATTACAAATGAACACAATATTTATACAACATATATTTATTGTCATCATAAAAGATACGTCGTTTTTCTTTATTTAATGACAATCGTTTTCGTATTCATTACGTCATATTTGATTGTTTCCCTGTGTAAGTGTCACAATGAATTCAAGTTTTACATAATTCGAGATGACTGATCTTCCAGCTGTTAAATTTTAATGACGGATTAATTCTTTGTTGCTTACTGGAAAAGATTAAAGTTTTGTATTAACAGACAATGACGTAATTCAATTACTTTGAACAGCAATGTCCATATTTTCACTTTTTCATATTTTCAGAAGATTAATAGTCTTCGAATTTTGTAACATAATTATATCTTTGATTTTATATAAATAGACTAAATATAGGTTCCCAAGACACAGGTGTTGGAACCGTTTTTCTTTACCAAAAATCAGGCAGTAATTATTGTTAAATGTTTTTAGACTCATTGCCAAAACTAATTAAGGCCCAGTATTCTTACATATAAATCACCTGTATCGGTCGATTTAAGTATTTTAGGTCAAAATTAGGAAGCTAATTTTAATTAAAATATCTTAGAGTTTAATTATTAATAAATTAATACGACTTTAAATTTTACGGGGATAACTCTAGGTAGACCATAAAACCAAATATAATAATATAGTATGATATAATATAATATAATAATATAATAAAATTATATAATATAATAATATATAACATAATAATATAATAAATTTATATAATATAATAATATAATAAAATTATATAATATAATAATATAATTATATATAATATAATCTAATAAAATATTTCAATGAAATTCTTCGTTTTCTTTTTAACCATTTCGCAATAATGTTGTGCTGATCTATATCGCACACACATACATGCATACATACATACATACATACATACAAATCACATACAACGACAAGCATTCATTGGTTAATAAATCGCCACTACGTTATTATAGACAATTTAAAAATCGCAGCAATGCGACAATTTTGTAATCGCTCATGTAGTCAATTTTGTGCACTTTTGGGAGAAACGGATCACTGAAGTTTTCTTAAGTCTCCTTAAACCTAGCTCGTTGATTGGTCAATGCCAACCAATCAGATCGCCTGCACGTGAAGAGTACCTTTTCCCCCGCAGCGATCTGGAGCCTATAGTCACTTATATAAGCAAGGACTTTTCTTAGCAAATGAATGAGAATTCAGCTGCCAAACGAATCCACGACAGTTGAAACCATGCGCCAACCTTCTCACTCACACACACCATTCACATGCTGAACATTCCTTATAAACTCAAATGTATAAATCTTTTCTTACACAGCAAAATCTTCTGAGAACAGTCATTATAAGAAACTCTCATAAACATTCTTCCAGTGAACTTTGAAATAATAAATTACATATAAAGAGAGACAACTCTTGTTTTATTCAACCTTTTCTTACTTAAATACATGCTTTCTTTCACATCGTTGTTTGATTGTACATCTTGTTAAATATATATTTTTTGAGTAACGATGTCTTTTGCTTATCCTTTTCCACGTCAGTCTTGTTTCCTAATCTAAAATTAATGTGGTGAAGTCCGCCACAATATCAATAAGACGGAAGGTGCTTTCTGAGTGCGAAAGAAAAAGAAAAAAGAATTATTAAGGAGAAAGAAAAAATAAAAGAGCAGGAATTAAAAAGACAGAAGATAACGATTGACATTGCATTTACATTTTAGAAGATCAAGACTGGAAAACAAGGGGGTCGGAAGTGCGTTCCACAAGCGAGAAGTCTGAGAGAAGAAAGTGTTAGCATAGAACTTACGGTCGCATATAACCATTTCAAATGTAAAAAATGAGACCTTGCTGTAAATCCAGTACTACGCTTAAATTCGTAAAGTCAATGTACCAAAGACGAAACTCATCGGAACAATTACCTTAAAAATATTTGTAGAAATAATATTTCTTCTTCTATGTCCCATATAGCTTCTGGACATGTGATTCAGGACATGTGCGATCATGGCGCTCCACAATTTCTTATCCTTTGTAGATCTTAGCAAGATTTACACTATTTACATCTTTCCGACTCAACTTTATTGCCATACTCACGACGTTTCGGGCGTTGTACGCTTCGGCCTTCTTCAGGTGATATACGTTAGAATTTCAAAACGGAACCCTTTATTTAGTCCCCGGGCGTAGATTGTTCTAATTCTACGTGCCGTGTTTTATTTTTCAGATATTTCTAATTCCATTTAGTAACTCAACTCTCCAAGTTTTTGTTCCAGGTATTGAACTCACAACTCTTTTTGCGTCAATCACTTTTTGGATTATTTCATCAAACGCTTTTATCCATTGGGCTACATAAAAAAAAAAAAAAAAAAAACATTGCTTGTGAACTGCAAATGAGATTTAGTATAAAAGTGTAAGTAGCTCCAGCAGTCAGTAGAAAACTAGGAACATTTCCTAAGACAACAGTAAAGTCTGGAATGAAGAAGTTCTGATAATTCAAACATCACTTGAAATAAGCGTGAATTACTGAGGTTTCATGAAATTGGTTTCGTTTTTTTTTACGGTATATCAACATCAATGGGTTATTTAATGCCAATAACATTTTTTATTGCTGGTAATATTTTTTTCCAAAAATGTTTGCTGGTAATATTAAAAAAAAATGTGTTGCTGGTATTAAAACCTATTTTTATACTTTCATTGTGTTTTGACTCCTTTTTTTTGGGGGGGGGGTTAACTATTTGCCCATAGCTGGGATTCTGACAGGTGCTACTACCCCGGGTCAGGGTGAATCTAGAAACATCAGCAATTATGATGTGCTTCCATGCTCCTCCATACCTTCTGATCAGCGGCCTTGCTGTCGGATGTAGTTTATCATCTTACCCAGGTCGCGGATTTAGTTTATCGTCATACCCAGGGCGAGTGAAATTGTATGTCAGATATATTTGGTGTGAAAATGCTAATAATAATAGTAATATTTGGCCCCAACCTCAACCTGGATACTCTCTTACTCAATAATAATAATAATAATAATAATAATAATAATAATAATAATAATAATATTTTGTGCTTTAAAGTATCGAATATTGTTTGTTTTAGTATTAATAGAAAATATTAACAACATTTAGACGCTTGGAATACATTTAGGTCAGTCAATCAAAATCAGTATTTTTATGTGAGAAAAAATAGTTTCTTTGTCCAAAGATTGCTTTGAAAAAAAAAAGACAAATTAAATGGGAAGAAAGAGTGAGAAAGAAGCGTGGAAATAGAGACGGAATCAACAAAATAAACAAATAGTAGAAATGTTAATTAGAATTGGGGGGGGATCGAAAGGAAACATTTTGAAATATCGTTGTATAAACAACCTTTCCTAATAATAATAATAATAATAATAATAATAATAATAATAATAATAATAATAATAATAAGAAGAAGAAGAAGAAGAAGAAGAAGAAGCCAGTACAAGGGTCTCGGAACTGAAATTCTGGAAATGTGGCATCTGAAAACTCTGACAGTCCCAATTGCTATTGGTGCACTTGGGACTATGACAAAAATATAAAAAAAAATGAAGTTTCTCTTCTGCCTGGAGAACCGAGTTTAACCGATATGAAAATGATTTCGCACATGGTTAGTTCCTACAACCCCAGGAAAGTTTTATCATCGTGACAGGTTATGGACCTGCACAAGTGGAATTTGCATGCACATTATCATATATTCACAGAACCCTAAACATTTGCATGCTAAATACTTGAGAAGTCATTCAGTTGGAAGCCATCTGAGCGAACTGGGTTACCGAACCTAAAGGTAATTTGACCTGGACTACACCTGAAATATAATACGTTGCTTTCAAAACGTGTCATCATATCGCGCACTGTGATCGATTTGCTTAATATATACTTATCAGGCTGGATGTCATAATGGTAATAATGGACTTCATACTGGACTTTCATTTGTACTCCGACAACACTTCGTTAGTGTACGGTTCTCAGACCCTCAATAATAATAATAATAGTTTACCCTCTTCATCGTCAATACTCTGTTCGTGTCAAACAAGCAGAGGTAGACTAACACGATGCCCATCCGAAAACAAACATACCGAAAAATGTGTTCACTCCTAATGCAGATTTTGTGATGAATATCCAGAAAGAGTTGACTATCTTGTATAAGTTGCAGAGTATCAGCATTCACCGAATATTAAACTATATATGAAATAATGTAAGACAATATTTGCACTCTATAATCTGCAACTTTTCTGGCAAAGAAACAGCAGAAAATTGGTATGAACATCACCAGGACTCGGTTACAAACATAAGGCTAATAATAAATTTATGGGACTTTACAATACCCATAGAAAAACCAACGCTAATCGGTCAGATATAATGATCAAAGACCACAAAAACAGAATGTGGTTTCTTATTGACATGATAATTCCCACAAACAGTAATATATCTTTGAAAATATTAAAAAAAATCTATCAAAATACAAGCACCTTGAAATAGAAATCTAAAAGATGTGGCAGATGAAAACATCAATAATTCCAATTATGGATGAATCCCGTGGTTTCGTTGGAAAAGGTTTTCATAGACACCTTGAAGGGATCTCTGGTAGCTCATGCCTTAGAAAAATAAAAAAGATGTCACAAGCACAGCTCACACGGTTTTTAACTATATAAAAAGTGCATGTTTTTAGATTGTTTTATTTTTGTTTTTGTCTTTTACACAACAATGTAGCAGGAAATATCAGGATGTTATTTCTGACCTTAGGTCACTTCTTGGTACCCCGGGCGAAAATGAGTTTACAAGAGATATCAAAGGGAATCATAAATAATTGCTCCTTAAAAATAAAAGGCAAACAGGTTGTTTTTTTTTCTTGTGGTAAAGAAAATATATAGAAATAAGTGGAGGGGCGGGGAAAAAGAAAACGCCAGCAGAAAATTTAAATAAACAAAAATAACAATAAAAGCACGGGAAAAAAATTAACGATAGAAAATTATCAAAACAAAATTTAAAACTATAAAAAGAAACTAGTTTAACCAGTAAAGTAAAAAAGTTGGGTTTAAATTGATAGAAATAAAGGTCGTAGCAATAATGTTTGATGAAATTTCCAAGAATTGCGCCAAAAGGTTTAAAATAAAAAAATAATTAAAAAAACGTAACAAGACAAAATTCAAAAAAATGTCGTCACAAGCACAGCTCACACGGTTTTTAACTATGTAAAAAGTGCGTGTGTTTAGGCTTTATTTTTATTTTGGTCTTTTACACAACTATGTATATGGAGAAATATTTCTGACCATAGATCTCTTTTTGGCATCCCGGGAGGAAATGAGTTTACAAGAGATATCAAAGGAAATCATAATAAATAATAATAATAATTTACTCGTATCATCAAAACAAACCTCAATGAAAAGTTCTTTCTGCGATCCTCCTGTGAAATGAATATTTTCCCGTCCAGAAAAGGCTGTAATGACCAGAATAAATTGTAAACCTTAGGTGCAAAATCTAGAAATTAGGGGGAATGAGTAAAAACTTAATCAACCCGAAATAATCTTTTCTAATTACAAAAGAAAAAAAATAGCCTATCGTTATCCTGATAATATATTATACCCATTCTCTCAAATAATTCAAAACGCTTTCCTCAATTGCTGCTTTTAGCAAGCAGTAGTTAAAAACAATTGTCTATTTTTGCATAAAGATCTCATAGCAAGGAAGTCCTACCAACCTTCGTAGACGGTTCCTATTACCAACTCTTTTGTGATGATTTCATGACTCCTTTTATGCATTTTTCAGGCGTGGGTAGCAATATATCTCATGTGAAAAAGCCCGATCCCTTAATTATTCTCTGTGGTTTAACCTCAAGGGACTGCAGTGATTTTGCTACTGCGTCGTTCGTGGAGCGATAAATTTTGCGCCTATTCTTGTCCAACATGAAGACTGATAAAGTTCTTTTCTCAACTTTATTTACTTCTTGGAGACCTTCCAAGAGTCCACCTTCTTTTATTAGGTGAGCGTAACTCTTGGCTCGCTCCAAAATCTCCTCTATATTGATAATGCCTTTAGGAGGGGACTTCCAACAATACGGTATTTCTCGGCCCCAGAATTTTCATTCTTTTTGTTATTAAACATTATGTTTGTATGGTCGGCTATACATTTTTCTTCGGTCATAATTTGCATATTATTGGCTTTCATACTATTGTTTTCTTCCTTTATAATTTTCGCTCTTTTTAGATCCCTTTAATTTTGGGGATTTCCAGAGAGTCTCATTTATCAGAAGGATCTGCTTTAGAGGAAGACCCAAAAAGGTATTTTTTAAGATGGGGGGACATTAGTCGGCCATGTTGCTCCTTAAAAATCAAAGGCAAACAGGTTGTTTTTTTTCTTGTGGTAAAGAATATATATAGAAATAAGTGGAGGGGCGGGGAAAAAGAAAAAGCCAGCAGAAAATTTAAATAAACAAAAATAACAACAAAAGCGCGGGGAAAATATTAACGATAGAAAAATTATCAAAACAAAATTTAAAAGTATAAAAAGAAACTAGTTTAACCAGGAAAGTAAAAAAGTTGGGTTTAAATTGATAGAAATAAAATTGGTAACAATAATGTTTGGTGAAATTTCCAAGAATTACGCCAAGAGGTTTAAAATAAATAAATAATTAAAAAAAATTAACAATACAAAATTCAAACTATAAAATATAAAAAAAAAAAATGGTTTGATCAGTAAAGCAGAAAATTTGGGCTTAAATTGATAGAAACAAAATTAAAATTCGTAAAATTAATTAAAAAATATTCTTTGGTGAAACTACTAAGAATTATCCCGAAGGATTTAAAATAATAAACAATAGAAAAGGAAACGATGTAAAATAGAGTTTCCCACCAAAAAGAAAATAGAATTCGCCCAAAGATGGAAAACGAATAAAAGATTTAAATAAAGACAATAAAATAAGAAATAAACTCGGAATAAAACAAAATCAGTAGGCTGGGAAAACTAAAAGTTACCCCTGCCAAAAAAGAAGAGAAATGAAAAGCCTAAGGAGGAGGGGACAAAGACTGACAAAAAATATTCAAAAGTTGAATGAAAACAAACAGATTTTAGCCCATATAAAGTTGTTTAGGAAGTAACTAAAATAAAAAGTAAACTATAAATGAACAAAGTATAAAATAAAAACAACAGTAGGTTTTGGTGTAACAAAGTTATACAAGAAAAATATAATTAAAGATGATGGCTCTAAGCCGAAAAGGAAAAAAAACGAAAGAAAATTACAAAGAAAGAATTAAAAAAAATCAATTCTCTAAAAATAAAGAAAAATAAGAGCAAAATCAACTTAACCAACGGATTTCGGGTCAAAAGTTCTTAATGGGTTTCAAAATATTTTAGCGGCTTGGGTAAGACGATAAACTACATCCGCGTCTTGGGTAAGACGTCCGACAGCAAGTTTCAGGAGTTTCTGAGGAGTGTAGAACCACCTCTTAATTACTGGTTTTCCCGGGGTGGTAGCATCTGTTAGTGTCCCAGCTATATTATATAGTTAATCCACAAACCGGGGTCAAAACACTATGAAAGTGTAAGAATTGGTTTTAATACCAGCAATAGATGTTTTGAGGAAAGATTATTACCAGGAATACATTATAACAAGCAATGCATTTTTAAGGAAAAAAATATTACCAGCAATACATTTTTGGAAAAAATATTATCGGCAATAGAAATCTTGTCGGCATTAAATAATCCACTAAGGTTGATATGCCGTAAACCAAACCAAACCAAACCAAACCAGACCAAACCAAACCAAACCAAACCAAACCAAACCAAACCAAACCAAACCAGACCAAACCAAACCAGACCAGACCAAACCAAACCAAACCAAACCAAACCAAACCAAACCAGACCAAACCAAACCAAACCAAACCAGACCAGAATATTTTGGTTGAACATTTCTTCTTAATTGAAGTAATTTAAAGGTTTCGAAAAATAAGCATGATGATCACAATCACGATCAGAAAGAGACTTCAGAAAAACACGTCTGGCACATAACGCACCGAGAAAATGTCTTAGTATGCACTCAACTGTCTCATGGTTAATAGCCGTAGCTATTTATAGACTAAGTGGCTTGTTATGTAAATCAGACACTTCAATAGATTTATTTCGTGAGGGAATTTTGACAGTGGCGATATCAAAGAAGCTTCGCAGAAATCATTGATCGACGAAGAAGGTTGTTGAAAATATAAATAAGTTGAGAAATATTTGAAAATATAAATACGTTGAGTGATAGAAACAAAGGAAAAAGTTTTAAGAACTTATCTCCTAGGAATGTAAAATGTGTCTTTAATTTTTACATAAACTAAAGTGAGTTCTAGTGAAACAACAACTTTTGACCAGTGTTTAGATCTTTGATCAGGCTGGTACTGAAGGAGTCACGAAGGACAAATGGATTTGTTTTTTTGTTTGCTTGGGTTTTATGGCATATCAACCACTGTGGGTTATTTAATGCCAAATCCAGTTTATATGAATTTTAAATGCCTATTTTGTATGGAACATTTTTAGCAACCTATAGCTTATTTGCTTGCACATTGCAAAATAATCCTAGGTATTTTGTTTAAGTCAATGGTTGGTTGGTTGGTTGTTTGGTTGTTTGGGGTTTTATGGCATATCAACCACTATGGTTTATTTAATGCCAGATCCAGTATTTACTAAATATATCAAAAACGTATAGCTGGCAACATAATTGTTTCAAAAACGTATAGCTGGCAACATCATTGTTTCAAAAACGTATAGCTGGCAACATCATTGTTTCAAAAACGTATAGCTGGCAACATCATTGTTTCAAAAAAGTATAGTTGGCAACATCATTGTTTCAAAAACGTATAGCTGGCAACATCATTGTTTCAAAAAAGTATAGTTGGCAACATCATTGTTTCAAAAAAGTGTAGTTGTCAACATCATTGTTTCAATGTGCTGGAAAAGAACTGGAAGTTCACTATTTTCCCATATCTGGGCCCCCTACAGGTGCTACCACCCCGGGTCAGGGTGGACCTGGGAACACCAGCAATTAAGAGGTGGTTCCACGCTTCCTCAAAACCTCCTGATCAGAGGCCTTGCTGTTGGATGCAGTTTAAAGGACAAATGGAATAAAATACTTGGCAAAAAGGAATCTGTCATGAAATATCTATGCAAACTCCTCTCAGTAAGGTAAATATTTTAAAACGTCAAAATTGGGCAAAGAAATACATGAAAATTGATTTTTCTAAAGTAATTTTCACGGACGAAACTCGGGTAAAACTGGATGGACCAGGTGAATAGGCCAAATGATGGATTCTATCCCATAAAAATATGCCTTTGGCTAAAAGAATGCAACAAAGAAGCGACAGTGGGTTGATATGGGCTGGAATTGTTAACCAAACCACTTTTGGGCCATTCAAATTTGATGAAGAAGTTACTGAACAGTGCTGATTATTGCGATCTCATGGAACGAGACTTTCTGTGAATAGTAAAATACCATCCTTGCAATTTCAAAGTGAAGTCTGTATTTGTGCTCGACAATGGTCATTAAACGTGAATGTTTTGACCCTAAAAAGTTTAGGAGAGAAGACAATTCAATGGTCACCATCAAGACCCGATTAGAATCCGATCGAAAATCTATGGTAAATTGTGAAGATGAAATTATATGAAGGTAGCAAACATAATGACAGAATGCAGACCTATTAGGGAAGCAACTAAAAACAGCATATCGGCAAGTGAACATGCTGAAGTGAAGAATTTAACAAAATCAGATGACTGTTATTGAGAAGAAATGTCTCGATATTAAGATGTAAATGATTCAAAGACTTATAATGTTTATTATTTGTTCTGTTATAGATGTTGGTCAATTGTTAATGGTTTTCTTAACTTGTTATTGAAGTAAAAAGTGATTCTCTGGTTTTGCATAATAACTTCAGACTGCAGGGTTTTTTTTAATAATAAATCCAATAACTTTAATAAAACATGGTAAAACTATCTTGAAATATTACTCAAGATTTGTTTTGGCGTCTAAATTAATCTTTTAAAATTTGGTAAAAATTTATCAAAGCAAATTTAAATTATTGAGATTTATGTGATTAGCATGATAACTGCAAACGGACTGCAGTATATGTATTTTTAATTTAATAAAAATGATGATTTGTTTTTACGGCTTAATAACCTTTTGTGATTTATTTCAAACCTGATCATTTTATTGGGCTGGGGTGTTGGGTGTCGCGTAAATTTTTTTTTTTGGCGAGTGAATATGGCATTAACAATTTTTTGGTCTAGGCCTACTGATAGGAAAGTTGGTTCACTGTGTCTCTCAAGACAATTTTTCACGTCAAAATCTATCTTACATATTTGAAGCCTACTATTCATTCCTGCATTGAATACTGCTGTCACGTCTTGTATGATGCTTCTGCTATGCATTCAGACAATCTTGGTAATATACAAAGATGAATTTGCAAATTTATTGGTTTTGACATAGCATCTCAGCTTCAAACACTTTCCTAGCGCCGTAAAGTAGCTTCCCTGTGCCTTTTCTATAAATATTTTCAAATTGTTCTGATGACCTTTTCTTTTTACTAGCTAGACGTGATGAATTTAAGCGCAGTATTAGATCGGCGGCAATGTTCCATCATTTTTTCAGTTTAAAATGCTAGATGTAACCGTAAGTTCTATGCTAACAGTTTCTTCTCTTGCACTTCTCGCCTGTGGAACTCTCTTTAGGCTTCTTTTTTTTCAGTCAACTTTGATTTCCAAAAATGTAAATGCCCTATCAATCGTTATTGTCTGTTTGCCAATTCTTTTATTGTTCTCTCGCCCAACTAATATTTGCTTTTTCTTATATTATTTCACACTCATTAACCCCCTGCGTTTTAGTGGCTTTCTTGCCTTGTTTGGGGCGGAATTATTCAAAATATGATGCAAGTTCAGTCATTAATAGGGGAGGAGAGATTTGCATGTAAGTGAATGTAGCGAAGACGAGTGGATTTCAAACTCGGCTATCTAGTTCTTATTCCTAGCTCGTTATCCATTACGCCATTCGTATAAATTGTGCAGAGTCCATAAGCAGATAAAGTGCTTGTATAGCATGTGTTCAGAGACCCGACTTTCCAATTCCCGTTGGGTTCGTTATATTCACTTACACGCAAATACCCTTGGGAAAGGTATGTATCTACCTCTACTTTCCCCAGCTATAGTATAATTAGTTAGACTTCTATCACTAAACAATTATCTTAAAAAAAATCTTACAGTGTATTCCGTCCTTAAATAACCTGCAAAGCCGTAAAAAACGAATCGCACAATGAAACAATCGTAGAATGTGTAAAAATTTCTACGTGGGAATTAATATAGAGTTTATCTTTCAGTTGAAGAAATGCAAATATAAGATAAAGAAGACAAAAAATTGAAATGACTCACGCCTGAAGGGGGTGGCTTTTTGGTACCCCCCCACTCGTAGAGGTTGTTGAGAATTTACACACTGTATGCGTCCGAGCAGATAACAAGAACAAAATTTAGCGCGTTGTCGTTTAAATGCTGTTTAATAATATAATGATATCTTACAGTAATGACAATTTTGAAAAAGGAGTGCATTTATATATTATTATATTTTATTATTATTATTTTTACACTCAAATATTTATTTGGTTTATGTTCTTTAAGCGATTGCTGCCTTGTCAATGTGTTATTGAAGGAGTCTTCTTATGTGACAGAACAGATGAGTCATCGATTAAAAGTCAAAATGTCTGCCATCAAATGGCAGGATATTTCCCTTGACAAGTTTCATTATAGATCGCGTCTAAGTTTCCCTGTTTAATGATAACAGAAATTTTATGCGATAAAATGCTATCAAGACTGAAACTGTTACAAAAGATAAAAAAATATGTGCTTATTAAACTGAAGTTCCAAACAATTAGAGACATCAGTACACGGGATGGCTTCGAGCTTCAATACGTTTAGAAATAAAATAACCCAGATAATCTATATGTAACATTATAGGTAAAGAGGTAGTGAAGCTGTGGTAGACGTACTACAGCGCTTGAGTATGGTATGTATGTTGGGGTGAGGAAGATGAGACACTTTATCTGCGAGAGGTTAACTGTTTAGAGTTTTATAGGACAGAAAACAGTTGCATGCAAATATTTTGGTTGGTTTCGTTTGGTTTGTTTTATGGCATATCTACACCTCAATGGGTTATTTAATGCCGACAACATATTTATGGCTGGTAATATTTTTGTTCAAAAATATATTGCTGCTAATATTGTTTTTTTTTCTTTAAAAATGTATTGTTGGTAACATTTTTTCTTTAAAAATGTATTGTTGGTAACATTTTTTCTTTAAAAATGTATTGCTGGTAACATTTTTTCTTTAAAAATGTATTGTTGGTAATATTTTTCTTTAAAAATTTCTTGCTGGTAATATTTTTTTCTTTAAAAATGTATTGCTGCTAATATTTTTCTTTAAAAATGTATTGCTGGTAATATTTTTCTTTAAAAATGTATTGCTGGTAATATTTTTCTTTAAAAATGTCTTGCTGGTAATTTTTTTTTCCAAAAATTCATTGCTGATAATAATATTTTACAAAAATGTATTACTGGCACTAAAACCTATTTTTACACTTTCATAGCATTTTGACCCCGGTTTGGGTTAATTATTTGCTCATAGATGGGACCCTAACAGGTACTACTACTCCGGGTCAGGGTGAACCTGGGAACACCAACTATTAAGAGGTATTTCCACGCTCATCAAAAACTTCTGATGTGAGTACTTGCTGTCGGATATCGTTTATCGTCTTACCCAGGACGCCTCATTTGGCGGGGTTTTACCCCTCTGCAGAGGCAACCGATCGGCATATTCTGACGCTCCAACCGACAGGGCGGCGAACATTTTGGTCTCTCTCAGTTGATACATGTGGAAGCACCATTGACTGAAAATAATGGTAAATGCTGAACGAACATTAGAACACATTATATCTCTGTATAACGATGGAGGTGATAGTTTGTTTTAGCAAATTTAAAACCACTCTATATTGTGAGTGAAAAGAAACTGGTTTCAGGAAAAATAGTTTAATCTTCTTGTACTCCATTGTTTCCACGTCCGCCATATTTAAAACCAGTTTTTTTTTCTGTCGATCCAGATAACCTTCGAGGAAGTTTCGAATGAACAATGGAGCATAGATTTTATTTGTTCCGTGGTCGATGTCTAAGGATATACCATTTTTTTCGTATTTAGTACTCTCAGTTATTGCTCTCTATTGTTCAAAATTTTACTACCCGACCTAGGAACTGAAACCGTAATTACTTTATCACTAAATTCACATACCAGACTGTTAACCCGTGAGGCCATTCCTGAACTTAGAATTTGGAACCTTATGTTTTTTTATCATGCCTTCTGCTGACATCGGAAGGAGAACAATCTTTATCTGTAGATTAAATGAAGGGTTCAGTTCAATAATTCCTTGAAGGTTACAAGGATCGACATACACCTGAAGAAAGACAGAAAGCAAAAACACCGAAACGTGGTATTAGAATCAATGAGGTCTGTCTATATTTCTGAGATGAAGTATTATGTACACTATTTACATTATTCGGACTATTGTCCTCATCATTGTCGCCATATTTATTACAACGTTTCGGCTTTTCAATATCTGTCTATATTTCTGAGATGTGGTATTATGTACGCTATTTACATTATTCGGACTATAGTCCTCATCTTAGTCGCCATATTTATTACTAAGTTCTGGCCCTTCAGTATCTGTCTATATTTCTGAGATTAGGTATTATGTACACTATTTTCATTATTCGGACTATTGTCCTCATCTTTGTTGCCATGTTTATCACAACGTTTCGGCCGTTGTACGCTCCGACCTTCTTCAGGTGGTTAGAATGTCGAACTGAACCCTTTACTCCGCTCACTGGGGTAGACTGTTCTAGTTCCACGTGCCATGTTTTTTTAAGAGTGCGAGTTCAATACCCGGTTAAGGCAGTGGAGAACTTGGAGAGGGGAATTAACAGGGGATAACTGATAACTGACATCGATTAAAAAAAACATGGTAACAATATTCCGAATAATGTAAATAGTATAAAGATGAGGATACTCGTCCGAATTCAGTGTAAAGTAAAAAGATAGTGATTAGAAATTATAATGATCTATAAAGATTAACTGATCTTAGAATTTTGGACAAACCTTTATTCTGTTGTAAGAGATCACATCACATCTGAATAACTTGCTTAAAATAACATAATGGAAAACAATGCTATATTATTACCATTTGTTCTAATTGATTCCATTTCAGCTCACAATACACACACTGTCGTACGAATAAATGAAATTCAAGGCCTGTCAACTAATACAATTTTATTTTTTTCTTTGAGAGGAGAAATGCAGTTTAACAGTAGAAGAATACTGAGCTGCAAGTGTCGATGAGATTTTTAAAAACAATTTTTTTTTGTAAAGTAATTCTGAGAAACTTAATTGATTTAAGCATTCTTCGAAGAAGACTGAGTTAATTGTTCATTAAAACATTGCAGATTCTGCTTGAAGACAAAGTCATTACTATTTAGGCCCAAAAATCAATGCTCGATGTTATAAACTTTAATCAGTCATTTACGGTCATTTAAAACTACGAAAAGCTAATCGGAAATTGCATTCTTCATTTGGTCGGTCAAGGATACTTGAAGAATTTGTAATAAGAAGATAAAGAACATTTACAATCGGAAAACGAGGATGCAGTCTGATGTTTAATGAACTACTTCCGAGGCAACGTTGTAACGTATTCACACGTTTAAAGAGGAATAGTTGATATAAGTCCTGGAGATTACTGTATTTTTATATATTGATTTTGTTTTTACGGTTTATCGACGTTTTCAGGTTATTTAAAGCTAGAAAGATTTTTAGATTGTAAGTTTTTTTTTAGACAATAATGATTTTTTGTCAGGCAAGTTCTACTAATTAATTATAGATTGCTGTTTTTTAGTATCTGTCTATATTTCTGATATGATGTACTATGTACACTATTTACATTATTCAGACTATTGTCCTCATCTTTGTTTCCATATTTATCACAACGTTTCGGCCGTTGTACGCTCCGGACTTCTTCAGGTGGTTGGAATATCGAACTGAACCTTTATTTCGTTCACTGGGGTAAACTGTTCTAATTCCACGTGCCATGTCTAATGGATGTCAATTATCAGTTATCTCCTGTTAATTCCCTCTCCAAGTTCTCCACCTCGAGGACACATGGCACAGTGGATAAAGGTGTTAGTTAGATCCAGTGACAGGACCCAAAGACTGTGAGATCAATACCTGGTTAAGGCAGTGGAGAACTTGGAGAGGGGAATTAACAGGAGATAACTGATAACTGACACCCATTAGACATGGCACGTGGAACTAGAACAGTCTACAAAAAGTGAGCGAAATAAAGGGGTCAGTTCGACATTCGAAACCTGAAGAATGCCGGAGCGTGCAACGGCCGAAACGTTGTGATAAATATAGCAAAAAAAAAAATGAGGACAATAGTTCGAATAATGTAAATAGTGTAAATCTGATTGGAATTGGATCTCGGCTCTCCGATTTCCAATTACCAGCCGTTATTCATTACACCATCCGCACAACCAAGCTTTACAGCATTTGCTATTCTCAGTCACCCATCTTATGTACTGAGCAGGCTCGACGTTGCTTAACATAAGTGATCATCCGAGATCCGGTGTTTTAACGTGATATGGCCGTAAGCCGAGAGATTGCTGTGCAAGACACCAGCTATTTATGATCATTCGTATTTACTGGGTTTGATGCAAATGTTTGAAGCGACATCTCTCACATAAGACGGGAAATAAATCGAAAGTTTGAACGTTGTCCAGTTCTTTATTACTCGTGAAATAAGTCAGCTGGCTCTTGCCTTAGAAACCATCTCTAGCTAGGCAAATGGGTTCTACATGAACTTAGGTAAGCTAAAGTCAACCAGCATTTAAACCTTTGTTTTATTCTTGCCCATCACAGCAAAGATTCTTTTAGATAAGATAGACAATGCCTATAAAAATACTTTATTCGTCGTCGCCGTCGGCTTTATCTTTTAATTTCTTCATTTTTGATCGCTTCCTTTATGATGGTGCATTTGACTAAGTAGACCAATTCTTGCATGGAAGAGCCAATGGCATTGACTGCATAATAATGTTGGTGGAGGACGAAGTAGATTTTGTTGAGTCTTTCTCTCTTGTCGTTTGACTTGTTCCTTTTCTCTTCTGGTAGCTTCGAAGATTTTGGTTCCGATAGTGATGGAACATTGCCAGTTCTACGTTCTTGTGCATGAGTTTCAAATTATTTATTATGAGTATAGAAAGCAAATAAAATTGTGGATAAATCTGACAAAATATTCAGTAATCTCGACCCAAACGGAATCTAGACCACGAACCAAGGCTAATAGCTTGGTAGTGAAAGTTAGGGTTTCTTTGTTTTCTGTAAATTAATTTTGATAAAAAATTTCTCCAACTGGTTTACACAATATGTCAACACCATTGTTAGGTTTCAATTATTTTGTGCAACGTCCTTTATTTTTTATTTCAGATTCGGCAGTTTTTCTAATAGCGTCTCTCCTCTCTAAGAACAATAGGACATGGAACAGGCTTTAATGGTGAAGAAACATTTGTCATCATCAAGGAAATTGCTAAAGGCAGATCTCTTCATGTCATTGGGGAGAAGTTAGGTCGTCATATGAACACGGTTAGACGATTCCTGAGGGATCCTTCGCCAAGGAAGAAACGATCCGATTGTGGGACCTCCAAGACAATGACAGTCCCGGATTTGAGGAATATTATTCGAAAGCCCCGCGGGAAACCCGGGCAAACAAGTAAAATCATTTTCACCGCAGCTGGACTTGTACAGAAAACCAGCAGCAATCACGTTCATCGGGACCATGGCTTCCGTGTGAGCTTCCTTGAAACTGCCTCCTTTAATGTGCCGTCACAGGAGTTAGAGGCTTCAATGGGATCGAAAGAACATGACCAGGGCGACTCTTGACGATTATTAAAAACGCACATGCAAGCAATCATAATGATGTTCAAAATATACTTGTATGACGATATCAATCTATCAATCTATCTATCTATCTTGCTGTTCATTCTATCTATCAAACTGTTTCTATCTATCTATCTATCTATTTTGCTTTTCATTCTATCTATGGAACTGTTTCTATCCATCTATCTATCTATCGATCTATCTTGCTGTTCATTCTATCTATCGAACTGTTTTTATCTATCTATGTATCTATCTATCTATCTATCTATCTATCTATCTATCTATCTATCTATCTATCTATCTTGCTGTTCATTCTATCTATCGAACTGTTTTTATCTATCTATGTATCTATCTATCTATCTATCTATCTATCTATTTTGCTGTTCATTCTGTCTATCGAACTGTTTCTATCTATCTATTTTGCTGTTCATTCTATCTATCGAACTGTTTCTATCGATCTATCTATCTATCTATCTATCTATCTATCTATCTATCTATCTATCTATCTTGCTGTTCATTCTATCTATCGAACTGTTTTTATCTATCTATCTATCTATCTATCTATCTATTTTGCTGCTCATTCTGTCTATCGAACTGTTTCTATCTATCTATCTATCTATCTATCTATCTATCTATCTTGCTGTTCATTCTATCTATCGAAGTGTTTCTATCGATCTATCTATCTATCTATCTATATATCTTGCTGTTCATTCTATCTATCGAACTGTTTCTATCTATCTATCTGTCTATCTATCTATCTATTTTGCTTTTCATTCTATCTATGGAACTGTTTCTATCTATCTATCTATCTATCTATCTATCTATCTATCTATCTTGCTGTTCATTCTATCTATCGAACTGTTTTTATCTATCTATCTATCTATCTATCTATCTATTTTGCTGTTCATTCTGTCTATCGAACTGTTTCTATCTATCTATCTATTTTGCTATTCATTCTATCTATTGAACTGTTTCTATCTATCTATCTATCTATCTATTTTTCTGTTCATTCTATCTATCGAACTGTTTCTGTCTATCTATCTATCTATCTATCTATCTATCTATCTTGCTGTTCATTCTATCTATCGAAGTGTTTCTATCTATCTATCTATCTATCTATCTATCTATCTATCTATCTATCTATCTATCTATCTATCTATCTATCTATCTTGCTGCTCATTCTATCTATCGAACTGTTTCTATCTATCTATCTATCTATCTATGTATCTTTTTAAATATTTTATTATATTTAATATATCTATTCATTTGGTTTTTGCATCTTGAGGAACATTTGATGATGTGGCCACCCGCCTCTCCGGATAAAAAATTTTGGTCCATCATTAAATTGAACTTTTTTGGCGATGGACGTCAATTTACGTCGAAAGATATATTATGGGTACCACCAAAGCTGCAGTAGAGGCTGTCAAACCTGCTACGGTAACAATCTTTTACAGATTACATGGCTAATAGGGTTTTTGAAATTATCCGTAGAAATGTCGCTCATGTGGTCAAATAATTCATTATGTTGATCCGATTGTGGGATCGCCAAGACTCTGACAGCTACGGATTAAAGGAATATTACAAGAAAGTCACGCGGAAAACCCGGGGAAAAATCAAAGCCAATTTCAACGACGCTGGATTAATCAGAAATCGCATCTTCTGATCCATAGCTTCCGTGTGAGCTCCCTTGAAACCGCCTCTTTTAAAGCACCATCACAGGAATTTGAGGCTTCCATGAGCTCGAAAGTACATGACATTGGACAGGAGTGGTGTTCTGTTCACTGACGAAACCAGGGCGACTCTTGACGGACCTGACGGTTGGGCAAATGGTTTAGTCTATTTGGGAGACGTGCTTCACCAACCTTTGCAACGCGTCATCAACAGGATGGAGGAGTCATATTGTGGGCTAGTAACATTGGAGACAGACTTGTTTTCCCAGTCATGGTACCTGAGGTCATTAAAATGATAGCAGCCGCTTACTGCAATCTCTTAAAGGAGGTCATGGATCCATGGCTAGATCACATACCTCTGTCATTTCTAAGGATTCTAGTATTCATGCATGACAACACTTCTTCCCACACTAACAGTACCCCCCAAGCATTCCTAGGCTCTTAGGGCATACAAGGTGCAAAGTTGATGGTATGGCCGCCTACCTCTCCGGATCTCAACCCTATCGAAAATCTTTGGTCCATTATTGAACAAAATGTTAATGCCGATGGAAGCCATTTTACGTCGAAAGATATATTATGGGCAGCTATCAAAGCATCAGCAGGCACAGTCAAACCTGCTACGATAAAAAATTGACAGATTCCATGACTAATAGTACTTTTGAAATTACCCGTCGAAATGGCGTTCATGTGTCCAAATAATTCATCATGTGAATAAATCATGTAATATTATTATGATTTTCTGTTAAATATCTACTCAAGGCATGCTTAATATGTATCACCCGCTTTCATTTTCCCCCCAAAATATCTAGATGTGCTATTTTTATTCAAAAGTTATTAGCGTGGTTCATCCCAAAAACTGTGGAATCTGAAATTAAAAAACAAAGGACGTTACATAATATTGAAAACCTACCAATGGTGTTGCCATATTGTGCAAACCAGCTGGGAATTTTTTTTTTTAATGAAAATCAATTCATAGATATCCGAGAGATCTTAAATTTCGCTACCAACCTATTAGCGTGGTTCGGTGTGTAGTGTCAAAAGACATTTTGCATGTGCTTGGCGAGATTCAGAGTGATTTTTTTAATGCAATATGGGAACCTAAGAACGTGTCTACATCTTCAGTCGACCGTGAATAGACAGGCATAACTTCTGCTTTCTGGATCAAACAAATCACAACGTGGGCAGGAAGCAGGGTTAAACCAGCGAACCGGTCGAATAATCTACGGATGCTCAGGGGACCTATGGCCACTCTCTTAAGTTCGGTTAGGAACGAGTAGGCACCTCAACCTAGAGAGTAAGACGCCGGAGGTTGAGGGGCTGGGGCGAAAGTGCTAGACATATTATAAATCTCACCCATTATTCCAATATGAACAGTAACCCTCTAGCTTCAGTGGCCCTTAAGCTTCTTGCTGGGTGTAATTTAATATAAAACATTTTAACATCTGTTTATATTTCTGAGATGAGGCATTGTAATGTTTATTTAATCGGTATCACCCCATACAAGGCAGTAAAGCCACTAAGATACAAAAGGTTACAGGGTTTGAAAGAATTAGGAACAGAAACATTAAAAATTAGCTGGAAGAGGAAAGAGTAATCAGGAGAACAATAGATAGGGATTGAAATTGAATTGAATTTTTTGCAGATTGAAGTTACCTGGAAAATATGGAACCGGAAGTGAGTTCCACAAGCGAGAAGTGCCAGAAAAGAAACTTTTAGCATAGGATTTTCGGTTACATCTAGCCAGCTTGATCGTAAACTGATGATATCTTGATGCTAGTCTAGTACTGGGCTTAAATTAAAATAAAAGTGGTCTAGGTACGATAGCGAAGAACTCATCCGAACAATTACCATGAAAGTATTTATAGAAAAAGCACAGGGAGGCAACATTACGGCGGTCGGTAAGTGACTGAAGTCGAGCCGTCAGATCAGGGCCAATAACAATGCTGATTCTTCTTTGGATTTTATCAAGGAGGTAAATAGCATGGACGCCAGACCATATGTGGGAGCAATATTTTAAGTATGGATGAATGGTAGACTTATAGATATGTAATATTTACACTACTTACATTGTTCGGACTGTCCTCATTTTTACTGTTATTTTTTCTTCCCGCTGAGGCTAGGGATTGAACTCACGACAATTTGGGTTAAATTTCTTTTTGAATCAATCAACTTTTATCCCCTGGGCCATGTGCCCTTGGAACGACCCCTCCAAAAAATTTTTAAAAATCCCAAAAAACTTGAAGATTTATCAAGATGAATTAACTTAATAATATACTCAAAGGCATGTCACGTGAAATTAATACAACCAACCAACCCTTGTGGACTTAATAAATTGTTTGGTTCGAAATCCGGACAAATATCACCTAAAGAAGGCCGGTGCATACATTGGCCGAAACGTCGTGAAGGCGACAGTAAAGATAAGGACAACAGCCGGGACAATGTAAATAATGTAAATAAAGCATTTTAAGATGTAATTTATTTATTTTATCGCATAATCTCTTTCTTGTTAATGCACTTAATTTAGTGATCTCTATATATCCCAGTGGATGTACGGTTTATGTAATGGATATTAATTTTGAATTAGGAATGAGAGATCCGAGTTCAAATTCCAGTTGAGTTCATTACATTCACTTACGCGCAAATACCTTTCTCGCGCCAGTTATGGGTAAACAGAGGGACAGACTAGCTCCGTTAGGCTAGCTTGCCCCAGACACAACACTGATGATACGGCGACAGGACATATGATGCTCCTACAACCCTAAACGGCTACGAGACTTGTGATGATATTTATATAAGAAACAGTGAATGTTTCGTGTCAGGCTGTAAATATTGACCCATCTTCGTAAGTTAATAGACGTAATTGTTGTTTAAAAAATGACTTTCAAATAACGTATTTGGTATTGCGTGCAGACTCAGAATTATATGAAAATTTTAAAAAAAGAAGTGGCTTTAGAATATTCACCGACACAAGCTTATTTGTTATTATGAAAATGTTTCTCGAAGACTTGGACATAACAAACGACTTGGTCAGTGAATGGATAAAAGATGGCTTAGATTTGACAAGCACTTCCTTTTCCTAATTTTTAGGCTTTGTCACGAATTTGATACCATTTTCATTAATAAATATCGTTATCCCTACTATATATATATATATATATATATATATATATATATATATATATATATATATATATATATATATATATATATATATATATATATATATATATATATATATATACACACACACAAACACTATCTGATCTGGCGTGTTTCGTCCTCTGTGGAAATTTTATCAATGCAAATCCAAGGATTTTATTTTGTAACTTAAGCCTAAAGATTGATTTAAAAACCTGGGACGAAAGTTATCATTATTCATCTTGATCATTCGCATCACTGAATTATTGTAGCTGATGTTCAGAGAGGGGTATTCATATTGTAGAATTGTTTATCCTTATATATATATATATATATATATATATATATATATATATATACATACACACACACACACACACACATATATATATATATATATATATAGTAAGGTAATGAAGGGTTTGGTAATCCGTGTGGATAATTCCAAAGAGGATGTAATCTCGAGAGCTCAATGCAACAACAGAGCAAATATTACTTAAATTATTTAAAAAAAGACAACCTCAAGGTTCCATGACTATAATTTATTTCCCCAGAAAATATATTTTTCCTGGTTCATCAAGTCACATCTCTAGTTACAATGGAATTTGGTTTCTTTCCCCATATGGGGTAAAGGGGGTTATATATATATATATATATATATATATATATATATATATATATATATATTTAAAACCTTTTTCCTCATGTGGGGAATAAACTTTTTCGGCAGGTGACGAAAGTGGTCGTCTGTCTTTTCAACCTCGGTGTGGAATGGAGTTCACGTCTGTAGGTTTAGGGGAAGCAGGACGTAGCAGTTAACTGTGAGGAATTGATGTTGGAAGATAAAGGGTCAGCCTAAATCTTAACTTGCCGAAAGCAACTAATGTTAGCTGTATTCATTTGATACCTTCTAAAATAATGACTCTATAAATAATCATATGTATGCTCCAATATCAAATCTGGTTAGAAAGAGTGTGTTATGCCAATAATCCTGCCGCGAGATGACTGGCTGCCATCTTTGTAAATCATTCAAAATTCTGATGTTCGTCTGAACTCGAATACTAACAACTGGCATAGTGACAAATATTACGATAAACCGTAAGCATACGATAATTCGATCATGCAAAAAGAAAAAAAAATTGAAATAAGCATCGTATCAAATAAGCCCCGTACCGAGGGTAAAAAAAAAAATTGAAGGAAATAATTTAATCGAACCTGAAGAAGAAAACATGTTCAAGCAAAGCTGAATAAGTAACTCTATAGGAAAATGTCTCTTCACGCTTGCGTAGTAATGCTTCCGCTGGTTGGTTGCTAAGTTACATCCGGGATGTGAAACATCTTTTTTTTTTTCGAAATTAAAATGAAAGATAATGTCATCTCTATTAACTCATCCGTGACAGTGAGAGTGACGGAACGAAAGTAAGTCGTTCATCTTCCTCCTCCTGTTTAATCATTTCACTCCCAAGCAAGGTAATAACACCACTAAGACGCAGGGTTTTACTGAGTGTGAGAAGATATAAGAAAAAGAAAAAAAAACTTATTAACAATAAAAGAACAGGAATTAAGAAGACAGAAGATAACGACTGACATTCCATTTACATTTTCAAAGATCAAATTTGACTGGAAAGCAAGAAGCCAGAGGAGATTTCTATAAGCGAGATGTGTGAGAGAAGAAACTGTCAGTATAGAACTTACGGTTACATCTAGTCATTTCTAATGTAAAATGATGAAACCTTACTGCAAATCTACATGACCCCCACCCAAAAAAAGGAAATTCAGTACAGTTTATTTAACTGTTGGAATTTTTGTTACAGTTATTTGAAACAAAAGCAAAGGATAGGAATTTAGTAGCTTAAAACAGAACAAAAACACAAATGTTAGATGTGGTGTTCAAACTAAAGAACTCTGGCAAAATTTCTTAGCATTTCTCATTTCTCAAGTTTTATGTTCTTTCTTAAAGAAAACAATTACCTCGTATTGAAAATTTGATATCTGTGACATCTTGAACAACAAATGGTTAAAATTATGTTAGTTAATTTTTAGTTCATTCATATAGTAAAATATATAGTTAATATTTTTATGTTAGTTAATTTTTTTAGTTCATTTAAATACTAAAATATATAGTTAATATTTTTATATGTTAGTTAATTTTTAGTTCATTCATATAATAAAATATATAGTTAATTTTTTATATGTTAATTTTTTAGTTCATTCATATAGTAAAATATATAGTTAATTTTATGTTAGTTCATTTTTTTAGTTCATTTAAATACTTAAATATATAGTTAATATTTTTATATGTTAGTTAATTTTTAGTTCATTCGTATAATAAAAAACATAGTTAATTTTTTATATGTTAATTTTTTAGTTCATTCATATAGTAAAATATATAGTTATTTTTTATTTTAGTTAATTCTTTTTCTTTATATAGTAATTCTAAATTTTTCTATTTTGCGAGGCACCCTTTTAAATTAATCAAGTTTAGTACGCTAAAGCAATATTTTTTGAGTAATATAAAAATGGGACACAAGGTCAAAAGGTGGTGTGGTGGGAGGCTTGACTTCAATCTGACTTATATTAAAATTAACTAGCCACAATTACTGAACAAATCTTACCACATTATCCCTTGCACTAAAATAACACATACTTACCATTCTCACTACAGTCATCGTAATACCTCAAGTCTCTATGAAGTCCTAACTAGTTCCTACGTGTACAATTTGAATAGGATGGGTGGAGAATAAAAACAACACATTTTAAAAACGAAACCCTAAAAGTAGAGGAAAATTAATCAGAACAATTTCCATGAAAGAATTTATCGAAAAGGCACAAGGAAGTTACATTACGACGGTTGGGAAGTGACTGAAGTCGAGATACCAAGTCAGGACCAATGACATTGCAGATTCTGCTTTGGATTTTAAGAACACCGGACAACAAGTGGCGTAAACACTCTTAAACGAATAAAGAAAAACGGGAAATAGGCGACCACCTAGTTTATAAGTGACCCAACAAATTCATAAGTGACCCACCTAATTTATAAGTGACCCTCCTAGTTTATAAATGACCCTCATAATTTATAAGTGACCTCCTAGTTTAGTAATATTGCTTCACAATTTGGTCTAACACCATTGTCATTACTTGACCATGAGAATAAAAAAGGATTTAAGATGAAAGGTTTTATGTCTGAAAGTTCATCCATTTTTCTTAATAGCGCAACACATTCCATCTTTCCTTGTATCATAAAATCTTATCTATAACTAAGATATATTTCTTTGATATGACTTCCGTTAGTGGTGCTTTTTAATCATTCCACCCCAAGTAAGGTGATAAATCCACTAAGACGCAATGAGAGTAAAAGAACGTGAGAAAAATTATTATTAAAGTGAAAGGATTATAAAAGAACATGTTCAAGGAAACAGAAGATGAAGATTGATATGGCTTTAAACTTTTTGAGGAAGGCTCAAAGTTGTCTGGGAAGCAAGAAGCTGAAGGGAGTTCCACAAGCAAGAAGTGCTAGAAAAGAAATGATTAGCATAGAACTTATGCTTACATCTAACAATTTCACTCGTAAACAATGAAACATAGTTGTTAAACTAGTTGTTGTATGCGCGGTGTCCATTCACGACGTAGGCGATCATAGCTTTCATCTCATTTGGAATTCTTAAGAAATTTTGTTTTTTTATCACTCGTTTTTTCTCTCGCACTTCTTGCTTGTGTAACTCACTTCCAGCTCCATGCTTTCTAGCCAACTTTGAACTTCATCGATTTAAATGCAATCTCAATCGCTATCTACTCTCATCCTGATTACTCTTTCCTCTTCCTGCTCATTATTAGTGTTTCTGTTCCTAATTATTTCACACCCTGTAACTCCTTGTGTCTTAGTGGCTTTACTGCCTTGCATGGAGTGATAGCGATTAAAAGAATACAATGCCTCGTCTCAGAAATAGAAACAGATTCTTCTTCTATTGTTATCTCCCCTAAACCCTATTCTGCAATCCATTTACTCAAGCTCTCTAGGTAGGTTATGCGCCGTTTTCCACTGTCCTTTCAATGTGTCCTGTGAGTATCAGATTTTCCAAGCCCTCTTTCCTCATTAAATTTCAAATGTCTCTTCCTGATGTTACGTATAATTTTCCTGTTTGTTCCAATTTTTTCTTAAAACCTCGTCGTTGCTCACATGTTCGGTCCATGACATCCTCAGCATTCTTCTGTCGAAGCTCATTTCTCTTGCTTCAAGTCTGTTCTTTATCTTTGAGGAGGTCGTCCAGCATTCTTTGCCATATAGAAGAAATTATATTATTTGTACCGCGCTTAAATTCGTACTAGGTACTAGTAAGTTCTCAACTGAGGAACGGCAATATAAATTGTTTGGTTTGGTTCGGTTTATTTTCTTTTACGGAATATCAACCTCAATGGGTTATTTAATGCCGACAACATTTTTGGGATAGATGAGTATGAATAGAATATGTATTCTTTGGTTTAGATTGGTTTGGTTTATTTTGTTTTACGGCATATCAACCTCAATGGGTTATTTAACGCCGACAACATTTTTGGGATAGATGCGTATGAATAGAATATGTATTCTTTGGTTTAGATTGGTTTGGTTTATTTTGTTTTACGGCATATCAACCTCAATGGGTTATTTAACGCCGACAACATTTTTGGGATAGATGCGTATGAATAGAATATGTATTCTTTGGTTTAGATTGGTTTGGTTTATTTTGTTTTACGGCATATCAACCTCAATGGGTTATTTAATGCCGACAACATTTTTGGGATAGATGCGTATGAATAGAATATGTATTCTTTGGTTTAGATTGGTTTGGTTTATTTTGTTTTACGGCATATCAACCTCAATGGGTTATTTAATGCCGACAACATTTTTGGGATAGATGCGTATGAATAGAATATGTATTCTTTGGTTTAGATTGGTTTGGTTTATTTTGTTTTACGGCATATCAACCTCAATGGGTTATTTAATGCCGATAACATTTTTGGGATAGATGCGTATGAATAGAATATGTATTCTTTGGTTTAGATTGGTTTGGTTTATTTTGTTTTACGGCATATCAACCTCAATGGGTTATTTAATGCCGACAACATTTTTGGGATAGATGCGTATGAATAGAATATGTATTCTTTGGTTTAGATTGGTTTGGTTTATTTTGTTTTACGGCATATCAACCTCAATGGGTTATTTAATGCCGAAAAACATTTTTGGGATAGATGCGTATGAATAGAATATGTATTCTTTGGTTTAGATTGGTTTGGTTTATTTTGTTTTACGGCATATCAACCTCAATGGGTTATTTAATGCCGATAACATTTTTGGGATAGATGCGTATGAATAGAATATGTATTCTTTGGTTTAGATTGGTTTGGTTTATTTTGTTTTACGGCATATCAACCTCAATGGGTTATTTAATGCCGACAACATTTTTGGGATAGATGCGTATGAATAGAATATGTATTCTTTGGTTTAGATTGGTTTGGTTTATTTTGTTTTACGGCATATCAACCTCAATGGGTTATTTAATGCCGATAACATTTTTGGGATAGATGCGTATGAATAGAATATGTATTCTTTGGTTTAGATTGGTTTGGTTTATTTTGTTTTACGGCATATCAACATCAATGGGTTATTTAATGCCGACAACATTTTGGGATAGATGCGTATGAATAGAATATGTATTCTTTGGTTTAGATTGGTTTGGTTTATTTTGTTTTACGGCATATCAACATCAATGGGTTATTTAATGCCGATAACATTTTTGGGGTAGATGCGTATGAATAGAATATGTATTCTTTGGTTTAGATTGGTTTGGTTTATTTTGTTTTACGGCATATCAACCTCAATGGGTTATTTAATGCCGACAACATTTTTGGGATAGATGCGTATGAATAGAATATGTATTCTTTGGTTTAGATTGGTTTAGTTTATTTTGTTTTACGGCATATCAACCTCAATGGGTTATTTAATGCCGATAACATTTTTTGGATAGATTCGTATGAATGGAATATGTATTCTTTGGTTTGGATTAGTTTGATTTATTTTGTTTTACGGCTTATCAACCTCTATGTGTTATTTAATGCCGACAACATTTTTAGGATAGATTCGTATGAACAGATTATGTATTCTTTGGTTTAGATTGATTTGGTTTATTTTGTTTAACGGCATATCAATCTCAATGGGTTATTTAATGCCGACAACATTTTTAGGATAGATTCGTATGAATAGATTATCTATTCTTTGGTTTAGATTGGTTTGGTTTATTTTGTTTTACGGCATATCAACCTCAATGTGTTATTTAATGCCGACATCAATTTTAGGATAGATTCGTATGAATAGAATATGTATTCTTTGGTTTAGATTGGTTTCGTTTTTTTTTTGTTTTACGGAATATCAACCTCAATGGGTTATTTAATGCCGACAACATTTTTAGGATAGATTCGTATGAATAGATTATGTATTCTTTGGTTTAGATTGCTTTATTTTGCATTATAGCATATCAATCTCAATGGATTATTTAATGCCACAACATTTTTTATTGCTGGTAATATTTTGTTTTGTCAAAAATCTCTTTCTGGTAATATTTTCCTTCAAAATTGTATTGCTGGTAATAATTTTTTTCAAAAACGTATTGCTGGTAATAGTTAACTATTTGCCCATATCTGGGACCCTAACATGTGCTCCCACCCCGGGTCAGGGTGGACCTAGAAACACCAGCAATTAAGAGGTGGTTCCACGCTCCTCAAAACTCCTGATCAGAGGCCTTGCTGCTGGATGTAGTTTATCGTCTTATGCAGGACGGAATATAAATTGTATCACGACTACTGTTACTACTGTTACACACATCTCCTTCGCATTCGTGGCATTCTCATGAAGTTTGCCAGCATTAGCGCTGCTCGTTCACAATGTATTCTGTCGATAAATGGCTGGGAAGTCTCAGCACCTTCAATGTCATTTTGCATTGGAAAGATGTGAAATGTTCTACCGGTTTAAGAAGCAAGCAACGCCAAAAATAACCACTGGAAGCCGATATCAAATCAGTCAATGTAAACTGGAAAAGCAGCAAAATACTTCAGGTAGATTATGTTCGAAGCCTATTTAAGCGATAATAATAATCGGTGTCCGATAAAGCGCTTTCCTACAGCTCAAAATGGGGATCAATCCCAGTACCTGTTATAAGTGGGGAAAGAATTTCTTTTGCTGCAATTACTAAAAAAAGATCTTATCTGTAGTTTAGTGTTACTGACTCACGAGAAGTAGTATGCACTTAACTGTCTCATGGGCAATAGCCGTAACTATTTATAGTCTTTGTGACATGTAAATGAGTTACGTCATCTCCCTGTACCGAAGTGGTTTTATGCCCTTATTTTATCTTTACTTTTTTCTGGGAGGGGTTGTCTCCTCACTCTATTCCTAAGAGATTGTCTCGATATGGGAGATTGTTCTTTTTTCATAGAAGTGTTCCTCCAATGATTATCCTTGCTCATTTTCAGGGTCTATATTTCTACCGATTTCACTGTCTATTTTATCTTGCCTTGAGATGACACTTTCGACTTCATTACTTTCAGGCTCACTGTACATTTCTTCATCACTGTCGTGTTGTAATCTAACTTGGGCTGCAAGCGCTAATATCCTATTCCCATTTGTTCTCTTATCACAGTTTTCCGTCCACTTCCATTATCAATCTTTACCTATTGTAGATTAGATTCACTCTTGTTTTTGTACCGTAGTTTTTCGTTGATAGCATGGGGCATGGTCAGTGGTGCTCTAATTTGTCTACCCATGAGGGCATCATGTGGTATTGTCCTATATTTTAGAAACAGTCTAGGAAGAAATATTTGCATCTTTTCTTTTCGTTGTACACATTTTCAATCCGTTTTTATAGATTGCACCATTCTTTCTGCTAATCCATTTGATTACGGAGGGTACTGAGGGTTTTTAAATGGTTTGCATCTAGTTTTATTCACCCATTTTCATAGTTTCTCGCCACAGAACTCGAAGGCGTTGTCAGATACTAGTGTTTTAGGAATTCAATTTCTTGAAAATATGAACCTTAATGTTTGTTTCACGGCCGAACTTCTTTTGTTGTAGACCTGTATTACTTCTGGCTAATGTGAATACGAATCTACCAGTATTAGTAAATGTTCCACTACATTAGCATGGGAATAATCCATGTGTATTCTATCTCAAGGTTGGGAGTCTTTAGGCTATGTATGTGTTTTTGTCTGTCTAAATTTTCTTCTGATATTGCATATTTTATGTATTCTTCTACATGTGTAGAATAGCCTGGCCACCATGCCTCTTAGCCTTAATCTCCTTTGAGTAGACGTTATCCCGCAATGAATATCGTCATGTACACTTTTATAATTTCGCTCCTTTACGATGGTGGCGGAACCACTACGTTTCCATAAAAAATGACTCCCTTTTTCACGGTTAACTTGTGTTTAACCTCTTTAAAATGCTTTTCTGCATGTGAACAATTATTCCGCTTCTTATATTTTATCCTGAACAGTATACTGTTCATTAAGGGATCGCGTTTTGCATACTCAGCTAATTTTTATATCGACAAAATATCAGTTTCGACGCAGTGTAGGAAAGTATCTTAGAATTCATCCTCCTTTTGTCACTTTCAGAAGTAATAAACCTCAATCTCGATAAAGCGTCTGCATGTGGAATGGTATTGCCATTCACATATTCAATATCGAAGTCAAAAAACATTAACACTTTGGCCTATCTTAGAATTCGAAAAGATGTTACTATAAGAAATTCTTTCCTAGAATTAAATATGAATTCTAAAGGTCGGACCTTAGTAGGAATTTCTTTCCAATAGGTAACTGACGAGATCTATTTGTCGTCCATCACTTCTTTCGCAATATTTTCTTAGTTCAATTCGGCTTTTGAAAATTTTCTCGAAAGATGCATACTAGGATGACCTGACCTAATATTCCCGAAATTGAGTGTTCACTTGCGTTAGTTGTTAATAGTGTTTCCTTTCTAACGTCGAATTTATTTTTTACTTTACTTTTACTTTTTTGCCAGAACAGCTTTTAAATTTTCAAATGCCTCTTGTTCTTTTGTTCATATAAAGTCCACATGTTTGTTTTCTTAAAGCAGCGAAAGGTTCTGTCAATTCGGAGTATTGCTCTATATATGATCTGTAGAAATTTACAAGTCCTAAGAAAGATTCCAATACTTTTTTGTTCTTAGGTACTTCAACTCTTACTATTTTGTCAATTAACGATTGGCATGTTGATATGCCTTCTTGAGATATGGTATATCACCCAAATGTTATTTTGTTTTGTGCTGTGCGGACATTTTTTCGTTAATTGTTAATCCAGCATTTTTTAACTTATTCAAAACCATATTGGTTTTCCATTTCAATTCTTCGTCGTTAATAGCACCAACATAAATGTCATCCTGATAACATCTTGTATTTTTTATATCACTACCAATAACGTGCTCGAAATCCCTTCGAAAAAATCGCACTTGGAATTTTAATATCTAATTTTAGATGAGGCCACGTTTTAGACTTAATAAAATATTGCTTTCTTAATTTATTGTCATGTGTCACATTTAACTGCAATATTTAGAACTTTGCCATTTTATAGGCAAAACAATAAACGCATTCTAAGATATTTGTTTTTGCGAAACCAACCTGCAATAGATTTGAGCCCTGGTGTCTCTAAACTGGTGTAGAATATCTGGCCAGTCATTCAATATTAGCGTTAAGAAATCTTAGGACTATGGAGTCTTAATGTTATTTAAAATATTTCCCTTGGATCTCACTCATTAATCCAGATCACCCTCCAACGTTACAGAAATGTCTGCAAAGTTTTCATCTCGGATTGCCATCAGTTGTTATATTGTATTTTCCTTAATCTCGACCACTGTTCGAAATCTGATCGGTTTCAGCAGGCAATTCACTTTTTCTTAAAGGCTTAAGATTTAAACCTAGATGAGTCTGACCGATCTGTGTGAAGCGACGTTTTGCCATTCCCCACCACAACCCCCCCAAATATAAAAACAATACGAGATGTAAAGAATGGGCAACTGAGATATCCAAAATCATTGGAAACTTTTTAGATCGTCCGTGGAAGACTTATATTGTTAAAGTTCCTCTCTGCCAAATACCAATTTTCTTTGAAACCTTCAGGCTTTCAACAATTTTGGCTGTTTCGTGAAAAGCGTTCAACTGATTCCCGTCCAACTTTGAAGCAAGTGTACCCAAATTCTGTCTGGGTTTTGCTCATTGAATCATCCCCAAGAGCCTTTTTTGTCATTCTGCAAACAAATGTGCAATTTTCAATCAAAAATTGATTAGTAGTCGCTGTGACGGTCACACACTATTCTTTTCTAACAAATAAACTTGTCATCTGCAATAGTTGATGGGAATTTTTTAACTTATAAAATAAGCGGGGAATTTTTGATTCCTGTAACAAAACAATTGTACCATGGAGAAAATTATTTAAAAAAAGAAGAAAAGAATAAGCACCGCGAGAGGGAAAAATTGAAGGAAATAATTTAATCGAACCGACAGAAGAGTGAACAGACTTAAAACAATGGCGTCTTACTACTGAATAAGTAACTCTAAGAGAGAATGTCTCTTCACGCATGCGCAGCTCAGTAATGTTTCTTCTGGTTGGTTGCTAAGTTACATTAAGGCAGCGAATCTGTTTTATTTTTCTTTCCTGAGAAATTAAAATGAATGATAAGGTCATCTGCCTTCTCTAAAGTAGAATCTATGACAGCGGGATGGAAGGAGCAAAAGTGGTTCCTCTTACCCCTTCCAATAACAGAAAGTAAAGACTCTTAAAAAAAAAGAAAGATCACGAATTCTTTTACCCACTTTCTTGCACAGTATTACATTTTTCTGTTGCTCTAAATTACATATATGAATGCATATAAACTTGTAATGTCTCCAAGATTAGTGAGTCTTATTCATTCTTAAAACTATCTTTACTTTCCTTTACTCTTGGGCAAACACAAACACACACATAGAGACAGACAAACGTATAGACACAGAGAGGAAGGGCGTGTAACATAGAAGACAAAAATACCGTGAATAACATTGACGAACCGAGCTCAAACTCCGGCTATGGCAATTTGTGTTTTATTCGCAAAAATATCTTCAGAAAAGGCATGAATCATTTCCCCAAAAGCTATGGGCAAACAACAGAATAGTTGGAGGGCTTTAACCATCTCAGACAATCCATTGCGAGGATTCCTATAAGGAAACATTTAAAATATTTTCAGGTGTACGACAAATTAGAGTCCGATCTATTTAATTTTGAATATTTACAAACATATACAAACACAAACGTGAAGAGATGGGCGCTGTTTAAGCATACCTTACCACACCCAAGAGGAATCTAGTAATAGCAAACAGCGTTACTGCTTCTCCTTCAGCGACCAGTGATGATGAGAGGTCATATACTCCTGATATAGGCATCCTTAATTGAGGTTAAAAGTATATTGAAGAAAAAAAAATCAATATCCTCTACCTTTAATATCCTAAGAAATAGGATTCAAGATAAATTTTTCCAAGACAACAACTATAATTATTTACATTATTTGCTTTGTTCGGACTGTTGTCCTCATCTTTATTGCCATATTCACAGCGTTTCGGCCGTTGGACGCTCCGACATTCTTCAGGGTTTGTCTATATATCTGAGATTAGGTGTTGTAATTATTTACATTGTTCGGACCGATGTCCTCATCTTTATTGCCATATTCACGAAATTTATGCCGTTGTACACTCCGCCCTTCTTCAGGTGATGAGAATTTCGAACTGAACGCTTTATTTCATTCACCGGGATCTTCCGAAACGTCGTGAATATGGCAATAAAAATGAGGACAACTGTCTGAACAATGTAAATAATGTAAATAATTACAATACCTCATCTCAGAGATATAGAAAGATATTGAAAGATCGGTATGGATCCGAACAACTATGATCTGGAAATAGACTAAATGCAGTGATGGCAACTACGCTGAATCCATCATAAAAATGTGAATCAGTAGACATTAAAAACTTCAAATATTTCGGTGTATGGATCATTTATAACAAATTTAATATAGATAATAAGGAAAGTGAACATAGAATAGGCTATAATAGGAATAGTCTCGCACAAAACCGCAACATGTTACAAAACAAAAACAATAGCCTAAAAACTTATGTTATTGTTCATAAATACCGTCGTCAGCTCGAGACTTTAATATGGATATCATACTGGACACCAAACTCGTACAGAAACTGTTGTTGAATATTGACAGCAGTGAATGATATCAGCTCGGATTTTTCTCTTGGCCGGCGATCGCTAATCGTTTCTGTTCGCCAATGAAATCTTTAACACAGAGAATTTTAACTTAACTATTTTTTTATTAATTATGTCAATATCTACATTATCTACCTGGCCAGTGAGGTGTCCCGTCTTCACTGGGGAGCCGTTTCGTACACGATAAAGAACACATCTACATCCCTTGACGGGTAAGAAACAACTCACACAAAAACTTTTCTTTATCTATCATTCCCACGATAGCCAATCAAAATAGACTTCCTTATTATGCCTTACATCTGACCCCGAAAGTCAACCTCTGGAAGTCGGGGGTGAGATATACTTCCTTTAAAAATAATATCTGCTAGAGTATTATTTCACACAGGTGGATTCGGACGAACAACGCCTGTAAATGTTAGCAAGTACCATCCTTCTGCGAACTTCGTGGACTGGCGCTACAGAATCACAAACAAAATACTGTACAGAAATCACATCAATTGTGGACTTCCAACAAAAGCAACAAATAAAATGAATGCTACACGTTACTCGAAGAAAAGATAATGGCATAATCA
This sequence comes from Acanthosepion esculentum, assembly GCA_964036315.1. Taxonomy (NCBI): domain Eukaryota; kingdom Metazoa; phylum Mollusca; class Cephalopoda; order Sepiida; family Sepiidae; genus Acanthosepion; species Acanthosepion esculentum. The sequence goes on along the minus strand of OZ038495.1, from coordinate 17,112,054 downwards.
AGATGTCAACGTTCCACACTACTTAAAAGAAAAGGTTAGGAAGGAAATCGCCTCGGTAGGTGAATGCTAAATATTTCCGTATAAGGAAATGGCTAATATTTCCATTAGCATTGCATGTGCAGGGTGCGATGGATAAATTGTCGTCTAAATTACGCAAAAATCAAAATAACACTGACACCTCATTTTAACGGATATATTTACCAAAATTACACAAAAATATCTTGAAATACTAAAGATTAAGTTTATTCGATAAAATCGCCGTTGGTTTCAACCACGGCTTCCAGACCACTTCGGAATCTTCTGCACCTCTTCTGCACGGTTTCCTTGTGAATGCTGCCATAATCCTTGCCTTCAGTTCATCTTTGGTGTTACAAGGAGTTTTGATGGTCTCTCGCTCAACTATACGATCAAATAGGTCAAAAGAAAATTTCTTCCACGCATACCAAATCATTTGTTACCATTTTACTTATATTTGTTTTTTGCTTCTGCTATATTGGGGATACTCCCGGAAGAGCTCTGCTTTATGAAAATATAGCAGACTACTGATCAAATTCATTGAACCGGGGTTTAGACAGGAACTAGCATGAGTTGATCGTAGTGTTATAATTTGTTTTAATAATTTCACCCCAATAAAGCCACTAAAACGCAAGGAATTAGTTAGTGTTAAAGAATATGAAGAAAATATTAAGGAGATGGAACAATAAAAGCTGGAATTAAGAAGACAAAAGTTAACAATTGATATTGCATTTACATTTTTGAATATCAAAGTTGACTGGGAAACAAGGCGCCGAAAATCTGTTTCACAAGCAAGAAGTGCGCGAGAAGAAACTATTAGCATAGAACTTACGGTTACATTTAGCCATTTCAACAGTAAAATGAGGAGACCTTGCTGCCAATCTAGTACTGCGCTTATTGATAAAGTCTGGGCACCATAGAGGAAACATTTTGAAAAATACAAAAATGTAGAACAAAGATAAAAGGGAGGGTATAGAAGAAGGCTGGTCGTCAATCTGTCTTATCTTAAACTTAACTATCCACAATTATTGACTCAAACAGACAACAGTATTCCTTACACGAAAACAACACATTCTTACTTACCATTGGTACTACAGCAACCATAATGCCTCGAAGCTCTTATGAAGTACTGACTAGTTCCCATATGTATAATTTGTCTGCGGGGAGGGATAAAAATAACGACATTTAAAAATGAAACCCCAGTGAATATTTACAATGAAATACGAATTTAAAGGAAAGAAAAAAGCAATATTTGCTTGGCATGATACAAAAATGTAGTACAAGACCAAAAGGGGGGAGACTAGTCTTCAATTTGTATTATTTTAAACTTAGCTAACTACAATTACTGACTCAAACATACCACAGTATTCCTTACACCAAAATATATTCTTACTTAGCACTTTCACTACAGCCATTATAATACCTCAAAGTCTCTATGGAGTCTTAACAAGTTCTCATGTATATGGTATACTGTCTGGGAGGGGGGAATCAAATTAACAATATTTAAAAATGAAACACCAATAAATATTTACAAAAGAGCGAAGCACACTAGAACAATTGCCATGAACATCTTTATATATTAAAAGCACCGGTAATATTGAAGCGGTGGGAAAGTGACTGAAGCCAAAATGCCACGTCCGGAACGAAATTATTGTAATTACGCACCAATTTTATCTTCTACACGAGATTTAATACTGTCGTGTTGGTATTCTGATCTGATACCTTCTTTTTGTTTTTAATGTTTAAGTTTATCAAAATTACTGCCTCCTACCTCAGAGAGGATGGTTCGTGAAAATAAACGTATCGTTCGTCGTTATGCAAATTCAAGCAAGTCTGGATTTTAAGAATTTGGTTCTGAAAAGAGAAGTGCACTTTATGATCTTTTCACTTTTAAAGTAGTCGACATATTTTTCACTAAACCAAGCGGTATCAATAAACACATTTTCTACTTTTCCCTCAGTGGAAACGTTTTCTTTTCCTTCAGTTATTTAATTCAGTCATTCAGATATTTCTTAGGACGCCTAGACGAACAAATCAATCTTTGATTGAATTAAGTCACCATACTAAGACAGTCCAAGGTGATTGGTGCATTATTTGATCAAATAATATAAAATAAACACCCAAAGAACCCAATAAACAGTAAAGAAGAAAAAATAGTCTTATAAGAAACTTCAGTTGAGTGTGTTAGACTTAGTGATTCAGTGAACTACACACCTGTAATTTATTCATCAATAAGACGTAGGAAACATTTCGCGTCTTTCCATTGATATTTCTTCTCTTGCGACTTTTTTTTTTTTACAAAAGAAATGCATTTTTATGTATTCTCGTATTCTTGAAATCATAAAATCAATTGGAAATAGTATCTAGAGATACATGGTCATATTGTTTGGTAAGCCAATGTTTGAGATCATAAACCGAACTCCCGAATGAAAATCTATATATCGATGTCTTGGAGGAGCCAGAAAAATTCAGTTGACTGTAGGTTTGTGTGCCGTTCATAAAATATCTACGCAAACATATACCTTGTCTGTATAACTAATGGCTGTATTGCAATCTAAGTAAGTACTACAGGGTACCCAGTAAAAAGGCGGTAAATTTAGAAAGACATGAGACAAACTGTTGTAAACTGGTGACGACTGATGTAGACTGAAAAAATCAGGAAGAATTTCTGCACATTTCGTCAGTCCCCACGTCTGATGTTCTTCTTTGAAAAATACGATAACTTGACGCCCAAAATCAGTGAGTTGTTTAGCCATAACGAAAGACAAAAATTGTCTGCAAATAACCTTTAAATGACGAGTGACACGATCCAATCACAATTAATCAATCATAAAAGAACCAATCAGAGTTAAGTAATTACACGAGTGTCGAATGATTATTCAAGGTCATGAATATTCAATGAATTTATTCAAGGTTTTTCAAGGTTAATTATTCCTGAAAGATAATAGATTTTCCGCTTTTTTTACTGGTCACCCTGTAGTATACACTAGTATAGTTAGGGATCAACGTACATATACGAGGGTCATTCAATAAATAAGGTGGATTTTTCCGTATAAGGACTTCTAATACAGATAGAAGCTTACACTTTATTTATTTTTTTGTTGTTTTACTTCTTTTTCACATGGATTTAATTTCTTTTGCAGATTAAAAAAAAACTTTGTGAGTTTTGGCGATTAACAAAGATGGCCGACCAAGAAGCATGATCCAGGATTGAACAGCGGTCAGTTATCAAGTTTTTGGTTGCTGAAGGGTGCAAACCAGTTGAAATTCATAGGAGAATGTCAACTGTGTACGGTGCCACATGTTTCAGCCAAAATAAATGTCTGCAAGTGGGCTAAATTGTTTAAAGAAGGACGGAGAAGTATTTTTACGCTGAGGGAATACGGAAGCTTTTGCACAGATGGGAAAATTGTGTGACAGTGCTGGAAGACTACGTTGAAAAATAAAAAAAAGTAAGCTTCTATCTGTATTAGAAATCCTTATACCGAAAAATTCACCTTATTTATTGAATGACCCTCGTATTAGAAAATTTCAATGCAAGTGAATATAGATATTTAAAAAGTGTAACTTAGTTTGGTAAAACGACACATTCTTCAGATATTCAGTAAAGACTGAACTCACTGAATCTGACCTGCTAAACATTACTCTCTGATATGCAGGATGTCCTCAAAAATTTGACATCATTTCACAGGCCAGTAATTTTAGCAGTTCTTGTTGAAATAACCTCAAATTTTCACAGAATGTATACAAACAAATCAAGATTTTATATTTAATATTTTGTTTATGTTCTGTTTTCAGGTTGAGCCATGCCGTTCACTCCCAAACAGAAGTCATTTTGCTTCTTGGAATATGCTCGCACACAGTCACACAAGATTTGGAAAAACTTCACCAACCGGCAAACAAATTTGGACTTGGTACCAAACATTTAAAGAGGAAGGCTGCTTATGCAGGGCTAAAGGATCTGTGAGACCATCATCAACATCAAAGTGTACGGCAAGAGCTTAACTACCGACTTGATGTGTACCGTGTCACAGGCTGTGCACATATTAAACACTTATGAAATGGGTCCCATAATAAACTTATGATGGTCAACACTTAAACTGTTCAATTTCACTGAGCGGGATTTCGTAGTTTTCAAGATAATTGCTTTGAAAATGATGTCAAAATTTTTGGCACAGCCTGTATATAATTTACTAACCGTAGTTTAGATGCGGCACAAATTATGGTAAACCTAGTGAAGATAGATTATTTTACTCAGATATTGATTTAGCAAGGCAAACTTGCTAATCATTCCACCAGGTCGAAGTGATCTCGCTGTCCGATTGATTCTCACAAATTGTATTTATAAATCTTATTTCTTTTCTATAAATGCTTTCATGGTACTTGTTTGGATGAGCTCATTACTATAATACCTAAACTTTATGAATATGAGCGCAACGCTAGACTGGCGTTGAGATCTCATTAATTTACAGTTGAGCTCTCTAGATGTAACTGTAAATTCTATGCTAACAGTCTCTTTTCTCGCACTTGTCGCTTGTGGAACTCCCTCCCCTCTCCATGCTTTCCAATCAATTTTAATCTGCAAAAGTTTAAATGCAGTCTCAATCGCTATCTACTGTCCTCCTGATTATTCTTCTTTTGTTCATTCTCCTTACCAATGTTTCTGTTTCTAACTCTTCCTCACCCAGTAACCGCTTCTGTCTTAGTGGCTTTAATGCCTTACTTGGGATGAAAGCGAATAAAAAAATATTGATGTAAGGATTAGCATTGATTTACTCATCAGAAAGTTACTATAATTGGATGCTTGAATACTTATTGCAGGTGAGATGGCTAGATGTAACCGTAAATTCTACGCTAATAGTTTCTTTTCTCGCACATCTCGCTTGTGGAACTTCATGCTTCCATCCAACTTTAATCTGCAAAAATTTAAATGTAGTATCAATTGCGATATACTGTCCACCTGATTACTCTTTTATCTTTCTGTTCATTATTAATGTTTCTGTTCCGAATTCTTCCACACTCAGTAACACATTGTCTTAGTGGCTTTATTGCCTTGCATAGGGTGATACCGATTAAAAACAAGACAAGAACGGAATATGCAGATAGGGCCGAAGAGTATATTGCCAGTGTACCAACCTAGATTAAACCACTCCCAGAATATTCCCGTGTATACTTTAGCTTATTTTAGAATAACTAATGGTTATGATTGGGGTCAGCCTAGTTTATAGCATGAAGATTACAATAGCCTATTCTAAGCGATACTCACTAAGGCGATACTTACTAAATCTTTATTCATTCGGGATATAAAACAACCTAGTCCAGAATAGTCCCATGTGTATAGGCTGTTTTTCGTGCCCAATGAATTTAACCTTCTGTTATCACATGCACGTTATCTATCTATCTATCTATCTATCTATCTATCTATCTATCTATCTATCTATCTATCTATCTATCTATCTTACGCTGTTCATCTCTCTCTCTCTCTCTCTCTCTCTATCTATCTATCTTACGCTGTTCATCTCTATCACACACACACACACACACTCTCTCTCTCTTTATCTATCTATGTCCATATCTATTTTTCTGTCTCAGTCTGATCATATCTATCTATCTATCTATCTATCTATCTATCTATCTATCTATCTATCTATCTATCTATCTATCTATCTATCTTACGCTGTTCATCTCTATCTATCTCTATCTCTCTCTCTATCTATCTATCTATGTCCATATCTATTTATCTGTCTCAGTCTGATCATATCTATCTATCTATCTATCTATCTATCTATCTATCTATCTATCTATCTATCTTACGCTGTTCATCTCTCTCTCTCTCTATCTATCTATCTATCTATGCCCATATCTATCTGTCTCAGTCTGATCATATCTATCTATCTATCTATCTATCTATCTATCTATCTATCTATCTATCTATTTACCTTGCGCTATTCATCTCTATCACTCTCTCTCTCTCTCTCTCTATCTATCTATCAATGTTCATATCTATTTATCTGTCTCAGTCTGATCATATCTATCTATCTATCTATCTATCTATCTATCTATCTATCTATCTATCTATCTATCTATCTATCTACTGTTCTAATCTATCTATCTATCTATCTATCTATCTATCTATCTATCTATCTATCTATCTATCTATCTATGTGAAGAACTTACTACATTCTAGAATGGGCTTTCTGAACTGAACATGTTCCTTCTGGTCGTAGGTGATCATGACTTCGAATTACTTTTCGTTATTTTCTGTGAATTGCAACGACTTCTTGGTAAATATAATGGAGTCATTTTCTGTTGTATTCTCCCCCTTTTTGTTATCTTTTTTCTAGACTAGTTGCCACGCAAGGTTACAGATTCCAGTCTGGACTGCTATTTAAACCATAGCCGCGAGGAGAAGAGATGGATTGACGCCTTTCCCAGGTACACAAGTGCGAAAGTGAAAGCATTTGTCTAGACCGGAATTTGAACTCGGCTCGCCGATTCCACATTCCGTTCCGATAACTGACTATTAAACTACTGACACATTCGTGAAATAACAAGTGCCGATTTTAAAAGCAGACATGTAATTCCTATGGGAAGATAAACGTCACTCAGTACTTTTTAACCTGAGGCAACAAGCAATACAGTGATACTTTTGAAAACGGATCTACTTCGAGTTAATAAGAACAACAGACGCACACACACACACACACACACACACACACACACACACGCACACGCACACGCACACGCACACGCACACACACGCATACACGCATACACGCGCGCACAAGACAAAAAAACAAAAGTACCCCCCACCCTGCTAAAATAACAACAACAAACAGACAGTTCTGGATTTCTTCCAATTCTTACTCTATTCTATTCTTTCTTTTCTTTCCTTTCTTTTCTTTTCTTTCCTTTCTTTTCTTTTCTTTTCTTTCTTTGCTTCCTTCCTTTCTTTCTTTCTTTCTTTCTTTCTCAGTCTGATCATATCTATCTATCTATCTATCTATCTATCTATCTATCTATCTATCTCATTCTGTTCATATCGATTTATGATATGACGTACACACACACACACACACACACACACACGTACGAACGCATGAACGCATACACACACAAGAGAAAAAAATAGCCCCTTCCCCCAAATAACAAAAGCCAACAACAAACAAACCAGCAGTTCTTGATTTCTTCCAATTCTTAATTTTCTATTTTCATGGTCTTTTCCGGGAAGTTACCATTGAACATGCATTTTACTTCTGTCCATTTTAAGACCTAACTTGAGATTAACTATATTTAGTTAATTTAATGGTTTTGATTTTTAAAAAAATCTCCCCAACAAATCGTAAATGGTTAAAATAAAAAAAAGCTGTAAATACTCGGTTGAGTGCTAAGTAATTTCCATTTTCTGGAACCAATTGTAATGACGAATGTGTCCTCCAAACTACTAATCACATGTGACATTTCAGAATGCATATAAAGTAGACTCACTTAGCTTTTGAACGCCAGCGGCAGCATACAAAATTGTTTCAAAAATACATAAATTAACAACACTACTGCAGAGATTTAAATTGTCAAGTAAAGTTCAAGCAAGGGAAAAGCATTATGGAGACATCTAGAAAATTATATGCAGTGTTTTTGATCAACCATACATAACTGACCGATATGTAAGAAAATGGTTTGCAAATTTTCGTTCTGTAGAAACATCGTTGGAAGATGAACATTGACTGAGGCGGTCATTGGATTTCTACAGTGGAAATCAATCCACAGCAAATGTTAAGCACATCACAAAGTACCACATGCCAACATAAAAACAAAGAAAAAAACAAGAGAAATTCTGCAACCTTGGGGTTTGGGTTCGACACGCTGTCAGCGAAAAGAACAGGTGGATCGTTCTTCCAGAGCGACAAGTCTGTTTAACAACAGAGAAATATCCTTTTCTTTAAATATACTTTAAAACGGGTTAATACAATTCACAAAAATCTGAGCTCCATAGAAGAAAGATAATTTTGTGCGTTTCGTTTGACTGTCGAGGTATTATTTACTTGAAGTTTCTTCTTAACCTGTGAGGGTATTGTCTAGCATTCACTGTCATATAGGAGGTCTAATATTACATAACATTTCATTACTCTTTATTTGATTTCTAACGAAGTTCTTCAGTTTCTTAATACTTTGCTTAGCTTTTGGAAGGCACTTTTCGCTATCCCAGTGTACCTGCGGATTCTGATGTCGCACTTTTCTTCCTCTGTTGAAACACCTCCCAGATATTTAAATCTTTGTACTTGTTTGATTTTGTTTTCTCCAATGTGTAACATGCATGCTGAGTTGTTCCTTTGGCTGACAACCATGCATTCCGTTTTTTTGCAATTAGTCCTTTCTTCCCGCTTTCCTTCACGACCTTCTGTAGGATTGTTTGTAGTTTTCATTCTGTTATTAACACTGTGTAATTTGCATATCTCATTTTGTTAAGATCGTGGTCGCCAATAATGAATCTTGGTAGGACTTCTAATTCTCTCAAAATCGCCTTAGGTTGAATAATTCGGGTGACAAGACATGCTTGTCTTACACATTTTTCTATGTTTGTATATTTACTGAAGACATTTTCTATCCAGATACGGACTGTTTGCTGCCAGTATATGTTATGTATTATTCTAAAATCCTTCCCAAATATGTCAAGGTTACCTAGTAATTCCAACAGATCTTTGTGGCATGCTTTGTCAAAAGTTTTTACATAATCTATAAAACATAGGTGCATATAAATTTGCATTTTTATTGCTCTTCCTAATATAATCAATATATAATATAATAGCATAAATATTTAATTCCTTGTTCCAGTGTCTTTAACGAAACCGCGCCTTTCTTCTTCAATTTCCGGTCTGATAATGCTTCGCGTTCTATTCATCAGAATTCAGATGATAAGTTTTGTTAGGCTGATGTCCTATGGAGATCACATTCGTTTGCATCTGGCTTCTTAAGCAGTGCTCTGAAAATAGATCTACTTATGTTTTCCTTACTTCTTTAAATAATGACCCACGTTCATATTTATAATTCTTATTGCAATATTTTCTTAAAGTTGATAAGCTCAAATGTTTAACAATGCAAGTAGGGGAATTCCACGTGTATTTTATAGACGTCGGACTCGAAAGAAGCTTATTCAAATTTTCAAGGATTTCTCTAGTATGTATAAGTATATTGTTACAAATTTTATACATTTGCAGATTGAGAGTGGTCACGATAGAGCTTATATAGATATAAATTATACTTATATAGTTAAAAATTATGCACAAGAATATCAACCTGCATAGTGGTTGGTTTGTTTTGGTTTGGTTTGTTTTACGGCATATCAACACCTCAATGGGTTATTTAATGCCGACAAGATTTTTACTGCTGGTAATATTTTTTATTGCTACTAATTGTTTTTCCTTTAAAAATGTATTGCTGGCAATATTCAAATCTAGGGCCAATTGTTATCTATCCTACATATCCTCATATTGCTCTTTGTTTTGTTTTGGTTTGGTTTGATTTGGCTTGTTTTGCCTCAATTGGTTATTTAATGCCGACAATATTTTTATTGCTGATAATATTTTTTTATTTTTAAAAATGCATTACTACCAATTGCTTTTTCTTCATAAATGCTTTGCTGGTAATATTCAAATGTAGGATCAATCGTTATCTATCTTTTTCTTACATATCCTCATTATATTCAACGTTTGGTCTTTGGTTTGATTTGTTTTCTTTTACGGAATATCAACCTCAATGGGTTATTTAATGCCGACATGATTTTTATTGCTGGTAATATTTTTTTTATTTTCAAAAATGTATTGCTCTTAATATTTTTTTCTTCAAAATCCTTTTCAAAAATCTATTGCTGGTACTTTTTTCCTTCAAAACTTTATTACTCTTAATAATATTTTACAAAAATTTATTGCTGGTATTAAAACCTATTTTTACACTTTCATAGTGTTTTGACCTCAATTAGGGGTTTAACTAATTGCCCATAGATGAAACTCTAACAGGTGCTACCAGCCCGGATCTGGGTTGTCCTGGGAACACAAACAATTAAGAGGAGGTTCCACGTTACTCAAAACCTCCTTGCTGTTTGATGTAGTTTATCGTCCTACTCAGGATGCGGATGTAGTTTATTATCTTACCCAGGACGGCCTGTATAGTGAATGTCAGTTTCACACCTTAGGTTATCATTGGACCATATTATACTTATTGTAAAAGCGAAAACTTACCTTTACGCAACATACAATATCATATTCGGCATGAAAATATAGAGGGAAGTTCTTAAGGGTCTTAATTGTGTAGCAGCCAATACAGGAAAATCCCTGTATTTTTTCCTACACAATTTGATATAACGTACAATGAATGTAGTCAAGACTGTCTAAGTCGGTCAGGCCAAAATAGTCATCAAAGACGCCACTCATATAGAGAAAACTTTCAGTACACCTTATACAGCATTTATGTAACATCTACTGCAAAAGACTTTGCTACATCTTCTCCAGAGGCTGTAGGACCCTATCAGTACTAAATGTCACATCCATGGCGTCTATATTTGAGGATCGATCAAGCGATGCTGTTACTCGAAATCATCACAACCATGAAAAAAACAAAAAAACTATAATGAAAAGGGTCATAATCTAGGGGAAAAAAGTAAAAATTAGTTTAACTGATACCAAGAGTAGACGGCTTTAATGCGTACTGCTTGCAAAAAGAAGAAACCTATACGTTAATCCAAATTTAATCCACAATATTGGTAGGAGATTTATTTCTGAAGATACAGAAATTGTGGCACAAGGCCGAGAAAAGGGGAGGGTCAAGGCTGGTCGTAACTAACTATCCTATACCTAGCTAATCAGATTCGCGACCCATTCATACATTACAATTGACACATTCACCACAAGAACTCGTCCGTCACCATTCAATTCTTCATACACCATAATACCACATCCTGACAAGGGGAACCTACAAAAACGCGCCCCACACCATAAAAATTGGATGATGATAAGAATAAATTAAAATTCTAATAATGAAGCGATGAAAGGGGAGGGAGATGAACCCAATAACAAACAAAAATTCAACAAATTTTAAACTAAACATAATTTATGTTAGTAGGGCCCGTCCAACCCTCAAAACAGAGAGGACGCTGTATTCTGCCCAGTGTCCATAGGGCAAAATCAAGAAGCACTCTCGCTAAGGGAGTGGGGAGAGAGATAAAATAACACGGACATGGGGAAATCCACAATATTGGTAGAAGGGCGAGCCTAGCGTTCAAAGTTTTCTCCTATTATGCAGTCATATCTTAAAATTTCTGCGTGATAGAAATGACGTATATCAATTAATATGACGTATATCAATTAATATGTCACGTATCTCAATTAATATGACACGTATATCATTAATAGCATTATTTCTGTCGAATTGGTATTGTAATATTGTGGAGGCACAGTGGAGTAATGGATACCGGCTTTGAATTCCAGTCGAATCCATTACATTCACTTACGTACTAATACCCTTGGGAAAGGTAGGAATCCACTTTTTCTTCCCCCACCTATGGATAAATAGCAGGACAGACCGGGTTCTATAGCCTTTAATGGCAACTAGTCTACCGAAGAAGAAAATGGCAACCTACTGCGGGAAAAATCTGTCTCCTTAGTCATGCATCGAAAGCTACATGATCACATAAGCGTATATCACGCATGGCACATAACTGACTGACTGAATCACGAGTAGGAAAATGAAGTCTATGTGCTTGAAAAATAATCTCTATACAATGCACTAGCTTGTTTTAAATTTTACCAGCGCTATCTGTTGCGAAGTTTCAGAAATTTTTATAAATATTGTTTTAGGTTTAATCAGATCCTTAAGGAAACCGTAGACCGAAGATGTGAGCAACAAGGAAGTTTTGGAGAAAATGGAAACAAAAAGGAAACTTATACTTAGCACCAGGAAGAAACAGTTGAAATTTATGGGAGACAATGAGATAGGAGGGCTTAGAGAATCAGATACTCAAAGGGTAGATTGAAGGAAAGAGGAACAGAGGAAAGCAGTGTGTAGCAAACTTGATGAGCGTGAGTAAATGGAAGGTAGAACAGGGATTGGGGGAAATATGAAAGAGACAAAACAGCTACAAGGGGCAGAAATATGTAATGGGCCATGATTACCTACGTCCCGAGAGGACACGGCACATGGAAGAAGAAGAATGATTGTGTATCGCTCAGTTGTACTATGTTGTGTATATTTCTTAGAATTTAGCAATTGGCATCATTTATAAAAATTATTCCTCTTTTATTATATATAGAATCCCCTCAAAATATAGGGTTTTATATATTAGTTCTGTATATTTGAAATTGTAGTAGCCTGGCTCTCAATTTCGATCTAGATTGTTTTTAGTGTTGCCATAGAAGGATATGACTACACAACTAAGAAATTCTAATTGGATTTGTATTGGCAGAACTAATATTTTGCTTAGTGAAAAAAGTCACCTACAGCGTGTTAAATTTAAATATTTTGAGTGAAATTATGCAAACGGACACAGGTCAATTTTTAAAATCTTTATTTTGGCTCGACACAGAATAACAATAGACTACATGTAACAGTTTTGTCATGGACCATTTATTTATTTATTACGATGATCTAAAATAAAGGAGACCGAGAGAAGATCTAGGATGATACTGAACA
>OZ038495.1:16931858-17094358 GCA_964036315.1 Acanthosepion esculentum | reverse complement strand
TCGTGCCATGTTTAATGGATGTCAGTTATCAGTTATCTCCTGTTAATTCCTCTCTGAAAGTTCTCCACTGCCTTAACCGAGGATTGAACTCACTGGATTTAACCAACGCCGTTATCCACTGTGCCATGTGTCCTTGAGGACATGTGTGTATGAATTTCTGGGTATTATAAATCTAATGTCTTCAGCAACCATTTTTACTAGTGCTCATATTTCAATTTTTGCTGTTATCAATTTATGTTTTTACCAGAGCTGATATTGCAACTTTGTTGTTATTATCGCTTTTCTCTGGCACTCCTTATTATTGGTTCCCATATTGTATTCATTTCTATGCTTGGTCGGTTCAGGAGATTTTTGTGGCCTAGCATATGTGCTGATTCCTTACGTTTACGAATTTTCCAATGGTGTTCCTTGTCAATGAAAATATAGACAGATATTAAAATACGACATTCTAATGTAAATCTGCTTCTGGGTTTCGGTTTTGGTTTTAGCAAACGTTGGAGCTGGCATGAGGTGGTGAAGAAGAACTTGTTTCCCTGGTTAGCCAAAGTTATATATATACAATGAAATGGACTAAGTACGACAATTATCTTACTATATTTTCTGTTTGTACGTTATTTTCATAGATACAGATATTCAAGTAAATGCTCAGTTTATAATAAACAGTATTAACTACATTTACCGGCCCTAATGTCCGAGAAATTTTATAGAAAATATGTGTCCCCCGACTGGAATCGAACCTGTATCTTACATGGAACCGTCATTTGAACTCACGTGCTATAACACACACACACACACACACACACGCACACACACACACACACACACACACACACATACACACACACACATATATATATATATATATATATATATATATATATATATATATATGAAGACATATAGTCTTAAAATGTGCTATATTTATGGGGAAAAGTGCTCAATATCAGAGATAGTGCGTGTGTAAATATAAAAGTGAACATAGAAGTCAACACTTAGAGGCGACAGTCTGTTTCATGCCACGAGTGCTGTTATTTTTTCGGCTATTTATATATATGGGTCAGTGGTGCATTGTGGGTAGTCTACTTTGGCGGTTATTTTACCGGAAGTCGTTTATTTGTTTATTTGGGTCAATTTATTTTGCTTGTTTTTATTTATTTTTATTTTTTATCTTATATATTTATTTATTATTTTTATTTTCATCGGTGTTTTTATTAACGTAATAAAACATTGTTTATATAGCTTATTTAATAGTTTTGTTTTTGTTTGGGAAGATAATTAAAGCTATTTGTTAAATTTTGGGGTTGATTGTTGTAGTTTGTTCTAACTATTATTTTGGCGGGAACAGATCTTTTTTCTATTCTTTTTTAATTTTAAATTAAAAAAAATATAGGATTCTTTTTTTTATCATACCTCATAGTGTTGACAAGATACAGGGACTTTATCCCGCGTAATGGCCATAAAAGTGGAGTACATTTGAGTTTCATTTTTATGTGACTCCTATATATATATATATATATATATATATATATATATATATATATAGAGAGAGAGAGAGAGAGAGAGAGAGAGAGAGAGTGGGTGTCCATAAAGTCTTTTTACAATTAAAAAAAATATTACAAAAGCAAATGAAGAAATATGTGGAAATTGTTACAAAACGAGGAGTAGTTATTGAAGATTTTTTAACTAATTTAACCCACCACCTATATGGCCACCATTAGCTGTACAAAGCACATCAAGACGGTACTCGATTTACACGATTGATGTTTTCCTCATATGATCTTGGTCTTCCCTTTCTTCAAATATCCTACACTGTCCCTGTCTACATACATTTATTGTGTCATGCAGGAATTGACGGACGTGACGGTGGTTCTCTTTCATACATATTTTCTGTAGTTTCGCTGAGTGTGCCTATCCGATTTTGTTTCAATAAGCCATGACACATATTGTGCCTTTTCTTGAGGAGTAGCCATTGTTGAAGAGTTCATTTAACAGTACGTCTTTCATTAACAGGTTGCAATGGGATTACACACTTTGATAACTACTGAGTACATAGAACAAATCTGATTAAGACCCCTCATCAATTGCATTTGTAATATATTTTTAAATTGCAACTTTAAAATGAACTTCGCGCATATATATATATATATATATATATATATATATATATATATATATATGATAAATATATACATATATATATTAATATAATTAATATAAAATAATATAAATATATATTATATATATATTAATATAAATATAATCTAAAATAATCTCTCTCTCTCTCTCTCTATATATATATATATTAATTAAACATATAATATTAAATATAACAGACAATGGACCATCTATTATGTCTGATCATGAGCCATTATAATGTTAATATGTTTGTTTTAATTTCTGGTGAAAATAAAGACAAACATTGTCCAACATTTGGATATTTTTTTATTGAGTTGGTCACATCAGCCTTCCTCAGTGTGGGTATACAAATATGAAACAAAGATATCCATCTTCAAAGATGATATTTTGTTATCTTAACACAAAAGATTGCTATGCTACGATAACGGTCACGGAATAGCAGACGCAGATCATTAGTTCAAGATGCGGTTATATGACGTCATACCACGCGATAGACCGGAATATTACAACGGAAAGAATGTAAATTGGTACACTACATTAGTTTTTTTTAGAGGTATGTAGTGTATTAATTTACATGCCCGTTCCGAGATTGTATCTCTGATGCTAATAATAAACCCGCTATATATATTGGTTTTACTACAACCGCGCTCTCCCGTAGACTTACCTGTCACATTTCTGATCTTAGTTCTATTAAACAACATTTCTTAGAAAATCATAGCCATGTACTTAATATTAGAGAGATATTAGTTGATAACGCAATAATACTCACAGATATACACAGTAAAACGAACCTTCTGATATTGGAGGCCATCTATATTTAAACGAAACAACCCATACTCAACAAAATTACATTTCAAACTAATCACAATACATTACTTTGGTTCTGTTGTAATACTTGGGTCTATCGCGTGGTATGATGTCATAGAACCGCATCTTGAACTTACGACCTGCGTCTGCTATTCCGTGATTGTTATCTTTGACGGTGTATATCTTTGCTTCATGTCTGTATAACCACACTGAGGATGGCTCATGTGAGTCGAAGCTTAGGACCAACTTATTAAAAACATATCCAAATGTTGGACTACTTTTGTCTTTATTTTCGCCGGAAATTAAAGCAAACATTCGAACATTAGAACGGCTGATGATCAGACATAAAAGACATTCATTGTCTGTTATATTTCATAATATATGTTTATATATATATATATATATATATATATATATATATATATATATATATATATATATATATATATATATATATATATATATATAAAGACAAAAGAGAAGTTTTTACTTTGTTTTTATTCATATGTATATATGAGTTTAAACTGCGGTTCTTTCACGATCACCGAAGTTAAGCAATGTCGAGTCTTGTCAGTACCTACATGAGTGAGAGTTTGGGAATACCAGGTGCTCTAAGCTTGTCTGGGCGGGTCATTATGAAATAAAACTAGACCAGCTTACAAAAAAAAAGGAAAAGAAAAAAAGCCACCCAACCTTTGTTTCGCCAACATGCATTGCATTTGTTGCAATTGCTACAGTGTAGAATCATTTCTCTTTGGACGTTCTCCAGATATCCTAGACCTTTCTGAAAAAATCTGAAGTTCTCAATCTATTCTACTGAATTCTCTGTTCCTGGCTGCCTTTCACTTTTTCGAAAAAAAAACCTCTCGTGCTTACATGCATGGACTTGGCGTCTAAGTTCGCAACTGGCAAGTGAATTGATTCTTGAGTCTCCTGATGATTTTTATGCGAGTTTCCGACTTTCACTAATAAACTCAATGTTATCATTTTTTCCTTTATCGTTACTCTTCCTCTCATAACTGTTGCTTATCCGATTGAATTTATGATAATATAGATAAAGGACCCTCTCTCCACACTCGTTTCCATTATATTTTAGAATTAAGAATTGATAACTAGATTTTCATAACAATTCCAGTTTTTATAAAACCTTTTAAATGCAAAAATTCAATACTTTTTCTCAGATTGATAATCTAAAGAAACAGAAAATAATCATAGTTCAAGCATTTACGAAAACTAATGAAACAATATTCACTTAAATGTTTCTTTTTACTAAGGTTATTACAGTCGATAAAGTTTTGACATTGAGACACATGCCAACTAAATAGTAAAATCTTTAGTAAGTGGTTGTGGCATGGATTATCACCCCTTACGTATATTCTGTATTTAAGCAAGTTCACACACCATTCTAAGTCAAATAAAGCTTCAGATAAGTTATACCTGTGTTCATCTTCTCACTACAATGCTCAAAATAAATTTAATCAATGAAGGCATGAATATCCTTATATTCGCCGACTTCAACGTTCATTATGTCAAGTGCCTTCCTCACTCTACTGACCTGGCTGGCATCCAGACGATGTACTTCTCGAATGCTCAATCACTCACTGAAATAGTTGACATCGACACGTGTTTCCCTAGTAACTCTGACGGACATGCTTCTCTACTTGATCTTGTCCTTACTTCCTCTCCAAACTCATGACATGCTCTGCAGTTCTATCCTCTTGGTAACACTGACAATGCTGCTATGTCTATGGATATCTCTTTCCACTCTCTCATCAGGCAAGATTGCCTATTAACAGAATATCGTTCTGTTATCAATGCACTGATTGAGATTCATCTAATGATTTTCTTTCTGATGTCCCTTGGAATGACATTTTTAATCACCCTGTTGAAAAATGTGCCACTGAGGTCTAGTCGTGGATGAAAGACGGCATCAAGGCTTTCATCAAGCTTTTCTCCATGCCATCATGGAGATATCAAATGAAAACACACTCTTCTCCTTGGTTCTCTCTTGTTACAATTTTTGAATAAATGTTATGGATGTGTATTCACATAAAAATTTCAATTATTACATCCAAAGGTTAGGAAAGAGAAGCTGTTAATTTACCTCAAAGTTACTTTCGTCAGACCAAACAATTTTGCCCCAATCATCAGGTGTCCAATTTTCATGTTTTTTTTGCAAATTCCAGTCGTTTTTTCTTGTTGGCCTGAGACAAGTATGGCTTCTTCCTGGCTTTGCATCCTTTTAATCCCACTTCTAATAACCTTCTTCTCACTGTTCGAGCTGATATGTTTTTGTTTGCACCCTCCCTAAGTTCAGCAGCAAGCTCTGAAGAACTTTTCCTCCTATCTGCAAGGGATGCTCTTTTCAAAGATCTGTCTTCCCTGGCGTTTGTAGACTTTTTACGGCCTTGTCCTTTTCTGTTTTTGAAAGATTATGTTTCCTTGTACCTTTAAAAGGTTGTTTGAACCCCCTTCCTTGAATATTCCATCTTCCTGGCAATTTCTACCTGAGAATATCCTTCATCAGATAAAGCAACAATTTGTGCCCTTTTAATCTCTGAAAGCTGCTTCTTTGGAGGCATTTTCAATTAAATATACTATTATAGCACTGGTAGGAATCAAATATGACACGAAAATTACGAAACAATCTTTAGTATGACAATAAATCATTTTGAATAGTGGAATGAATTTAGTACGAAACTCAGCTAAAGCTCTTGAGAGAGGCTTTAAAGCAAAAAATACTACAATCTACTGTTAAATATTTTACATTGGCTCTCAATTGTTCACTGTACGATTCTTAACCTTTAAATACGTTTAAACTATTATCTCAAATTTTTATAGGTGCTCCATAATTTTGGCCATGGCTATATATATATATATATATATATATATATATATATATATATATATATTGCGTCTATCACGAAACAGCCTGTCGCCTCAGAGTGTTAATGTTCACTTTTATATTCATATTTACATACGCTCTTCCTCTGATATTGAGCAATTTATCCTATAAATATAGCACACCTTAAAACTATATTTCTTTATATACATACATACATATATATATATATATATATATATATATATATATATATATATATATATATATATATATATATAGTGTGAACATAGGGATCAACATAGTATAGTGACAGCCAGTTTCTCACTTCAATACAATCTTCAGACCAAGTGTTACTACTCCTTTAGTGGGCTCTATATGTAGGCCATTTGGCAATTAAGGAAAATGGGTGAAGGAAGGAACCAGTTCTTTTGTTTAGGGCTAATACTTACATTTATTTATGGTCATGACCTCTAGAATTTATTTATACATTTATTTTGGGGGAAAATTTGATAAGGAATTGTTCAATCTCTCACTCAAATAGACTTCTCCACGCATTTCCCTAGTAACTCTGATACGTTTGCTTCTCTACTTGATTTCTTCCTTACTTCCTCTCCAGACTCATGTCATGCTCTGCAGCTCTGTCCCCTTGGCAACCCTGGCCATGCGGTAATGTCTATAGATATCTCTTTACACTATCTCGTCAGGCATTAACCCTTTTTGAACAGAACATATTTGTGTTACCAACGCACTGATTAGGGCTCATTTTGCGATTTCCTTCGCGATGTCTCTTGGATTAATATTTTTAACTATCCTGTTGAGAAATATGCATCTGAGGTTTCTTCCTGGGCGAGAATCAGCATCGATTCTTTCGTACCAGCAGAGAAATACCAAATAAAATCACAATCTTCTTTTCGGTCCCCTCCTACCTGTTCGGACGATATACAGGGATCACTTCTTCATGCTGTATCAAAGCGATAGCTCTGATTGTAACAGATGTTTAGTTGTCACCTATCATAATGAATGTAAGTGTGTCTTCAAAGCGGCAAAGCCAATATTCGCTTATAGATGAGACACCGTACAGCCTCTTGCAAGTTTTGTTCTAGAGACTTCTGGCGGCTCTGCAATAGTGTAATGAACAAGAACAAAACCCCAGTCCTTCCTCTCTTCAAATGTTGTCATCTACTGCAGATAAAAAAGAGTGCTTTGCCTGGAAATTCTATTCCAATTCCACTGTCGACTCATCTGGAGTATCTCTGCCTCTTTCTTCCCAAAAACAGTCTCTCTACTTAGTGATATACACATAACTCTGGTCATGGTTTCCGCTGTCATTTCTAAACTAAATTCCAACAAGGCAAGCAGATTCAACGTTATCACTGCAATTATCCTGAATACATGTGTTTCTGAACTGGATCACGTTCTCCATAAACTACTTCCTGCTACTTCATGCTTTCCAGCTTGTTGGAAGTTCTCCTCTGTAGTTCCTGTCTTTAAGACCACTGGAGAAATATCTGATCCCACGAATTATTGCCCTAGTAGTCTCTTATCTCTTTTTGGCAAGTATATATATATATATATATATATATATATATATATATATATATATATATATATATATATAGTTTACGAAAAACTAGGTAATCCGTATGGGTAGACCCAAGGAGGATAAAATCCAGAGAGCTCAATGTAAATCAGACCTAATAATTTCAATAAAAATAAAAACAGACCACTTTAAGGTTCCATGTAATAAATTATTTCACCACAGCCCTTTTAAAGGACCGCGGATCATCAGACTTTACTTCCAAAGGTTGAAACGAAAAATGAAAAGAAATTTACACATTTTTGACGGGCAGTACTAAGTATATGTAAATTAACGAAGTGAGGGGGGAAAGAGACATGATTGAGTTAGATGTAACATTTCTATTCTTTCAAATTTAAATTGTTTGAGGAAATCCAGACATTGACACATTATATCGGTTAACTTAACGCAATCTATATATTGATATGGAAGGGGGAGAGGAGAAAAAAGCATAAAGAGGAAAAGAGAGAAAGAACTTATGAGAGAAAGTGTCATTAACTTTCTTTGGAATGAAAGGCCCGAAATAGGCGCTGTTGTTTTGCTTTACTTTGAGAGTTCATAAATGTTATAATGTTTGATATAAGTTTGAATGTTTAAACAGTCTATAATATATATATATATATATATATATATATATATATATATATATATTACAATGAATCATTCATGCAAAAAGTAGATTAGTAAAGTTAATGATATAAAATGGCGAAATCCCTTCGCTAACAAAATTTTAAAGGTGCATTAATCTACAAATCACTCGATGAATGTTATGATCCTTGTTTTTAAAAATTATAAGCTGTATAAGGTCTTTCTTTAATACGCAAGTACTTTCAACTGTACATTCAGTCATCTTCAGGCATGGAATTTATTTTGTTTTCAGCCGAGAAAAGTTATTTGATTTAAAGTACCGACAAAGTGAATATCTCATGATGTTTCTACTAAGAGAAATAATAATATTTTTTCATGAAATTTTCACATAACAGAAATAATAGAAACTAGTTTCAATGTACGTTTCATATGCTTTTATTAAAAACTTGTAAACAGTAAATATGACTGATCATTCATAACACAGGGAAAGTGATGACTCTATACAATGGCTTCTTGGCAAAATCACTTTGATAGCAACTCAATCTGTCCGATGTATTATTTCTTCGTACAAAACTCGTCGATATCTGTTTATTTCACAGTCTCCCTCGTTGACAAGACACCGGATGCGTCATCAAAATCGTTAGGCTGGCATTTGCAGGTGGGCAGGCGGAACATTCCAGGCGGAAGAATAATTTCTATTTTGAGTAGTTATTAAAGTCAGTGCTTCCGTACTCAGTGTGCCTTCCACCGAGAAATTGGGGAGGGGAGCCAAGAGCGACAAATATCGATCGTCTGTAATGTTTAATAAGATGTTGGCAACATCACGACTTCAAGTTCGGCTGTTGTGTTATTCTCAGTCGCCATAATTGATTTTAAAGTTCACTAGATTTGACGAGTTTAAAGAGATTTTGCTCTAAGTGATCACGATGAGATAAAATCCGACATCTGTAGCTTTTCGCACTTATTTAACAAAGGGATTAACTAAAAAAAAATGAAAGTAGGTGGAGATTTTTTTTTCTCTGAAAGTAAGATTAGCAGATGCAAGTAAAAAATATTACTTCCATAAATCGGTTTTATTTGACTTGTTCCAAATCGTTTTTGATAAGAAATATTTTTGTCAGTTTTCGCGAACTTATTCTGAACTGGAGAATGTTTGAATTTTCAGACTTTTCCGCATTCTTTAACCAAATTCATTAGTATCACAGAACTTTCCTTAGCTTTCTCCTATCATATATTAATTTTTAACTCAGTTGGGCGTTCATTAAAAAAGAACGAATTCCGGTTTTAAACCGATTAAATCTTCTAGACATTTTTCGAACTCTTGCAGTTTTTGGAACAGTTGACGAGACAAGGTGTGCAGGACAGTGTGCAATAAGTGATTGAAGGTGAGACAATATAGAAAATATACCATCCATAGAACAAATCCTCGTCTAAGCTCTGTGGTTTAAACACTTATCACCACACGTAAAGTAATCTTCGGGCCTAATGCAAATTTCAAAATCGGTTTCACTGCGCACGCTTAGTAGAAAAAAAAAACATACCACGTGACAAAGAGGAAGAATAATAAACCAATCATAACCATACAGTTTAGTTCTAAGCTAGGAAACTTTGAAACAAGAATAAATAAAAGCGATGCCGGCAAGTAAAAAGTCAGAAGACACACTCGCTTCAGAAGGATCCGCTTGCTACCGGCTGTTCATTTTCGCCGACATCCTTATGTTCAAAGGAACTCGCTGCATTTTTAACGGACCCTTTTCTATCTATGCATATAAACTGACTCTCTTATTCCCCCATACGCATAGAGAGCGTTTATTTGAAAACGTCAAAAGAGCATCTGTTTTAATTCAAAATTGTTTTCTTTTTTAACCGAATATTAATGAGACCATCTCATTTTGTTCGTTTTCTATTTTAATTACTTGTTTGAAACATGTATAACATTATCTTTATTCAACTCTATGTTTATACTGATGAGACAACCATTTATTTCTGCCTTAACAGTAAATCTGAGCGGTCCGATAAGGTCAAATTGACAGCTGATCTAAATAATGATCTATATTTTGATGCTAACTGGGATAAGGAATGACTTCTTAATTTTAACGCCTCCGAAACGAAACCGTTCTCTTTTAACCGTTTAAGAGAACACTTTTTACTTTAGATCAGCATGGCTGATGCTAACCTCCAGTAGTGTGACTCATTGCACCTTCTCAGACTAGCGTTTTCAGCTGACATGAAATGGAAAGATTATATTGAATCAATTGTTAGGTCTGCTGCTGCTGGGAAAGTTGGTTCCCTGTGTCATGGTAGACAATTTTTCTCGCCAGAATCTATCTCACATATTTATGAGTCTACCGACAATCCTTTCTTTGAATATTGCTGTCATATTTGCTCTTGCTATATATTTAGAGATTCTTGATAAAACCCAAAGAAGAATCTGCAATGTCATTGGTCCTGACATGGCATCTCGGATTCAGTAACTTTCCCACCGTTTCCCTGTGACTTTTCTATAAATACGTTCATAGTAATTGTTCTGATGAACTTTCTTCTATGGTACCTAGACTTCATGAATTTAGGCACAGTACTAATTTGTCGGCTAGGTTTCATCATTTTATAGTTGAGCTAGCTAGAAGGAGCCGTAAGTTCTATGCTGACAGTTTCTTCTATTGCGCTTCTCGCCCATGAAATGCATTTTCGGCCCCTTGCTTTCCTGTCAAGTTTGATCTTTAAAACTTTAAATGCAATGTCTATCGTTATCTTCTGTCTTTTAATTCTTGTCTTTTTATTGTTCGCTTTCCTTAATAGTATTTTGTTATATGCAAACACGTTCAATGTACCATGGCGTTTTCGTGGCTTTGCTTGGGGCCAATTGATTAAAAAATACTATTAGTCTATTTATATATTTAATTCATTGTCTTTTTGGTGAATTTTATGTTAAATCTTTCTTGCGAATTTTGTGGGGAGACCCACCCTTAATATAAACTAACGCCCATATAAATTTTGGTAATGAGTTTTTTCCAGTTCTATGATCGTTTAATGAGTCGTATTTTCTAAGTGAGAACGGATGATGCCACCCATCAGAATCCCTTGTTATGTAGCATGTCAGTAAGGTACGGCTCCAATCCGCCATTCAAACCAGCCAATTTCTTACTAAACTCTATTGAACATATAGTCTATTCAGGTTTCTGCATTTTGTATATATATATATATATATATATATATATATATATATATATATATATATATATATATATATATGCAAGTTTAATTAAAAACGTCAGACAAGGTACTACGGTTAAGTTTTTTATTTGATTTTTCTTGTGTACGAACAAGAGCTTCCTTTGCTGGACAAAGGGTGTGTAAGAACTGTCCAAATGTTTTATTTTTCCGAGCGCTTTCGGCTATATCTTTAGCCATTATCAAGGATGATTTGATTTTTCAGCTTAATTGAGTGTGTGCATTATGTGTATGTCTTAGTGTGTAGTAGTGGTGTTTTAATTTCCAAATACGGTTAGCACGTTGTGGCTTTGTTCGTAGTTAATATTGTTGAGGGTAGGCTTTTTCTTTTTTATTATTAAAGCCTCCATTATTTTTAACCTTTTTTTACAGGTGGAAGCAATTAATATATTTGCGTTTTCTACTAGTATATTTCTAATGGAGTCTGGTAAATTTTTGTGTGTGTTTAAAAGGGTTTTAATGGAGCTGTGATCGGATAGGTGTAACGTAAAATGTCTGGATAAGCATGTGGTTGTGTAACCGATGTAATTATTTATGAGTCCGGTTTCGTTAGGAACGCAGTTCCTTAAGGAGCATTTGAACTCATAAATAATGTTTGTTCTTTGCAATTTTGACTTATCCGGCGTGTTGTTATTTTTGAGGATGAGGTTAGCTGTCTTAAATTTTTTATAATAGATAATTAATCTGATTTTTTTACACACCCTTTGTCCAGCAAAGAAAGCTCTTGTTCTTACACAAGAAAAATTAAATAAAAAACTTAACCGTAGTACCTTGTCTGTCGTTTTTAATGAAACTTGCATAAAAGAAAGATTGCTGCCTAAATACACAACTATATATATATATATATATATATATATATATGAAACAACAACTAGCAAATGCTATGTAGACTCTTGTACAATTTTATTAAAATAACGCTTTAGTTTCCTTTCTTTCAACATGCAGTCAGTTTTAGACCCACTGGAGTGATAGAGCACAATCAGCTTTCTATTTTTTTCCTCAGATTAGGTCATTTGTAGTGGTATGAATCTATTTTCGGGGTGTATGATGAACTTTGTTTTGCCTTGAAAAATATCGCGTCATCCGTGATTGCATAAGATTTTCATCACACCCTGACCATATTGTCTCGTCTGTCGATTAGTTGTCCTACAGCCATTGTCTGCGATGGACGTTACTTCAAGGAAGCGTATGAGAATTGTAACGCTGCAAGAACACACTGACCAGTGAGCAAATCAAAGTACTACAGACTGATACGGAAACTCTCCTGATTTTAATCCAATCATCAAATAGACAAACGAAGTACTAACATGTGAACTGGGTTATGTTTCATTGGAATAATATGAAAAAAAGTAAATAATACCGGAATTTTTCGTTTTGTTTCAATTAATTTGCACAACGGCAGATTGAGATATTCAATGTTGTCCTGGATCAAACCACGATTTTAGATTACCCGAAGGAATCGTTTTATTTTATCGCAGTTGGCTGTTCAAAAATGAATGGCACGAACAAGAAAACAAAAACACTTGTTTAGAAAAGCTAATGCTTGTTTTAACCTTTTGAGCTCGGCGTTCCTGAACCATTTTAACCGTTCCACCTGAGCTCCTGAATCAAAATTCGTAATTAATTGGTATGTAATGTTTCACGGTAGATATAAAAATAGTTACAAGTGTCTACCCACCGTTCAACCGGTGGCTGTACATTACGTTATTTTCTATACCACCGGTAAAACGGTGGTCAGGGCTCAAAGTGTTAAAAATATTAAGGATTGTTTTTTTTGTAGTTTTGGTGGATTTTATGTCCACGCTTTTTCGGTTATTTATTGTCGAAATCTGATTTTTAAAACTATAGGTAAACATTGGTCTTTTATAACAAAATCCGCAAGTATGTCCCCTGTAGGCGGCACATTGTGGAGGAAGTTTTATGGATCCCTTCAACAAGGCAAATTTTTTAAAGGCCTGTAAACGATATACATTAGTTTAATTGATTAAAAGTTTTAATTCGATGTCATTGTATATAATTAATCTCTCTCAGTGCATTTACGCACTAGCATTATATTTCAAGTATGGCTGCGACAGTTAGTCGGTTATTCTTATTCTGACCGGAAGTTCATTTAACATAGACTTCCGCCAAGCTAAAGTGAATTGAGTAAATATCTAAGGAGCCTGTGCTACTGTAATGTACTAACAGCTTTTCCTACACATCATCACACGTGATTGTAATTCTGATTAGATGCGTTAATGTTGTGCCTGCTCTGAACTTGATAAATATCGAACGTTTGCCTCAAGCAGAGCTACAGTTAACTCGCGCAGATCCTTGCTAAAGAGTTGGATATTTACCGTTGTGGTTTCAGTGGCACTGTCTTGATGTTAGACTCAGAATGAAAATGCATGAACTCTTAAAAAAAGGTAGAAAAGGAACATGAGAAACATGGACTCACTTTTAACTGTAAGAAGACGGAATGGATTGCCGTCAGTAAGATAAGCCGTCAAAGGTGTAGGCTCTGAATTGGAGATGTTAGAATCAGCGATGTACAGAAATTTAATTATCTGGAAAGTGTTTTAACAGAAGACGTAAATATGACACAGAAATGTGAACGCGCATTGGAATAGAGAAAGAAGCATTCCAGAAAGTAAGAAAATTATTTCTTAATTTGCTTACTTTCTGGAATGCGCGATGTTATATCTACTCTCCTCATACTTACCTAGCACAGGTGGCATCACGGTTATGACGAGCTTAGACGAGGTCTGACCAGCTTGTACAAGCTATGACCAAATAAGACCAGCTTAGACCAGCGGCCCGAGTGTAAACACCCGGGTCCCCACTTTAAAAACCGATCTTCTGTCACAACCTGACTCAGTGTGTGTGTGTGTGTGTGTGTGTGTGGAGGGGGTCAAGTAAATCGCCTTACCTGGCACAGGTGGTATCACGGCTATGACTTTCTGATACAACCTTTGACCAGCTTGGACAAGATATGGCCAGTTAAGATCAGCTTAGACACTCGTGTCCTCACGTTAAAAAGCGACCTTATGTCACAACCTAACTCAGTGGGGGTACCATCCAAAACACGTTATATTTACCCTCCTATATGGCAGTCAATCCTGGACAATTTCCGTACTGGTGGGGAGGATCTTTGAGGCAACAGGAATGTGGTTGTATAGACGGTTGTTGTACATGCCATGGACTGAACATGTAAGGAACGAGGGAATTTTTAAAATGTCCGAATTAAAGGAAACTTAAAATCAGAAAGAGACAGTTGATATTTCTGGAACAAATGAGGAGGAAAGATGGCTTGGAGAATTTAAGATACACATGATATATTAAAAACAAGAGGAACAGGAGGAAATGTCGAGTGACTTACCTGGCAAGTTTGTGTAAATGTATGGCTGAGTGGAGAGGAAGAGGTTGTGAAGAGACATGGTTACCCACGTCGTAAAGATTTATGGCAAATGAAAGACAAAGAATATTACTTTTGGCGCAAAAAGCAAGAATGTGGGAAGTCTAGTGATAATTGAACTCACTTTTCTGTAATAATGGCCAACCAAATGAGGTCTTTTGTATTAACCGTTAACCTACGTTGTTTGTTTTAAGTTTGTTTTGTAAGAAGCGGAATAAAAAGGAAATCTAAAATTAAGTTACACCAACCAAAACTTAATTTGCATTTCTTTTGCTTCCTCTCTACAAATGTTTTGCTACTGTGTTTGTCTTGCTTTCAAATAAAGAACTACTATTACTACTGCTAATAAACACGGGTCAACACGATTTTTGGTGCCAAGAATCAAAACATATTTTTTTAGCTAATTTGATGGTGTTGATTCCGAAAATGACCTTAGTTTTTTCAAGGTTAGCTACCGTTTTTATTGTACTGAAATTGCTCATTTTTGGAAAAAAAAAGATCAATTTACGATCTTGGCTGATCGGAAAATTCAGTTAATAAATGCAGTAGAAACCCATCAATTTATGCCAAATACCTGAAATAAATTATTTTTATAAGAAAAGTGTTTTTGAGTCAAAAATCTTAAAATAGATGTACCAAATTTTCCAGTTTATCGCCCAAATTTAAATTAACTGATGAACTTTATCAGTAATACACTTTAGTAAAACCTGATAATAATTAAGGTGACATAAAAAACGAACCTCTCTTTGCTATTCCTAAATTTATCCCATCACTTTTCCCTTCACTACGGAAGGAAACCAAACACATTGAGAGCATTTTGTTTTCTCTGTTGGAAAGAAACTGCAACTAAAGACATTCCAATTGAATGCACCTATTCCATTGTACATGATACTCTTGAAGTATCAAAATGGACTTAAATAACATTGAACATGACAGACAATTAAGAAAGAGAAAATTTTTTACCATAGTTTTTAAAAAAAACTATGGTAAAAAATTTTCTCTTTCTTAATTGACTGTCATGTTCAATGTTATTTAAGTCCATTTTAACAAAGGTTTCATTTCTGCTGTTCATTAAATGATTTGATGAAAATACTTGTTGGATTTGTATATTCAATCGTGTTATTTTGAAAGGGTCTCATGGTTATTGAGAAAATAGTAATTCTCAATAAACGGACCAATGTTGTTGGTTTAAATACGAATTGAGAGGTTTCTACGATTTTATTTTGGGAAATATTGCCATCGGTTAATATCATATATACAGAAAACAAATGAAAAAAATGTTTGTTTTTTTCCCCCAAAATGAGGCATTTCTGTACAGCAAAAACGGTAGCTAAAGAACAAAAATTAAGGTCATTTTTAGATTCAGCGCCATCAAATTAGGTAAAAAAGATGTTTGGCGTTTAGATACAATTTCAAATTTTTTTTTGTTGACCAGTGTAATAATAAGTTCAAATACTCTTGATAGATTGACGCCTTCCTCAAAGTCTGACAGCCATTTGGCTTTTGATCCCGAGCGGCAGGGAAATAATACATTGAGGAGATTCGGAAAATATTAGAAAAAATATTTTATAAATTTATATATGCATGGTTGTGGGTGAGTGTCGTGTAGTGTTGACCGTCGTTTTATATGGTGACGAACCTTAGGACACCTACTGATGTCTCGTCCCACGTTGTGTTTTGGAACAGCACTTGGTGGGCTGTAGTTGCCTCTTTTCACGTGATCGCTATAGCCTGAAAACATTAAGACAATTCAGACCTTTATAACTTATCTTCTACAGATCGCAATTGAGTGTATGTGTTGCGATGTCCCTGAAGGATCCTGTCCGCAAACAAGACAAAACGCTATTACGCACCACTGTTTCGTCACTGCCTGAGTTCATGCATATATTTTATCACGCACTTTATATCCGTTTTAGATTTTACCTTGAGGCAATGGATATCGGCTCGGATTGAGGGATCGGAGAACCGAATTCGAATTCCAGTCAAATCCATTACATTCACTTACGTGCTGACACCCTTGGGAAAGGTATGAATTCTCTTCTTCTCCCCCGCCCCAGCTATGGGTAAAAAGCAAGACAGACCGGGTTCTATAGCCTTGGATGACAACTGGTCTACTGCAGAAAGAAATGGCAACCTACTGCGGGAAAAATCTGCCTCGTCAGTCATGTATCGAAAGATATATGATCGCCTAAGCGTGTATCACGCATGCCACACATCAACACGTGGAAACTGACTTTCGATTTGAACTGCTTGTAGAAATATTATGAAAATTGAACCGTCAGAGAAAGAGAAAAATACCTGTCATAATATGCTAATTTTCTTATGTATGCTCACGCTCCCAATTTCTCCCCCTCTTTTTCCTCTCACTCTCACTCTCTTTCTCTTTCTCCCCCTCTCTCTCTATCTCTCTTTCTCTCCATCTGTCTATCTCTCTCTTTCCTCCCTTTCTCCCTCAGTCTCTCTCACTCTTTCCTCTCTCTCCTTCCTCTCTCTCTCTCTCTCTCTCTCTCTCTCTATATATATATATATATATATATATATATATATATATATATATGTATACAGACATGACAGAATTGAATAGATGCTCACAGAAACCGTTTATTTTATTAAACAAATAATTTTTACAAATGAAGTAATTATAAATGCTCATAAATTTAATAACTAATACTTGGTAGACATCCCTTTTAGTTTTTTAATGCAAGGACCCTTCTAGGCATGCTAGCGATAACTTCACGAATGTCATCTTGAGGGATTTCTTGCCATGTTTCACGCAATAATCCTAAAAGTTCGGGCTTAGAAGATGGCTTCCTGTTCTTTTTGCGGAGTTTTCGATCTCATATGCCCCAAAGGTGTTCAATAGGGTTAATATCCGGGGACTGACTTGGCCATGGAAGTTTATTGATCCTATTTTGTCTCAACCAATGTTGTGTTGCTTGAACAGTGTGACATGGAGCTCCATCTTCCATAAATAGGGAGTCAACTTTGCTCATTCTACTACTTGAGAATATTGGAAGGAGCCCTTTCATTAATATAGCAACATATTTGGTTGAATTAAAGTTTCCTTCACACACCACAAGCTCTGAGCGACCATCACTCCAAATTGCACCCCATACCATTACTGAAAGGCCCCCATGTTTCACCGTTGGCTGCAGTCTTTTTAAATCAAACTCTTGACTACAGAGTCTCCATACCCATACTCTTCCACTGTTGGAAAATAATGCGAATCTTGACTGATCAGAGAAAATGACAAAAGGTCACAGGTCTCTCCACCATCTCATGAACCAAATCCTTTCTGCGTTTGATATTGGCTGGACGAGGAAGTGGTTTCCTTCTCGCAGCTCTGCCATAGTAGCCCAGCTTGTGAAGATACCTGACGGCTGTTCTGGAACTGACATCAACGTGTGTCGATATGTCAGAGGCCTTGCAACGTGGATCCTGTTCTACATTTCTTTCGACAAGACGCATGGTTCTTTCAGTTGGCCCAGGGCGGCCTGGATGATGTTTTGTGCACTTCTTGCCCTCTCTGGTGAATTGTACGATCACTCTATTAACAGTAGAAAGGGGTATTGAAAGATTTTCAGATATTTTTCTTTGACTAAGACCACCTTCATGTTGGCCCACGATACGTCCTCGCTGAAATTCGGATAGGTCTGATTCTCCTTTGGTTCGTGGCATGTTCCAGTATTGTTATCTGCAATTTTAATCAAATAATCTAAGTTAATTTATCTTGGTTATTAAACAAATCTAAGTTAATTTATCTTGGTTATTAAAAAAATCAGAAATAAAATTTATCTTGGTGTCTATTCAATTCTGTCATGTCTGTATATATATATATATATATATATATATATATATATATATATATATATATATATATATATATATATATATGGGCACCCGCTTGTTTATGTCTGTTTGTGCGTACAAAACCATGTCGTGTAGCGTTGACCGCTCTTTCACATAGTGCCAAATGGTGGGCCATTTCTTCCAGCGCCTAACTGAATAGTGTAGCCTTGTGCCTTAGATCAACACTTCGTTGGATTTTAAATGCAGCTTCTCGCGTGATCACCGTAGCTGCATGCCGAAAACTTAGCCTGATCGAAAACTGACCTCGTCCTCGAAAGCCACGGTCGACAAAAACAGTTGTAGAAAACATTCTGATTTCAATTATCCATATCAACACGGTGACGCGACGTCTGCTACCAGACTTTAGGAAATGGGAAAGCGAAGAATGTCAGCGTTAATCCTTCTAAACTTTGAAACGGTAGCTAGCTGGCGATACGTTTCCTCTTTTATGAAGATTTATATCTCTCCTGTCTCCTTAATTAGGAAAAAGTTATAAATTACAGATCCCAGCACATACTCGTTCCAGACCAAAATATTGGCATTGAGATTTATCGATGGTAGATAGGCGTGTCGCTCCCAATATTTTAAGCTCTTACGGACAATTAAAGGGCTATTCTTCCAATTCCAGCTCGTTTAAGCATTATAATCGTATATCGCTACAACAATTTCACCAGCAATGCCTACCTGCCATTTACAGTGTAGTGTATTTTTAAGTCTTTATTATTAACAACGAGGTTTTAGAATGTGAGAAACGTAGATATTCGTTCTAACAATGTTTTGAGTCGCCACGATCGATATTAATTATACTTCTTTGCTTTTCTTGGAATCCTTTTGTCCGAAGTTAAAGCCATCCTTTTTATACACCCAATAAAATGCTCCAGATACAAGAAGGAAGAAAGAAGTTTAGATTATGATATAATATGTAGGTTTGGTTTGTTTTGTTTTACGGTATATCAACCTCAATGTGTCATTTAATGCCGACAACTTCTTTTTTTCCTGGTAATATTTTTGGTTTGTAAAAAATCTATTTGTGTTAATATTTTTTCCTCAAAAATGTATAGCTGGTAATATTATTTTTTCAAAAACCTATAGCTGGTAATATTTTTTTCTTCAAAAATATATTTCTGGTAATAATTTTTTACAAAGTATTTCTTGTATTAAAACCTATTTCTACACTTTTATAATGCCTTTTACGTCAATTTCGGGGTTAACTATTTGCCCATAGCTGGGGCCCTAACAGGTGCTACCACCCCGGGTCAGGGTGAACCTGGAAACACCAGCAATTAAGAGGTGGTTCCACGCTCCTCAAAGTCTCCTGATCAGAGGCCTTGCTGTTGGACGTAGTTTGTCGTCTTACCCTGGACGCGGATGTAGTTTATCGTCATACCCAGGACGGGATAATAAGAAGGATAGAAACATGTTGACAATATACTTGAAGAGGTTAAGATCGTAGTGATCTCATGAGTCGGATCCATAAAGCAACAGTTCTGTGGAAGAACCTGTCAGAGAGGAACTTCTTCTTTACTAATGGAATATATAGGAAATGAGGATGATTCGACCTTGTGAATCATGGCGCGTTCTAGCGGTGAAGCTCTAAACTGGTGGAACTAAGGAATGTAGACTGTTTGAATATTTGTCATGGGAATAGAAATACAGCAGCGAGAGGATAGCAACGTTTCGTCTGTGGTAGAGGTGGAGAAATTCATCACCCACAAGGCCGTGTAGACGATTTTGAACTCTGTCAAGGGTAGAAAATGAAGATTGGATAGCTCTAGCCCAGATATGACCGCAATACATTTTTGTCTACTCTAACTCCTGTAAATATGAAGCGTGACAGAAGGACTATCAAGGCTGAGGAGTGAAGATTGTGTAGCTTCAGTCCAGATATGACAGCAATACTCCATTTTGGGTCTAATCTGACACTTGTAAGAATAAAGCTCGGCAGAAGGACGTTATCAAGGCTGGGAAGTTAAGATTAAGCAGCTCCAGGCCAGATATCGCCGCAATACACCATTTTTAGTCTGATCGGACCGCTGTAAAGGTAGAGCATAGGAAATGGTGTTGGGTACTTTTTGGGGGTGTTCCAGACTCTAGCGATGGATCGTATATGGGAGTTCCATTTGAGATCTATAGTGAACTTGAATCTCAATAGACGTTTAACCCTTTGAGCCCTGCGTTCCTGAACAATTTTAACCCCTTCTGCCTGAGCTCCTGTAATGTTTCACGGTAGATATAAAAATAGTTACAAAAATATAAGAATATATTTAGCAAGAAAAGAGTATGATTGCATGCCTTCACTTTATCGCCAGAATTCTTTCTTTGTGTGCCGGTCTACCCAGCAGATGCTGCCTCTCTTGATGCACAAGAAGTGCAGAAATGTTGTGCAGCGAACTGAAGACTTCACGGCCTTGGCAGGATAGTCTTTGTAGGCCACGGTTGGGTTTTTCTGCTTTAATTTATTTTATTTATAAGTGCACACCGCACAGAGGCGGTTAGTGGAGGCAACGTCTGGTATGTATTACACATATTACAATATATTACAATAATATAAAAAAAAATAAATCAATTTTTTTTGTAATCAGGAAAACCAGTTACCGAAAATCTGTTCCGAATCAAAATATAAAAATACAATGAATCTAAAATATTATTTAATTAGAAAGCTTTTAATTGCTTTTATGAATAAGATAAATTATGGACACTATTGTCTTAAGAAAAAAATCGATGAACTGGTTTAATTTAAAAAAAAATTAAATAAAATAATTTATAAAGTTTTAAATCATTTAAATTTCTGGATTGTTTCCTAAATTTTGAAGAATACTGATTTCTTTAGAATTACATAAAAAGGCACTCACGTTATATTCCTCAGTTATATTTTACAAATATATAGACCATTGAAAAACATTAGATATATTTCCATCTGTTATTCAAGTATATTTACATATCAACACCTTAATTGTGGGCTAGCTCGTTGTCCTCTCTTTAAGCCTAGCCACAGTCTATTTGGGATGTATATGGAAGATATAAACCCTTTTTAACCCTTTGAGCCCTACGTTCCTAAACAATTTTAACCCTTCCGTCTGAGCATCTGAGTCAAACTTTGCAAAGAATTGTTATGTAATGTTTCCCGATAGATATAATAATAATTACAAAAAAATATAAGCATTATACTTAACAGGGAGAGAGTATGTAAAATTAATTAATGTAATCGATTGAGTTCGTTTGTTTGTTGTTAGCCATTATTTTTTAATTTGTCCAGAAAAAAGGTATAGTTAATTGTGTAATCTTACAACACCCTCCCCGGTCGTCCAAGACTTCCAACAGCATGGGCTGATCGATGAAGACCGCTTCGTTTTCAGATCTTCCCTATCCCACGTTTTGATTTAAGTTTGATCATAAAGAGGCCATGACAGAATCGTTGCACGTGTCTTCGTGACGCAGTGGTTCAAGCAGGGCGATGACGTACAGGAAAAAATCACACTAGAATACATTGAACAAAAGTAAATACTGTTTTTTATATCAGTCCTCCGTACAATAATAGGTTTAGATCAGAGTTCACATCCAATTAATTATCAGCCGAACCCGCGTCTAAATCGGAAGTGATATTATTGTTGACCTAGCAAAATCTGGTTTGCTGCTTTGCTAAAGTTTGGCACAAGGCTGAAGTCGGAAGCTTTCATCGGTAGATAATCACGTGGGCCTCTCACCTGTTTCTGGTTTCGTCTCCGTCTCTTCTGCCTCTCTTCTGCGACTCAGCTGCGGAATTCGCTTCGAACATCCGTAGTTATTGACATTCGCCCGAACTGGCGAAGAGAATTCGATAATTCTGGGGGAATTCCCTTCTTCCACTCATTCATATTATTACCCCTCACTAAATTTCCTCAGTGAGCGTCGGTGGATAATCCACCCTCCTCCTGGTATTTCAACTCATCTTTCGACCAGGGGAATCAACTTCAAATTTGTTGTTTACGAAAGATGAAATTTTCGCTTCACAGCTTGCATTTGCAGCTTTGTGTCAATGAACATTGCACCCTAAGTCTGGGTCACTTTTCCATTGTTCAAACTGCTCGACAATTCAAGTCGTTTATGTGTTAATCAAATCCTCAACTTTTCCCACGTGTTTTTGCTATTAACCCTTCTCGTTTCAATGGCTCTCAGCACAAAACATTTTCTATTGATGAGAAAACTTTCTTTGGTTTTATTTTACCGCGGTAACAACAAATATTATCATAGTTTTGACTGTATCATTAATATGTTTATATCTTGCATCGTATTTAATAAATGTCCTATACAAAATTATACAGGCCAAAGTGGACGAGATTTAAGCGGACTTGTTGGTAAATTTAGCAGTCGGAGATCGAATTCAGGAAAAAGCAATGTTTCGAAAATCTTTCCAAAATAGTCGGATATTAAATATTCGAAAACATACTGGAATTATTTGAACTTAGAATAAAATCCTGCAAATACGAATTTACTCATCAGTTTGAGTTAAGAATTTGGTTGATATATTCGTATTGCGAAATCATATTGTGAATGGCTAGGTAGGTGTGGAACGGAGATTATGCAATCTGAGTTCAAATTCCAACTAAGACAGGTTATAAACGGCTTTCTAACCTTTGATGGCGAACTGTGTAGGGGAAAGACGACAAAAAAAAACGCACTATTTCCCAAGGGGACATCGCAATAAAGAGACATCTATATAAATAGATATAAAGAATCCGTAGAGAGGCATGATCGATTATGTCATGAAGGGTCATAGTATTTACAAAACTTTATATATATATATATATATATATATATATATATATTGATAATATTAGTGGTAAATATACACATACATATGCAATCATATATCTAAAATATATAAATATATATACATACATACATACATACATACATATATATATATATATATATATATATATATATATATGTATAAAAATAATTCCAAGAGGATAGAATCCAGGTAGAACTCAATGTCCAGGACAGAGTAAGGATATAATAAAAAGACTTAAACACTAATATTCCATGGTCATAATTTATTCCATTGGAATCGTAAATACGATCCAATTCATCAGACCTACAAATTCAAAAAGAAAACAGAAAAAAACATCTCCGGGAATAAAAAATAAAATTTAGTGAGAGTGTATGTATGAGAGTGTGGGACGAATTCTAGAGTGAATGAAAGCCAAAGGGAGGGGTAACAGAGGAGAGAAGAATAGGAAGGCCTAAAGATGAAGCGGGGGGATTAAAATTTACCAGAGAGAAATTTTAAAGAGGGGAGTCAAAGACGGTTTAAGTGAGAGAAATATGAATATTTTCAAATGTCTAATACATTAAAGATTATTTTCAATGTCAGTCCTCCTCTGGTAGACGCCTTGTTAATGAGAATGGGTTTATGTTAACGATTGGTGGGAGCGTAATATATCTTATCCCGGGTGAAGCGGTCTGGGGGTTGAAGTTTATAAATTTAAAACAATGCTCGGAGACAGACACTTAGGGACTGATGATAGCCACGCACAGAACGGCTTGAAATTATGTTGTGTTTGTTTGTTTGGGGTTTATGGCATATCAACCACTATGGGTTATTTAATGCCAGATCCAGTATTTACTAGATATATCAAAAACGTATAGTTGGTAACATCATTGTTTCAAAAACGTATAGCTGGCAACATCATTGTTTCAAAAGCGTATAGCTGGCGACATCATCGTTTCAAAAACGTATAGCTGGCAACATCATTGTTTTCCATCACATTTTAGGGGTAAGGTGTTAGTATATTTAGTATAGGGTTTGGTAGGGAAAGTTAATTGTAAGTTGTAGTTGTTTTGGGATGGGTTAGATGTGATGGGGCATGACATGACCAGCCGATTGATCGGATCGACGGCCTTTTGGTTGGACGTAGTTTATCGTCATACCCAGGATGCGGATGTAGTTTATCGTCATACCAAGGATGCCATTATGTTGTGGTAATTTAAAAAAAATTTTTTTCTGTAAAAAATACATATGCTCTGTTAAAATAAAAACATCGAGCTCTCTGTGGAAATGTTTAATAATTAATATTACTAGGATCCACCCGGATTATATGCCAACGGATCGATGATCTGTACTATATATATATATATATATATATATATATATATATATATATATATATATATATATATACATACATAGTGTGTGTTTGTGTGTGTGTGTGTGTGTGTGTGTGAGTTGTCGTGTATTTAGTAGACTGATTTCAGTGTCCTTGCGGTTAGGTATTGCAGTCAATACTTTGAATGATAGCTGTTAGGCTTCATTTGAAATCGCCAAAGAGCCAGGAAGCCAACAATAGCGACTTGTGTTTCTTCGCTTACTTTTTAAATCCAGGATTCTGGGTTGCGACCAGCGAAAGGATTATTTCCTTTTCCTTTCAACTACACCATGTTTCTTTGAAACGCAGTTTGGTTTACCTCTGGCATTTTTCCATACAATAAATGGAATTTCCCGATTAAGTTCTTGAAGCACTGTGGAGTTTCCTGAGGTCTGATAAAGTCAATCATCGACTGTCGGATTTCGCTCAAACAGGTTAGAGTTTAGGGTGGGTGATGCCGAAGCTGAGCGCCTGTGGAAACATTTGCTTGATTCCTTCACCAATTTTGGCAAATTTCCTTCGGTAAGAAATACAGCAGAAATAATGTGTACCCAAGAAACGCACGAGTCTCAGGCATGTTAGCTTATACTTACCAGCAAGTATACTTATCATGCGAACATATATGCGTTCAGAGGTTTAAAGGTTTTGCTATGTGATAACACATTATCACACACCAGACAATTTCGCATATATATATATATATATATATATATATATATATATATATATATATATATATATATTGTGTGTATTTAGGCAGCATTTTTTCATTAATACATGTTTCATTAAATAATATAGATAAGTGTTGTCTATATATTTCATGTAAGTTCTTTTCATATCGTCTGATAAGCTTAATAACATTATCATTAAACGAAGAAAGAAAATCACAATATTGATACATATTTTTCTTTTAATCCAATCTAAGCTTTCGGCTTACATAAGCCATTATCGAAGATGACAATTACACAATATATTAAGCAATACATGAACAAGAAATTGATGATAGTCTGTTTTTGTTTACATGGATGATTTCCAAGCAACGATAAACACGTGCATATAAGAAGCTGGAAGCGAAAATCGCACAACAGCTCATGACGTCACACATGACCACGAGAGAGTGAATCCGATGAGTATTGAGTATGGAAAGCCGTTGGTATGAACCAATGGCTTCTGTTACTAATTATAGGCATTATATATATATATATATATATATATATATATATATATATATATATATATATATATATATATATATATATATATATATATATCGCTTTGTTTGATCAGGAGGTCCCACGTGGCGGAGTTGATGTAAGGCAAGTCAGTTCCAATGTTGGCTTCCGCTATTTCGAATCCTACCGGAGGACGCATATTTTTCTAACAAGATTTCTCGAGTATTCAGGCCGGTAGATGTAAATAAATATACTGTTTAATAAATAAATAAGAACAAAGCGTCTACTCAAATATGAGTTTCACTTAGTGTTGTGGTGGGATCCACCTAATCTGCATAGGTGACTACCAACTATATAAATAATGGTTGGTACCGGAAGACGAGAGAAGAAGGAATCACGAGATCCAACTAGAGACTCTGATCGACTGCGACTAGTCAACACATTCTCCAGGAACGTCTTCCCAGAAATATACAGAAATACTATATGTACTTATTGTGTACACTTTCTTGTTATAATACATTCTTGTTCTAAGTACATTTTGCGTTGCATTATTATTCCATGCAATAGGCGAGATTCAACATTGAGTCAAGACTCAACACTTAGAAAAAAATAACGTTTAAATCAATAAAGTAAGCATGTATAATAGCACAGTTGTATTTGTCATTAATTTTATGTTGTACAAGAGTTATCTCCCATGGAATAATGGCACAAGTTATTAGTGTCTTTTCTCTGACAATATTGAGACATTTTCTAAAATGCTTACGAAGCTGAAAGTTGAAAGCGCGTCTCCCATAAATAATTGGAAAAATATATTTAAAATGTCCCTTGTAAAAATATCAAGTCCTTAAAATTAACTGCATGGATAATACGCATACACAGACACACACATATATGCATAACACACATTGGAATATATTAACATTTGGTTATGTGCGGTATCAAGTATCTCTAAATTGCCATTCGCCATTGTTAAACAAGGAAATAGTCTCTTGATGTTTTGAGTGGACAGATAATAACAGCTGGGTTTTGTAGAAAATCTATCTATCTATCTATCTGCAAGATCAACTTCGAAATTGACCAGTTTTGCTAATTTCAAAAATGCTCAATACGCAAATTTTAGAACAGTTCTAAGAACTAGTAAGATATTTATATCTTTTTAAAAGTAATATATTTATCTACCTATGCATCTATCTATGTAACCCTTGAATGCTAATGGTAATAATTTTTTGTCATTGATTTATATCTATCATTTTGTTTATAACTATTGGGCTGAAAGTTTTTTTTTTTATTACGTATTTTAAACCATTTTCCGGTTTTCAATGAAAAATTAAATACAGATTGTCCTATGTGTGAGTATCTTTAGCTTTCATAAGCTGTCATGAAACAACAATTTTGTGTATGATAATGTTGTACGTATCGTAATATTTTGTTTTATGTCAGGTTTTACTTTTTCAAATATTGCATTTTCGCGCATCATATCAGTTTTTAAGTAACGCGTCTTCTCGCGTCAGTTTATATTGAATAGTTTTTTTTTAATTACGTATATAAAGGGTGTTTCATTAAGACGGATTATATTATGGTGTTTCATTAAGACGGATTATATAATGGTGTTTCATTAAGACAGATTATATATAATGGTGTTTCATTAAGACGGATTATATATAATGGTGTTTCATTAGGATGGATTATATATAATATTCATCTGATAAATATTTATGCTCCTAGAAGAATATACACATGCGTTAACTGAAACAAGGGATAAATATGATTGCAAATACTAGAAGCCTTAACCATAAAATCAACTCAAAATTCTTAAGATTTTCATCAAATTTCGCAACAGCATTCTAAATAAATGATGTTCCAATAACTTGGACCGATTTTAAATGTGAATTAAGTTTAAGCGACTAAGGATTTTTTTCTTTTTCCTTTCAGATTTGACGGATATTTGGGTGATATTATTTTTCCCACATAATTTCCATGGCTTAAATAACATGATCCAATAGAGACATTTTTTTTCACGCCAATAAAATAAAATAAAAACCTATAAAGTTTTTATTTTATATGTTTTTATTTTATTTAATGGCTTGAAAAAAACATATAGCGGCCTTCAATTATATGGTTTGGTTTGGGTTCTTTTACGGCATATCAACACTAATGGGTTAATTAATGCCGACAGCTTTTTTTCTGATAAAATTTTGTTTTGTCAAAAATCTATTTCTGCTAATACTTTTCCCCCCAAAATGTATAGCTGGTAATATTATTTTAAAAAATGTATTGCTTGTAATATTTTAAACGTATTGCTGGTAATAGTTTTCTTTCTCTCCAAAAATTTTCTTTCTGGTAATAATTTTTACAAAGTATTTCTGGTATTAAAACCAATTTTTAGATTTTCATAATGCTTTTTACCTCGGTTTCGGGCTTAACTATTTGCCCATAGCTGGGACCCTAACAGGTGCTACCACCTCGGGTCAGGGTGGACCTGGGAACACCAGTAATTAAGAGATGGTTCCACGTTCCTCAAAACCTCCTAACCTTGCTGTTGGACGTAGTTTATCGTCTTACCCAGGACGCGGATTTAGTTTATCGTCATACCCAGGACGGCCTTCAGTTATATCTTGCGCCTTAGTTTAAAAGCGCTCTTCCAGTTCGAGATATACAATGTTCATTCAGTTTATTTGTAAGATTCTTCTCTTTGTAATAAAATTCCAAGATATGCTGAGGGAGGGGAAATCAGTCAAAGAGTTCAAGTATCCGTTTGAAGATTTAACGGCTTTGCTCTGTCGCTTTCTTCTTGACATTAATTAGTTTGACGGAAAATTCCCCGGGCCATTTTTTACGTAATTAAACACACCTTAGAAGTGACTTTGAAATTAATCTCTATATTCCTTGAGAAATCCTCCAAACTACATTAAACTGAAGAAGCAGATTGTAAGTGACAATCGCAGCCGGTTAGTGGATGTGTCATGTATTGGTAAAAAAGGTAATGTAGCTGTGGCAATATATGCAAAAATCTCACGGTTAGCAGACATGTAAAAAGTGAAAGGGGAACGAAAGTCGATCTGTGATTTTCTTGCACAGTAGTACCAATCCCCATGTTGCAAATCCGAGGTTGTAACCGACAATGAATTCTTTCCCATGTAGCGTAATCCTGTCAAGTTATTTGATTCTATACCGTGTTTCTTGTTTTGCTCACTCTGCCATAAATATCAGTTAGTTATGTGCCATGCGTGATACACGCTTAGGCGATCATGTATCTTTCGATACATGACTGACTCAGTAGGTTGCCATATTTCTGCAGTAGATCAGTTGCCATCCAAGGTTACAGAGTCCGGATTGTTATTTACCTGCTGCAGGGTGAAGAAGAGGATTCATACCTTTCTCAAGTGTATTAGCACGTAAGTGAATGTAATGGATTCGACTGGAATTCGAACTCAGCTCTCCGATTCCTCAATCCGAGCCGCTATCCATTACTCCACCGTGCCTAATGTATTAATTATCCGAATAAAAAAATCAAATTCGTAGAAACCTAGAGAAAGTCTTGGATTTAAAAGCACCAAAAATACCCCACCGGTGCCCTGCGATGGATTAGTAGAATAGGTGTTGGGCAATCAAAAGTTGTTCATATCTCGTGGTCAAGAGTTCAATCCCTGGATGAGTGTGTGAAATAATATACTCTTCTTCAAAAGGAATGTACAAGAAACGGCATGGCAAAAACAAAATAACACACTAATCAACGTATACAATGTATCCCATATCAATCAAATAATAAACACCTGATGATGGTTAGGGTGTATATGACAGAAACTTCGTATCTTGTAAACCGAATAAGGAGGTTACGAGGAAATCGAAAATTCAATTTATATTAATTTATTTATTTCTCTTGGATCATTTATATTTTTGGATTCTATTTTCGGGAAATAAGGTTTATGAATGATGAGAACGTTTATTTGAATTTTATTAGCCTATTTTTGAGATTTCAAGTTGTCGGAATAATTACTTTAACTGAGAAATAGCGTTTCTCCTTCTTTACCTGTATTCAACAGTGTATACTTTTTACATCATTCATCAAATATGTTATCCTCGCGTGAATTGTCACGCGAGGATAACATTTTTTTTTTTAACAGCCCCGAAAAATACACCGAAGAAATGCAATAAAATATGTAAATAAATTAACAGATACATTCAGTCAGTTAAGGGTCATGCGTGATACACGATTGGGTAATCATATCTCTCTCGATTTATGACTGACGAGGCAGAAGATTTTCTCACAGTAGGTACCATTTATTTATGCGATAAACTAGTTGCCAACAAAGACTATATGGCCCAGGATGTGATACTATTTAACCCATAACTGTAGGGAGTAGAGATGAATTTCTACCTTTCCCAAGAGTATTTGTGCATAAACAATTGTAATGAACCTGACTGGAATGAACCTGACTGGAATTCGAACTCGGATCTGTGATTTCTAATTCGATATTAAGCTAAACCGCACATCCATCAAAGAAATTACAGAACTGAATATTAGTTTTTTCTTAATTTTGTGTCCTTTCAGAGCATAGGTGATCATGAAAATCCAGTTTCCTTTTTTTATTATCAGTGAATTACCATAAATTAGAAACTCATTATATTGGAAGTATTTTCCTGTTGCTTTCTTAACGATTTGGAATTCATGGTTTTTCTTCTCTTAGATTGGTTGCCACTCATGTCGAATGAGAGACGTTTTCACTGCTATTTAATCCATATTGTTGGGAAGAAAAACCGGATTCATGCTTTTCTCATGGGAAATAGTACAAAATTAAGAGCAGTAGACTAACCCGAAATTTGAACTCGGCTTGTAGATTCCTCTTTCCAGGCCGACATCAATTACACCATCCGCACACCATTTTATATCACTTTAACGTTTATATTTATCATTTCAGTGGAGCTATCAGTTCTTCTTTTAACAGTTGAATCAACGAAAACCTTCTTAGAGGTTGAAACTCTTACTAATTAAGACAATAGCCTTGTAGATAAAAGCATTAATTGGCGAATTTGGTACTAAATGCAACCAAAACGAATGATCTCTCCTATGTGTGCTAACAAGTTATCTCCCCTAGATACTGCGAAACAAGGAAAATCTTTTTTCTATGTGCCGTGTCGTTTCAGAACATAGGCGATCATGGCTCTCCACCTCCCTCTATCCCTTCCAGCTCTCAACAAGTTCCTTCCCTCTGCCACCTCCCGCAGACCACGTTTTGTCATCCACTTGCTTAAGTCCACTAGGTATGTCATGCGTTGTTTTCCCTTGTCTCTCTTTCCTTCTATTCTCCAGGCCCTCCTTTGTCATTGTGTTCCGGAAACTTCAGCTGCCTGATGTTACGTATAAGCCTCCTCCTTGTTTGCATCCTCTCTAAGACCTCATCGTTGCCCACACGCTCGTTCCATGATATCCTTAGTATCCTTCTGTAGAACCACATCTCCGTTGCCTCGAGTCTCTTCTTCATCTTTGAGGAAAACGTCCAGCATTCGCAGCCGTAAAAAAAGGACAGATGTCACGTAACAGCTCAGTATTCTTTTCTTCGTTACCAAAGAAATCCTCCTGTCTCGCAATACTCTGGCCAGCCTTGGGAATGCGTCCTTGGCCATCCCAAAACGTCTACGGATATCAGCGT
Organism: Acanthosepion esculentum; assembly: GCA_964036315.1. Lineage (NCBI taxonomy): Eukaryota > Metazoa > Mollusca > Cephalopoda > Sepiida > Sepiidae > Acanthosepion > Acanthosepion esculentum. The sequence goes on along the minus strand of OZ038495.1, from coordinate 17,062,981 downwards.
CGCATTTACCGTCTTCTGTCAGAACGCTTCCCAGATATTCAAACTTTCGCGTCTCCTTGATTCTAGTGTTCCGGGCCTGCAAATCGCATTTCGGGCTCATTCCGTATATTAAATGAAGGCTTCAGTTTGAAATTCTCTGCAGTTTACCTTGATCGACAAGCACCTGATATAGGCCGGGAAAAACAACGACCGAAACGTGATACAACAAAGATGAAGACAATAGTCCTCGTAACTTAAACAAACAAAAAAAAAAACTATAACAAAACAAGTATCGGTAGTCGGACACTTCCAGCCTTCCTTCAAACTGCCAAAATTTCCTATTGACCTCAGGGGAAGCCAAAGTGGGATCAAACTGATGAATCTTACGTGCCAGGTGTACAAGATTATCTATTGATTTGCTTTTGGCAACTTCAGATGATTTTGCTTGATTGATCACGGGTTTAACTTAACCTTATGGTGACCCTGAACATGTGCACGTCGTTTTGACAGTGAGATAACGTGAAATGATTCTGATGGTTGAATCTTTTCTCGCCAGGATACCCGGGAAGCTAACCAATAGCTAGCGGGTAATTACTTCGTTAGAAAGTATTGGCTGGGGTCTTTAAGTCGGTCAGGATTATTCGGACTGCAACCCTTCCTACTTAGCCCTGACAGATACTGACATTCTGGGTCGGATTTAAACAGTCAATTTGGCTTTTAATGTAGAGGATGTTAAGTACAACTTTTGTAATCGATTCTAAAAATAAGCAGAGAAAATGAAAAAATATGGTGATGTCTGCGAATTTGCCGAGATTATCCACCGAACAAGACGCAAAGATTGTTAATGGTTTGATAAAAAGAGAAAAGAACTAATAAGAGAAACCAAAATATTTATATATTGAGGAATCGAGTTCGAATTGCAGTTGGGGCCATTACATTATCTCACGTGCTAATACCCTTGGGAAAGGTATGAATCGTCTTCTGATCAATGATATGTGTAAATAGCAGGACATACTGGCTTCTATTGTCTTTCGTTGGAGACTAGTCTAGGAGAAGGAAACTCTGAATTCAAGCCAGCCTGAAGAGGATAGGGCGCCGTCTGGCTATCTTGCCCAGGAAACAGTACTTCTGCTGCAGCTGCAGTACATGTGATGCCTTAACCACCCTGATGGTTCACGGGATTCGCGATTACGATTGGTAAATCCAACACAAAACTTGGCAAGTGGCCAAAGAGAAAACCGATAAAAAAGGGAGAAAAGAAAAATACAAACAAAAGACTAACAGACAGACATCTACCTACTTTTGCAATAATTTTCACCATATACAAGGACCAAGCGCCACTCGAGGTAGAGCGACTTAAACCGAGACTTGAACAGGTTAATATTGTAGCGATCGAGGAAGTATCCTCTTTGGGATCAGTTTTACAAAAATAGTGGTTTGTGGAAGAAGCTGCTTACATCTCACCAATGGAAGACGAAGCGAATGAGGGTGGTTCGCCAAATTGAGGGGTAGCATGGCAAGTCTTATATTGAACTAAGCGTCCATATATACGGAGTGCTAAGGGCAAATTGTCGCCTTTTCTTCTCCCTCCAGCTGGGTCTAAGAGAAGGACAACTCTGAATTCAAAACCTGAGGAGGGTCGTTTGGGGACGCCGTGGAACATAGTGCATCCGGTCTCTGTATTCGGTCCTTCAAAAAGTGTTGATGTTTCTGCATAAAACCTTCACCACTATAATCAAATCTCATGTGCTGTTGTCGGGCTGCTGATTTCCTGGGAACTGATCTGCTTGACCCTCATACGTCGAATTCGACCGGAGAGTCGAGTATATTTATATACATAAATTCCCAAGAGGATAGAATTCAGGTAGAACTCAATGTCCAGAACAGTAAGAATATAATATAAAAGGCTCAAACACTAATATTCCATGGTTATAATTTATTACATTGGAATCGTAAATACGATCCAATTCATCAGACCTACAAATTCAAAAAATTTGAATTTGTAGGTCTGATGAATTGGATCGTGATTACGATTCCAATGTAATAAATTATAACTTTTTTTTTTAAGCGTATCACCCTAAGCAAGGCTGGAGGCCACTATCACGCAAGGGGTTAAAGAAGGGTTGGAGGAAGAGCAGATAGGAGTGGTAAAGGAGAGGATGTGGAGAAAGAGAAAGACAGTGGGTCGATCAAGGCAAGGGGTTTACAGAAGATTTGGAGCGAGAGCAGATAGGAATGAAAAAGGATGTGGAGAAGGGAAGTGGATAGATCAAGGCAACTGGAGATTTCGATTGACGCTACACTTAAACCGTTGGAGATTGTATTTGTCAGGGAAACAGTAATAGGGAAGGGAGTTCCATAGGCGAGATGTGCGAGACATGAAGCTATTGGAGTAGAATAGACGTCTAAATCTAACAGTTTCCACGGTGTAGATGTGGGAGCGGGATGCCAGCCTCGTGGGGCGTTTAAATTCACGAGGCCTGGGGACAAGCGAAAGCAGCTCCTCGGAGCAATTACCGTGAAAGTACTTGTAACAAAGGCAGAGCGAGGCAACATCGCGTCTGTGAGAGAGCGACTGCAGACGAGATGACAGATCAGGGCCAATCACGTTGCCTATCCGTCTCTGGATCTTATCAAGAACCCTGAGGCAAACAGCAGGGGACCCAGACCATATATGGCAGCAATACTCCATGCAAGGGCGAATGGTCGATTTATAGACTTGGAGGATCGATTCCGGAGAGAAAAATTTCCTGGCTCGGCACAGAGAACCAACTTTCCTTGCGGTGGCTGATGCAACTGACTCGATGTATTTGTTCCATCTCAGATCAGCAGACAGCGTGAGGCTGAGCAGCCGCAGAAAGGAGCTCTCGAGAAGTTGGACTTCTGACATTCTAATGGGATGCAGGGATGGATCCTTGTGGTGGTTAATAGAGAGCAGTTTTGTTTTAGAGGCGTTAAAGTTAACTATTCATTTCTCACCCCAGTTCACAACCGATTGGAGGTCCTTTTCAATTTGAGCTGCCAGGTTAACTTTGTCCGCCTCACTAAATTTTTGTTTGAGGCAGGAGTAAATAGTGGTGTCGTCAGCGTAGATGCCGACTTGGGAGTCTATGGCGTCAGGAAGGTCGTTTATAAATATGAGGAACAGAGTAGGGCCTAGGATGGAGCCTTGAGGAACACCTGCGTTAGTGGGATAGGAGCTGGAGATGAATCCACTGCGAACAACCTTCAAATCCCGGTTTGACAGGAATGATTGTATTAGGTCAAACAATCGACCTGTGATACCATAACCCTGGAGCTTGCAAAGAAGGCCGGCATGCCAAACTCTATCGAATGCTTTGGAGATGTCAAGGGCCACGGCACGAGCTTCACCGTTATTATGGATAGCTTGGTAGACAAATTCAGTGATGGCCGTAAGCACATCGGCAGTAGATCGGGCAAAGCGGAAACCATACTGCTTGTCTGAGAGCAGATCGTGGGATATCAGGTGATTAATCACTTCGGCGTTGATAATGGCCTCGAAGACTTTGCCGAAGAGGGGTAGGAGACTGATAGGACGGTAATTGGAAGGGTCGGAGGGGTCACCAGAGTTCTTAAAGAGAGGAACAATGGTTGAGGACTTCCAGCAGTCAGGAAAACAGGACTCCTTGAGGCAGCGGTTGTACAATTTAGAGAGGGCAGGCGCCAGTTCAGGTGCGCATTTCTTCAGGACAATGACTGGTATTCCGTCACCACCAGTAGCCTTGTGGTGATCTAAGTTAGAAATAATGCCCAATACCGACGACGGGGTTATGTGCAATCCGTCCAGGAGGGCCTCAGTTCTGGGAGGGAAATCGGGCAAGGGTACCCCGGAAGAATCTAGCGTAGAATTGGAAGAAAACTTCCGAGCGAAGCATTCGGCCTTATTGGCAGAGGTGGTCAGGACCTCAAACTCATTGAACAGGGGAGGAATGGAGGGTTTGTTATTGTTCAGAACGCTCTTGCAGAGGCGCCAATAATCTTTGGATCCAAATTTGCGGGATGCAATACGTTCCTTCATCCGAGCAGCAAATAGTGACTTGGCATCGTCGAGGATACGCTTACACTCGTTGCGGGCAGAGGTAAATAGACGTCTATTGGAGTCGGACATATCACTACGAAAACGGTGGAAGAAGTGCTTCCTATGAGCTTAAATACAGCATCCCAGGGGACATCGCGGAGGAAGTCACGAAACGAGTCCCAGTCAGCCCGTTGGTAGCAGAATGTGGTTCTGGTGGTAGGCGGCTCTTTGCAGGGGGTGGGGCTGAAAGAGATGCTAACAGACACTACAGCATGATCGGAGTTACCGACAGGACAGAGCTGCGTGGCACTACAAGACTCAGGGATGGAGGTAAAACACAGGTCGAGGAGTGAGGCCTTACAGTCACGGTTGTAGGCAAAACGCGTGGGGAAATCGATTATCTGAGTGAGTTATTGAGAGATTGAAAAGTTGAGAGTATGAATTCCTGCGAGGTCGGTAGTAGCGTTCTTAAGCCACTGGTTGTGATGGGCGTTAAAATCGCCAAACACAAATATGTGAGCGTACGGATGGACAGAGAGGGCCCTATCTATGCTGTCAGAAATGACATCGAGTATCCCACAGTCCTGAGAGGATGGAGAGCGGTAGAGGAAGAAAAGATAGCTTACAGCATTGAGAAGAGATAGCCGGAGACACAAGTACGAATGATCCGGCGATTCGAGAGAGGACTCTTTAGCTAGAGGGAGATGGTCCTTGACGTAGACACCCAGGTCATGCATGTGGGTTAGAGAGTCTTTTCTGAGGAGAGGAAGGTATCCAGGGATCGAGAGATCAGAGGAAGGGATAGATCAGTCAAGATTGGTCTCACACAGGGCCATTATATCCGGGCAATTAGCAATGAGGAAGGACTCAACGCTGCAGAAGTTGGTTCTAATGCCACGGATGTTGGAGAAGGAGATATTTAAAGGTTTGGGTGATTTTTGGAAGGCTGGTTTAGGTTTGTATTTCTGGTTTTTGTACTTAATGGTGGGTAATTGATGTTGGAGAAAGAGAAGGCCTGAGTTACAGGAAGCCGACGGTTATCACCCATGACGCGGGCAGAGAGGGGGTTTGACACAGCCTGAATCATAATGTGGCCTCAGGGTTGCCCACCGGAGATGACTGCAGGGACACATATCCATGTGCGACATGGCACTACAGACACCCCGATATTATGCAACTGTTGATCAGAGCGGCCGCTCAAGACGCTACGCAAGAGTTAGGGCTCCTAACTACCAGTCGGAAACAGCAACCAGGGAACTGTCAACCGTGTACCCTCAGAATGAACAGGCAATGCCACAGACTGCACGCATCACGGGTGAAACTCCGCGGCACCAGCACAGAGGCCAGAGAGAGTGAGAGAGAGAGAGAGAGAGACAGACAGACAGACAGAGAGACAGAGAGAGAGAGAGAGATCCGGGAACCCCTTCCTATTAGTGTTTGAGCCTCATATATATATATATATATATATATATATATATATATATATATATATATATATATATATATATATATATATATAGTTAGAAAAAAATGCTCCACGTTTGCTTCTTATAATATGTAAAATAGATAGGTTAGTTAATAGAATGAGGACAAACGAAAGGATACCAATATGATGATTACGGTAAACATTTATTAAATATTAATTATTAACCATATGACAGAAATGAAGCACGGAGAGAAAGCTTTTAATTTCGGAATTTTTGGACACCCCTGTGTCTTTCATCAACGGACCGAGAAATAAAAAGAGAAATGGGAATTACTCATTGACATTATCGGAGTTAGCTCCTCCCCAGTTTCCTTAATCCTTCAACAATGTTCTCTCTCCCCTGGCTATAAATACTGGCTGGCCCTTTTCTCTCTCTCTCTCTTTTCCGACTCAGGCCTTGGGTCGCTACCTCGCACCGAGACGAGGTAAAATCCTTCTTTTTCCACTTACACCAATATGTGACCTCTCACAGATACAGCGTTTCCCACATTCTGGGAACGCGCTAAGAACAATACACGTACGTACGAACACTCAACACAACACACACACATAAATTCTCCATACAAACACTATGTAACTTTTCATGTCTTTGTGTAACTCGTTATTAATATATATTTGTTTACCCATATATATCGGTCTTGTTTGTTTTGTTTGTCTTCTCTGGACTTAATTAAAACCCGACAATTCTCATGTAGCTGGACCGGCCAGCAGGAAATTTTAACCTTCTGATATCTCTTCACATCTTCACACAACGGTCCGCTACAACATCATGTTTTTGTACACGGTGTATTTCTGGTGGAAATCATGTTGTTAGCAAAAACCCGAGCTGTGTCTGATTCTCGACGTGTGAAGCTTTTTATGAAAATAAAATAAAATTTAAAATTTTGACCGGTGTAAAAGCGTTAGGCAGGTCTATTATTACTAGCGGGTGAGTGAGAGTGTAAACATATATGAAGATAGTAATATGTTGGGGAGGGGGAAAGACGTCTCGCGTGTCGCAAGTTGTAGCCAAAATTGTCCGACTAAGTTGTCAAATTTAGAAAGACGAGCTGTGGCTAGAATAGAGGAAAAGTGGAACATATAATAATAAAATATTATTAAATAAAATGAAATGAAACGAAAAAAAGGGAAGGAACAAAAAATGGATAAAAAATTGGAAATGTATTGTTAATAAAAAAAGGGTGGACAGGAAATAAAATAAAATAAAAATAATAAAGGAAAAACTGAGAAGAAAATCGTGTACATATATAGATGAACATGCGTACATCTATCTATCTATCTATCTATCTATCTATCTATCTATCAGTCTCATTCTGTTCAAATCTATCTATCTATCTATCTATTTTATTGATTGTTGAAATATGTCTATCAACCTCTCACAGGCTTTTAATATCTATCTATCTATCTATTTCAGATTGTTGAAACATCTACCTACCTCTCACAGGCTTTTAATATCTATCTATCTATCTATCTATTTCAGATTGTTGAAACATATCTATCTACCTCTCAGAGGCTTTTAATATCTATCTATCTATCTATCTATCTATCTATCTATCTGTCTCATTTTGTTCAAATCTATCTATCTATCTATCTATCTATCTATCTATCTATTTTATTGATTGTTGAAATATGTCTATCTACCTCTCACAGGCTTTTAATATCTCTCTCTCTCTCTATCTATCTATCTATCTATCTATCTATCTGTCTCATTTTGTTCAAATCTATCTATCTACTATCTATCTATCTATCTATCTATCTATCTATCTATCTATCTATCTGATCTCTGCTCATATCTATCTATCTATCTATCTATCTATCTATCTATCTATCTATCTATCTCATTTTGTTCAAATCTATCTATCTATCTATCTATTTTATTGATTGTTGAAATATGTCTATCTACCTCTCACAGGCTTTTAATATCTCTCTCTCTCTCTCTCTATCTATCTATCTATCTACACACACACACACACACACACACACACACACACACACACACACACACACATATATATATATATTTAAAGATTTAATGGATTTTAATTTTTTGAATCCGACAAATGTTTATTAGTTCAAAAGTTATTTTTAGTGGATACCCTTATTTAAGTAGACGTTCTGTTGATTTCAAGCGGTATTTATTATGTTTACCAGCCTGAATATTCGAGAAAACTTAATAGAGATAATGTAGGAGGGCACATCCTCTTTATTAAGTTTTCTTTAAAATAAACGGAACGTCTACTCAAATACGAGCAACCATTAAAAATGCGTCTGAAGTATATATATATATATATATATATATATATATATATATATATATATATATATATATCCAATGGATGTTTGAAATGTTATCGGATCGAACTACTTCCATATATATATATATATATATATATATATATATATATATATATATATATATATATATATATGATATTCAGTAATTTGATCGGGACATGATGTTTCCTTCTTTCAGTAATGCGTTAAAACCTCGAGACTGCACGTCGCCGAATTGTCCATGCAATTCAGTCAAGACCTGAAAGCCTCGGAAATTAACATCAGATTTTGAATGAAGTCCGATTTCCTCCGACCGAAAAACAATCCAAAACCGCGTTGTAATTAATGAGGACGTTTTGTAGGGAAAGTTCCGGTCGGAAGACTTGTCCAGGTCTGCATATTCGTTAACTTGGGAACCTGGGAACGTTCATTTGATGTACAACGTTGCAATTTATGCCGGTCAATCACCTGCTCCACTGACCTGACCAGCATCCCTTGAACACACGCGAAAAGTCTGCTGCCTAAAAAAAGAATGTCCCCGGGACCGAGGGAGCGGACGTCCTGTCGGAAATAAACATACGTTACTTTTGAGCAGAAAAACATAATGGCTTGGATATTAAGAATAGATTCTTGTTTAGGAAGAGAGTAACTTTTGCAGTTTCATACACGGACGAGGAATGGCGCTTCTTTTTCAATTCTGCTTCGGTAATTGCACGAATGTCGCCTTCTTACAAGTTCGCCATTCACTTTCTTCTTTGGTAGTAGAAAGTCACGTCTCTGCTTCGTTCTTTCAGCAGAATGTGTGTGGTGGGGAAAGTGCTCCACCTTAATTTCAATAGCAGGGTTTTTGCTATGAAAAGTTTCAAGAAGACACGTTTTTTATTTATTTATTTTTATTTTTTTAAATAACCTGTAAGATTCTTTGGCTTAATCTCTTGTCTGCGTCAACACTATTTCAATATTTCAAAGAAATGTGTTCTTCGCAATAATCCAGTTTATAATACATTGGAGCTTGCCGTAGAGCGAAATCCATCAAGCAAGTCTCGCGAACTAACCATTTTGTGTCTGGTTAAAATAACTTAGTCCACCTCGCTGCAGAATAATCTTCATTTTGACTTTGTATATTTGTACCACGGCGTGACTTCGTTGTCGTGCTGCTTTTTCACTGAATAATAATAATAATAATAATAATAATAATAATAATAATAATAATAATAATAATAATAATAATAAATTAACAATCAAAGCTAACCGCCCAGACATTGTTATTAGAGATCGCACACAAAAAGGTGCCTCCTTATTGATATGGCAGCCCCTGCAGACTGCCATAGATCTTTGAAGATCTTCAAAAAGCTATCAAAATACAAGGGCCTTGAAATCGAAATCTCAAAAATGTGGTACATGGGAACATCAACAATCCCCGTTGTAATTGGAGCCCTCGGATTGGTTGGAAAAGATTCCAATAGACTAAGTTAAGGGATCCCTGGAAGCCCATGCCTTAAAGAAATACAAAAAATTGTTCTCATGAGTACAGCCCACACCTTACGAAGGGCTTTGTCTATGTAATTATTTATTTTGCAGTGGAATAAGTCATGATGCCATTTCTAACCTTAGGTCCCTGGTTGGGACCCGGAAAGAAATGAGTACACATCAGAAATTAAAAGTAATAAAATAATAATAAAAAATATGACATAACTATGAGTGCAAATGTTGCAGCGTTTCTTGGAAACCTAAACTATTAAGAAAAATGCCGTGTCTCTAAGATGCGGGTAAGAGTTGAGATATGACAGTCATCATTCGGTTGAAACATCCAAGAGTCGGATAGGATGGCAAGAGTCGGATATATGATGAGGATCACGATGATGATAAGGACCCATGACAAAAGAAACTGTGTAGAAGTGAGGGCTTGCGAAGAGATAGAAATATTACAAGCATTCATCAATGTTTGAGATTGAGCAACTGAACCTGGGATATTACCATCTTGATTGACAAGCGCTTGAAGAGATATCGCCCTGAAACTTGTGCACCAGAGCAGCCATGAATGGATCCTGATAGGAATTGCGGTGTGACGGGATAAGAACATCGAGCATGTAAAAATATACAGAGGTACCAAGACCTGGTAGGATTAATCAGAAAAAATCTACCCAGCAACGGCTCAAGTTTTCTCTTTTGTTGCTGGCACACGAGGGACTATTTCCAGGAATCTTTCTGTCTGGCAGGACATCTTAGGGATAACTGACACCATTGGGAATGCGCAAGTTGCAGCGCTGCTTGAAACAACTCAAGTGCTTAGGAAAGTGTTGTGTATCTAAGTTTCGTGTAGGAGCTGAAATATTGCCATGATCACATGGTTGCAAGGTAATAATTTCTACATTTATTGGTAAGCAATAGCAATAACTCATCTTCACATATAAGACCCGAAGGATACTATTTATCAGAAAAAAAGTCTCATGCTGCATGAAATATAACAATAAATATATTGCAATCTAGAGTAAAGAGCACTAGTGAAACTTGTAGCCTTACAAATCCCACGACCTTAGTGAGATTCTATCAACACTGGGTACCACAGAATAAGCTAAGCTTGCTAAATAATTCGATGCCGGTTGTGCTACATCCGATAGGCTACTATTCTAGATCGATCATTTTGTTGTGTAGTGAGTTCTAACTACAAACTGCTTCTCTTGTCTAAAGGGCTAAGCTATGCTTAAATAGTACGTATTAGATTTCTATGTGGAGTAATAGTTTGTTTTTCTTTGTTTTTTCTTTTAGCTTTTCACCCCAAGCGAGGCTGTAAGCCACTACCACGCAAGGGGTTACAGAAGATTTGGAGCGAGAGCAGATAGGAGTGTTAAAGGAAAGGATGCGGAGAAGGATGCGGAGAAGGATAGTGGATAGATCAAGGCAAGGGGTTACAGAAGATTTGGAGCGAGAGCAGATAGGAGTGATAGAGGAAAGGATGTGGAGAAGGATAGTAGATAGATCAAGGCAAGGGGTTACAGAAGATTTGGAGCGAGAGCAGATAGGAGTGTTAGAGGAAAGGATGTGGAGAAGGATAGTGAATTGATCAAGGCAACAGGAGATGTCGATTGACATTATATTTGAATAGTTGGAGATTATAGCTATCAGAGAAACAGGAATAGGGAAGGGAGTTGCACAGAGGTGCGGGATATGAAGCTTCTGGAGTAGAAGAGACGTCTACATTTAACAGTTTCAGCAGTGAAAGGGTGGGATCGGGATGCCAGCCTCGTAGGACGCTTGAATTCATGAAGCCTGGGAACCAGCGAAAGTAGCTCATCGGAGCAATTACCGTGAAAGTATTTGTAAAAAAAGACAGAGCGTGGCGACGGCGCGTCTGTGAGAGAGCGACTGCAGACGAGATGACAGATCAGGGACAGTTACGTTACATACCCGTTTCTGGATCTTATCAAGAACCTCGAGGCAAACAGAAGGGGCTCCAGACCATATATGGCAGCAATAATTCATCCAAGGGCGAATGGTTGATTAGAAAAATTATCGCGCAATCTTTTTTAACTTTATTATTTATAAGTTTCACCAACCCGTAGTCGAACCCAAAAAGTATCGGGTTTGTTACTGTGGTAACGTAGCTAAAGTTCGTAGAGTGAAGCCGCTTGGCACATATTGACCTTGAAATCTGTTACGTATGCATACCCAGTTATAACGTTCTTGCTACTTTTCAGTCTTTATAGTAGTGCTTCGTGGGAAGGTGTGGAGAGAGTAGTCGCCTCAACATACCACAGAGGTTTCATCACTGAGCATGGCTTGTGTAGCAGTTTTTGGCTAAGCACACATTCCCCAGGTTCGACAACCACTGTATTCCCTATATCACGCTCCTTGCGAGATTTTGCTGTTTCCAAAGAATCAAATCACACTTGAAAGAAACAAGACGTCGCGGAAGTCCAAGAGAATGCAACAAGGCAGCTAGTCGCTATCCCCCAAAATGAGCTCCAGAAATGAGTTCCAGGAATGCTTCTATGAAAGGAAACGACACGAGATAACGTGCGTGGCTTCAGAAGAAGTCTACTTTGAAGGAGATTAAACGTTGAATTAATATGTGTTGCAGTTATTTTTATAGCACCAGTGCCGATGCTTTTTGATAAGACCTCGTATCAGACTCGAGATCGACAAATGGTAAGGAGTTACTGCTAAATTGTTTATGATAAATGAGGTGTGTGATATGAATAAAGGTGGTGGGGGGTGAACACGATGATAATGTGGATAGAGCGCGATTGACGCTTGAAATTAAGAGGTTAAGATTGTAGTGCCCAAGCAAACATTAATGCGGGAGATGGTTCTACCAAGTATCAGTTCTTGGGAAAAAAGCTGTCTGAGTGGGAATACAGAGGGAATGTATGTTACTCGACTCTGTAGAAGTAGCAAGGCGTGTCATAGGTCTGAACTGGTGGAACTAAATAATGGAAGGGGTAGCTCAAAACGGGTAGCTCAAACCGAAATATCTCCTCTAAATTTTCTCTAATTTAAAATATTACGTCGCAACAAGGATTTTTTTTATAGTAAAATTAAGGTACGCAAACTTCTTTCATAAATTAGATTTCAAAAATTAGATTTCAAAAAATTAGGTTTAAAGTCTGTGTATATAACATACAATAATTATTTTCCTCGGAGGAAAAATTAAGCAGTCATCTCTGAAAATACAAGAGACTAAGCTGAAACGTCCCTGGCTGAAAGAATTTACACATATGACGCTATTAAAAACTGAATGAATAGCCTAAACTCAGCACGATTTTAATATGATATGCGGGACACTGATCTTGAACGTTATGTCACAGTAATAGTTTAACGAGAGTCTTGCAACGTTATGCCAGTGGGAATGCGGCTGCAGAATAGAGAATGTCTCCCCCCCGACCCGCAAGGCCACGTAAACGATATTGAAATCTGTCAAGGCTGGAATGTTAGGAACAGATCTAGCCCATGTAATACATCAGATTTTGTTCAGGGCTAGGGTTAATCAGGGTTTGATTATAACCAGTTCACCAACCCACACGTTTGCCAATTTACTTTTCTAAGCGTCATAAATATTAACATTCAATGAGCATCTTCGATAACATGGTGGTTAAGAACAGCTGATCAATTCCTGAAAGTAACACTGGGTGCTTTACTACGAGCGCTGTAAGTAAAACTAAACTAAGCTCAATAAAAGATTGTGTCATTTCAATTAGGAACGAACTCAGATATCCGGATTACGAAGAAAGGTGTTAATGCTTAACCAATTTGAAAAAATAAAATATTTACAACAATAACAATTAATTTGTATTTTATGTCCTATCAACCCTTTGTGGCGTGTTTAAAGCCGAAATATATTTAGTGGGATCTAACAATAATTCTTTCCTTCCGAGTGAACATTGCATTAACAATGTGTTGGAGATAATGATTTTTCCGGATATAAGATATACTATTTAACCCATAACTGAGAGAGAAGTGATGGCTTATATCTTTTCCAAGAATGTTTACGCGTAAATGGATGCAAAGAATTCGATTGGAAATCGAACGGCTCTCCGAATTCTCATTCAAGCGACACACAATTACACTAGACACACGTCGTCAAAATGTTAAACAAATGCAATTCTTTAATTATCTCATCACAAGCAAGGTAGTAAAGCCACTAAAACACAAGAGGTTACTGACAGTGAAAAATAAGAAATATAGGAAGATTATTAAGGAGTGAGAACAATAAAAGAAAGGGAATAAAGAAGACAGTAGATAAGGATTGACATTGCATTTAAATTTTGGAAGATCAATGTTGACTTTCAAGTATGAAGCTGTAAGACAGTTCCACAAGTGAGAAGTGCTACGTAAATTGGTGAGACCTTGTTTCCAATCTACTACTACGCTTAAATTGGTGAGACCTTGTTTTCAATTTACTACTACGCTTAAATTGGTGAGACCTTGTTTCCAATCTACTTCTACGCTTTAATTGGTAAGACCTTGTTTCCAATCTACTATTACGCTTTAATTGGTGAGACCTTGTTTCCAATCTACTACTACGCTTAAATTGGTGAGACCTTGTTTCCAATCTATTATTACGCTTTAATTGGTGAGACCTTGTTTCCAATCTACTACTACGCTTTAATTGGTGAAACCTTGTTTCCAATCTACTACTATGCTTTAATTGGTGAGACCTTGTTTCCAATCTACTATTACGCTTTAATTGGTGAGAACTTGTTTCCAATCTACTATTACGCTTAAATATGTGAGACCTTGTTTCCAATCTACTATTACGCCTTAATTGGTGATACCTTGTTTCCAATCTACTACTACGCTTAAATTGGTGAGACCTTGTTTCCAATCTACTACTACGCTTAAATTGGTGAGACCTTGTTTCCAATCTACTACTACGCTTAAATTCCTAAATTTTAGATACCAAAGATGAAAGTTCATAAAAAAATTACCATGAAAATATTTATGAAAAACGCACGAGGAAGCTACATTTCGGCGGTGAGAAAGTGACTGAAGCCAACATACTAAGTCAGGAACAATATTCTAATGAAATCTGGCAAGATATGGGAATTGATAGGATTCTGAATATCCTCAATAAATACGTAAATAAGTTTTTTTTTACCTTGTTTTGTACATTTTAATCAGTAGAGTATTTCCACTCGGATACTGTGACAAATAAAATCTCCAAATCTCCAAAGATCAAATATATTCTTGTCAACGAGAAAATCTCGGACAGATCGATGATTTCTTTTTCACCGGATAAAGAATGCCATGGCTGGATAGACGTCCGAATTTCAAGAGAAATGTAAGTAGAGAATTCTAAGGTCATTTGAAATTCTGTCCATTTGCGATTGTCGTCGCAAAGGAAGAGATTTCAATGCAGTCATTCAATCGAGAGACGCTCTTATCTTTGTATTGACGAAAGCTATTCAGCGTACTTTTACTTGAATTAAAAGAGAGCTTCATCAATGAAATATTTTGAGAGTTTATTGATAAGACCGAAGTTCATATTTTTATGATCTTGTCCAGTTCTCACGGACTCGGTATATTACAGATGATAATTTGCTTTTCATCTTAAATATAGCTACTTTGTCGGGACAACGGTGATCCATATATTTGAGATCAAAATCCCCAGGGGTGAAAGAGAGAAACGCCAAAACGTATAAGAATGAACGACATCAAATTTACATTATAGAGGAATAAAATATCAAAATTACCTGTGTGGGAACGGAGGCGAAACGGTAAATCATGTGGTCAGTGAACAAAGCAAATTAAGAAAAAAAAGGTATTCAAATATAGACACGATTGGGAAAATATTTACGTTAATCGGACTATTCCCCTCATCTTTGTCGCCATATTTATTACAACGTTTCGGCCGTTGTACGCCCCCGGCCTTCTTCATGTGGTGGAAATGTCGAACTGAACCCTTTATTTCGCTAACTGGTGTAGATTGTTCTAGTTCCACGTTCCAAACGATCAACATCTGCCTTCGGATGATGCATGCGGTGGCAAGTGAGACGGTTTCTTGTTTTGACATTCATTCGCTTAATGTCAGCTCTGGTCCACTTAAGGATGATGGAACTCTATTGCACTACAGGGACAGCCAAAATGCCTATGGCTGCTCTATTATGTAAACTCAAGTCGGTATTTAACACAAGACGCACTCGCCTTTAGTATTATTTTCTTACTTTCTCCTTCATTTGGATATGCCGTATTCGTAAACTTAAGGAATCAGCACATATGCTAGGCCACAAAAATCTCCTGAACCGACCAAGCATAGAAATGAATACAATATGGGAACACGTACTAAGGAGTGCCAGAGAAAAGCGTTAATAACAACAAAAATTGCAATATCAGCTCTGGTAAAAACATGCAATGATAACAGCAAAAATTGCAATATGAGCACTGGTAAAAATGGTTGCTGAGACATTAGGTTTATAATACCCAGAAATTCATGCACAGATGTCCTCAAGGACACATGGCACAGTGGATAGAGGTGTTGGTTAGATCCAGTGACAGGACACAAAGAGTGTGAGTTCAATACCTGGTTAAACAGTGGAGAACTTGGAGAGGGAAATTAACAGGAGTACAATCTATCCCAGTGAGCGAAATAAAGTGTTCAGTTCGACATTCCAACCACTTGAAGAAGGCCGGAGCGTACAACGGCCGAAATATTGTGATAAATATGACGACAAGGATGAAGACAATAATCTGAATAATGTAAATAATGTACATAATACCTCATCTCAGAAATATAGACTGATAACTTTTGGGAAAGTCAGAAAGAAAGTCATAAAGAAGTATGCGGTGATTTGGGTTAACTTAGACAAAAATGGAAAAAAAATCCCAGGGTGAATATTAGAAGTGAAATTGTTGATTTACTGACATTTTGCCTTTTTCTTTTACTGCAAATTCTTGAAATTAATCCCAATGTTCTAGTCGTATCTAAATCGGCATTACTAAGAACTGCTAACAACTTGCAAGAAAAGTGCTCTTTGTGTTAGGCTAAAGTGACTTCGTAATGGGAACACCGCTATAATTTAATACAATGTCCGGCAAATGATAGTAATATACTCCAGGGTGATGTGGAAGAGGTATTTCTGGGAGGTATACACCCTTGTCAAATTAATTGAAGCGAAACGAATAATTCTGTTATTATTTACTTTTTTGTATGCTTTCAATGGAACATGACCCAATGCACATGTTAGAACTTCGTATATCCATCCCACGAAGTCCTTCCTTGCAGACTGACCACAGATTCTCGATTGAATTTAAAGCAGGAGAGTTTCCGTGCCAGTCTAGTACTCTGATTTGCTCACTGGTAAGGCTTGTCAGTATGTTCGTTCAGTGTTACAAATCTTCGTAGGCTTCATTGGAGTAACGTCCATAGCAGACAATGGCAGTACGACAACTAATCGACAATCGAGACAATAGTGTCTGGGCGTGATATAGATCTGATGCAATCAGAGGAAGCAATATTTTTCGAGTCCAAACAAATAACTGTTACAATTTTTGTGTACCATTATGTAACTAGTGAGCAAACCCAAATGACTGGACTCATTTTATAGTTCCTGAAAAGAAGATTAACCAATCAGGAGGCGTAAAATATTCAATCCGTCTTGTATAAAGGCGGCCATTTTGGTTACTCTCTCCGAATGTCGAATACCAACCTGTCATAACCAAAGATGACCAGAACAGAAGACTGAACTACGCTCTGCTACTTTATCGAGATATCCACTGCTAACCTGAACTACGCTTCCCTATTGTCTTCGAAATATTCACTGCCAACCTCTGGATTCTATACTCAAAGACTACTGTCATCATGAACAACAATAACATCATATACCCCGAAAACAGATTCATATTACTGAACACCGCTGCAAATTACCTAATCTGAGGAAAAAATAAAAATCAATTACACCCTGTCACTCCAGTGGGTCTTAAACTGACCGCATTGTGAAAGAAAGGAAACAAAAGCGGTTGTTTCAATTAATTTGCAGAAGGGTGTATGTGGGATATTGTTCTGTATATTTAATGTTTCTCATTAATTACTGTATGTATTTTTTTCGTTCATTTTTCTTCATTGCCATCAAAATTGCAAATAGTACGAAACGATAAACGCTACGGATTTGACCATCCAGAGCGAAAGTAGGCAAAAATACAAAACTAAAAAAACCAAAAAAAAACCAAAAACAAACAACAAACAAACCAAGCAGATTCTCTCCTAGAGAAGAAGATAGCATAATCATATTTGTAATGTTGAAATTACAAAGTATTACACAATTCAATCCAGAAACGCAAATCTAATGATAAACAAAAGAAAGAAGATCATCTGAGAACTTCTGAATCAGTGAAATGGAAAACGTCAAATACTGAAACATTTACGAGAGAATTATTATGGAATATGAAGGTGGCAATTGTTTATATTGTTCATTGAACGCCTAGAACTGTACCAAGGAGCGTTGGGCTAAAACTTGGAAAAACTGACAAATGGTTTTAAGGAAATAATTATGAGTTTAATCAGTAGGAATCCTGATGAAGGTATTGGAGTCATTAAAAAGACACGCAGAGTTTAAAAACTAAGCGTATAACAACATAAAAATAAGAAGGATATTGAAAATTAATGCAAATTGATTTTGTTCATTCAAGTTAAAAACTGGTAAAGATAATAACAATTATTTGTACATTTCATTCGTTTTTCATTGTTGAAGTAAATCTCGATATTGAAACGAAACAAATTGAAAAAAAATGTTCAAAAGCGAGTCTCAACAACATATCTATAAAAATTACTAAAGTATTGTAAGAAACTTTTCCGAAATGTTTGGAGGAAATGAAAATCATTAGTAGAAGAGGATAACGAATTTACAGGCTCTGTTTTTAGTACATAAGACGCAATGTTTCCCGTCGAGATAAGCATAACTGTTGCATTGCAGTCGATCAGTTGAATACGAAAAGGAGCAAGAATACGAAAAGGAGCAAGAATACGAAAAGGAAGGAAGAATACGAAAAGGAAGGAAGAATACGAAAAGGAGGAAGAATACGAAAAGGAGCAAGAATACGAAAAGGAAGGAAGAATACGAAAAGGAGGAAGAATACGAAAAGGAGGAAGAATACGAAAAGGAAGGAAGAATACGAAAAGGAAGGAAGAATACGAAAAGGAAGGAAGAATACGAAAAGGAAGGAAGAATACGAAAAGGAAGGAAGAATACGAAAAGGAGGAAGAATATGAAAAGGAAGGAAGAATACGAAAAGGAAGGAAGAATACGAAAAGGAGGAAGAATACGAAAAGGAGCAAGAATACGAAAAGGAGCAAGAATACGAAAAGGAGCAAGAATACGAAAAGGAAGGAAGAATACGAAAAGGAGGAAGAATACGAAAAGGAGGAAGAATACGAAAAGGAAGGAAGAATACGAAAAGGAGGAAGAATACGAAAAGGAAGGAAGAATACGAAAAGGAGGAAGAATACGAAAAGGAAGGAAGAATACGAAAAGGAAGGAAGAATACGAAAAGGAAGGAAGAATACGAAAAGGAAGGAAGAATACGAAAAGGAGGAAGAATATGAAAAGGAAGGAAGAATACGAAAAGGAGGAAGAATACGAAAAGGAGGAAGAATACGAAAAGGAAGGAAGAATACGAAAAGGAGGAAGAATACGAAAAGGAAGGAAGAATACGAAAAGGAGGAAGAATACGAAAAGGAAGGAAGAATACGAAAAGGAAGGAAGAATACGAAAAGGAAGGAAGAATACGAAAAGGAAGGAAGAATACGAAAAGGAGGAAGAATATGAAAAGGAAGGAAGAATACGAAAAGGAGCAAGAATACGAAAAGGAAGGAAGAATACGAAAAGGAAGGAAGAATACGAAAAGGAAGGAAGAATACGAAAAGGAAGGAAGAATACGAAAAGGAAGGAAGAATACGAAAAGGAGGAAGAATACGAAAAGGAAGGAAGAATACGAAAAGGAGGAAGAATACGAAAAGGAAGGAAGAATACGAAAAGGAAGGAAGAATACGAAAAGGAAGGAAGAATACGAAAAGGAAGGAAGAATACGAAAAGGAGGAAGAATATGAAAAGGAAGGAAGAATACGAAAAGGAGCAAGAATACGAAAAGGAAGGAAGAATACGAAAAGGAAGGAAGAATACGAAAAGGAAGGAAGAATACGAAAAGGAAGGAAGAATACGAAAAGGAAGGAAGAATACGAAAAGGAGGAAGAATACGAAAAGGAAGGAAGAATACGAAAAGGAGGAAGAATACGAAAAGGAAGGAAGAATACGAAAAGGAGGAAGAATACGAAAAGGAAGGAAGAATACGAAAAGGAAGGAAGAATACGAAAAGGAAGGAAGAATACGAAAAGGAAGGAAGAATACGAAAAGGAGGAAGAATATGAAAAGGAAGGAAGAATACGAAAAGGAGCAAGAATACGAAAAGGAAGGAAGAATACGAAAAGGAAGGAAGAATACGAAAAGGAAGGAAGAATACGAAAAGGAAGGAAGAATACGAAAAGGAAGGAAGAATACGAAAAGGAGGAAGAATACGAAAAGGAAGGAAGAATACGAAAAGGAGGAAGAATACGAAAAGGAAGGAAGAATACGAAAAGGAGGAAGAATACGAAAAGGAAGGAAGAATACGAAAAGGAAGGAAGAATACGAAAAGGAGGAAGAATACGAAAAGGAAGGAAGAATACGAAAAGGAAGGAAGAATACGAAAAGGAGGAAGAATACGAAAAGGAAGGAAGAATACGAAAAGGAGGAAGAATACGAAAAGGAAGGAAGAATACGAAAAGGAAGGAAGAATACGAAAAGGAAGGAAGAATACGAAAAGGAGGAAGAATACGAAAAGGAAGGAAGAATACGAAAAGGAAGGAAGAATACGAAAAGGAGGAAGAATACGAAAAGGAAGGAAGAATACGAAAAGGAGGAAGAATACGAAAAGGAAGGAAGAATACGAAAAGGAGGAAGAATACGAAAAGGAAGGAAGAATACGAAAAGGAGGAAGAATACGAAAAGGAAGGAAGAATACGAAAAGGAAGGAAGAATACGAAAAGGAAGGAAGAATACGAAAAGGAAGGAAGAATACGAAAAGGAGGAAGAATATGAAAAGGAAGGAAGAATACGAAAAGGAGCAAGAATACGAAAAGGAAGGAAGAATACGAAAAGGAAGGAAGAATACGAAAAGGAAGGAAGAATACGAAAAGGAAGGAAGAATACGAAAAGGAAGGAAGAATACGAAAAGGAGGAAGAATACGAAAAGGAAGGAAGAATACGAAAAGGAGGAAGAATACGAAAAGGAAGGAAGAATACGAAAAGGAAGGAAGAATACGAAAAGGAAGGAAGAATACGAAAAGGAAGGAAGAATACGAAAAGGAGGAAGAATATGAAAAGGAAGGAAGAATACGAAAAGGAGGAAGAATACGAAAAGGAGGAAGAATACGAAAAGGAAGGAAGAATACGAAAAGGAGGAAGAATACGAAAAGGAAGGAAGAATACGAAAAGGAGGAAGAATACGAAAAGGAAGGAAGAATACGAAAAGGAAGGAAGAATACGAAAAGGAAGGAAGAATACGAAAAGGAAGGAAGAATACGAAAAGGAAGGAAGAATACGAAAAGGAGGAAGAATATGAAAAGGAAGGAAGAATACGAAAAGGAGGAAGAATACGAAAAGGAGGAAGAATACGAAAAGGAAGGAAGAATACGAAAAGGAAGGAAGAATACGAAAAGGAGGAAGAATACGAAAAGGAAGGAAGAATACGAAAAGGAAGGAAGAATACGAAAAGGAAGGAAGAATACGAAAAGGAGGAAGAATATGAAAAGGAAGGAAGAATACGAAAAGGAGGAAGAATACGAAAAGGAGGAAGAATACGAAAAGGAAGGAAGAATACGAAAAGGAGGAAGAATACGAAAAGGAGGAAGAATACGAAAAGGAAGGAAGAATACGAAAAGGAGGAAGAATACGAAAAGGAAGGAAGAATACGAAAAGGAGGAAGAATACGAAAAGGAAGGAAGAATACGAAAAGGAAGGAAGAATACGAAAGGCTTTACATTTTCAGCTATCAGTATTTGTAAAGACATAAAAGTAAAACGAAGTTTATATGGTAAGTCACAAAGAAAAGAAAGAGAAAATAGAAACTGAGAGCGTGAAAGAAGATTTGGATATTAAGAAGAAGAAGAACGGGGAAGGAGGCGAAGGAGAGGGAAAGAGGGAGAGAAGAAGGCGAGGAGAAAGAGGAGGAAGAGAAAGAGGAGAAAGAGAAAGAGGAAGAGAATAATAATAACAATGATAATAATAATGAAAAGACGAAGTCTATTAAAAACAGGAAATAGAGGATAATGAAGGTTTAAAGTGGATGAAATAGGAAAATAGCTGTAGTAGTAGTACTAGTAGTAGTAGTAGTAGTAGTAGTAGAATTAGAAGAAAAAGAAGAAGTGGTGGGAAAGAAGAAGAAGAAGAAGAAGAAGAAGAAGAAGAAGAAGAAGAAGAAGAAGAAGAAGAAGAAGAAGAAGAAAATATAAAAACTGAAGGACTGAAAAAGAGTGAAATGGTCAAATAGTAGTAGTAGTGGATGAAGTATTATGATTACTTGCATTTTAAAATTTTTCTCAGACTGTTATCCTCATCTTCATTGCCATATTCACAACGTTTCGGCCGTTATACGCCCCAACCTTCTTCAGACCGAATCGAACCCTTTATTTCGTCCACCGGGTAGATTGTTCTAGTTTCACACTTTGCGTCTAGTCACTGGATCTAACCAACGTCGTTATGCAAGAACACATGGCCCACTGGATAAATAAGTTGGTTCGATCCAGTGACTAGACCCGGAGAGTTGTGAGTTCAGTCATAGGCCACATCTGTGTTGAACTAAAATACTTGGAGAGTTGAGTTAAAGGGAAATAACTGAGAAGAAGCATGGCACGTGGAACTAGAACAATCTACCCCGGTGAACGAAATAAAGAGTTCGGTCGAAATTTCAATGACTTGAAGACGGCCGGAGCGTATAACGGCCGAAACTGTGTGAATATGGCAATGAGGATAACTGTCTGAATAATGTAAATAATGCAAGTAGTAGTATAAGTATAAACAGAAGAAGAAAACGAATAAATAAACGAAAATTATATTGGATAAAATTGAAGGCGGGAGAATCGAAAAAGTAATAAATTAAAAAAGAAAAAAGTTAAAAGGAAAGAAAAAAAAGAAAAATGAAGAGAAACTGATTGCGTCAGTAAAAGAAAATGGTGGACAGTAAAAAAAAAAGATTAATAAAAAGTGAAACATCAAAAACGAAAAATGCAAGGAAAAAATCTCGAAAAATATTTCTAAGTAAATAGTTTACTGTTTATATAAAATGCTTGCAAGTTCTTCGGATTCGATCGTTATTCCAATCACTTCACCGGAACCCGTGAGTGATTATTAACGTATTTATGGAAGCATTAATATCATTTCGCGACGTTGGGTTGACCTCGGCTATTTTTATAAAGACATCGATTTATCGGCCAATCTATCAATGTCTGCGTCTACATAATCATCAAACTCATTTAATAGATGTCTACGACTTGGGCATTCTCCTCACACATACATTATGTCATTACACATATGGGAAAGTAAGCACGGAATCTAAAACAACCATACACCTTACGAGACATTTTAAGAAACAGTCAAAAAAACAAACACAAGTGCCTTAACACACACGCATATATATGATGGACAAAGAACACAGTGTTAACTTTTTTATTTATTTTCTTTTGTTTTCGGACAAAGGAACGAAATGATTATTTCAAGAGTGTCTAAAGATTTTCCATAGTTTTTATAATCAGTTTTGGCGTTTTCGACTATTCTCTGGTTTTAAGAAGGAATAACACACATAGGTGCCATTTGCCAGAAGAAGAAAATGAACTTAAACTGACATCATATTGGCATTTCTGTTGGCATTTATAATTTGAATATTCTTAGAACAAAATCACACACATATATATATATTTGTGGATATAAATAATTTATATTAAATCACTACTACATGTTTACTGTTACTTTCCTGTCTCAGTGAGATCATCAGACAACTCTTTATCTATATAGCACATTTCAAACGGTATATATATATATATATATATATATATATATATATATATATATATATATATATATATATATATATATATATATATGTATACATGTTTCATTAAAGACGACAGACAAGGTACTACGATTAAGAGTTTTATTTAATTTTTCTTGTGTTCGAATAAGTGTTTTCTTTTTTTTGGACACAGAATGTGTAGAAACTGTCCAAATGTTTTATAATTACGAGCGCTTTCGGCTATAATTTTAGCCCTTATCAAGGACGATTTTATTTTTTCATTTTAATTGGGTGTATGGGTTGTGTTTATGTTTTTAGAGTTATAGGGATTTTTTATTTTCCGAACAGAGTATTGTAAACACGCACACAAACTTACCAGACTCCATCCGAAACATACTAGTAGAAAATAGAAATATAATAACCTCATCCACATGTAAGAAAAAAATAAAAATAAAAATAATGGAAGCTTTAATAATAAAAAAGAAAAAGCCAACTCTTAATAATATTAACTAGGAACACGGCCACAATATGCTGACTGTGTTCAGAAAATAAAACATCACTATAACTCTAAAAACACACACACATCCCATACACCCAGACATTAGAAGCATCTATGTGACTGGGTGATATAACCCAGTCAAAAATGAATAAACTCGTATAGGCTATAAAAGTTTTGAAATCATTTTAAAATTAGAAAGAACAACAACATTTTTAAAATACAGATCATTAAGATATGAGTTTACCAGTCGAAGGAGTTTTCACAGAATTAATTATACAAGTTTTAATCAGAATTCCTTATATTCCTTATATAAAAGTTATATATTAAGAATATATGAAGTTACTAAATACTGAATATAAAGTTATATAAAAGTTATATAGTCATTATATAAAAGTTTTAATCAGAATTCATTATAAAAGTTTTGAAATCATTTTAAAATTAGAACCAGTAACCATTCGTCAACATTTTTAAAGTACAGATTATGAAGACATGAGTTTACCAGTCGAAGGGGTTTTCATCGAATGCATATTTTAACATTAATATTAATTCATTTTATCGTTAAATACTGCTGATCATTTGAAAAATGTTACTCATTTCTTTGAGGACATTTGCATGATTTTAGTGAAAGACATAAGTCATGAAAGAAGAGCTTAATTTAATAAATAATTGACAGGAATAATCTAGGGACTCTCTCTGACGTATTTACTTAATGAATCCGCTTTTAGCACCGAGGACTTTTTTTAAAAACCGAGTTAACCCCACGCAAGGCAGTAAAGCCACTAAGACATAAAGGGTTATTGGATGTGGAAGAATTAAAAAACAGACATTATTAAGAACAAAAGAAAAGCAATCAGGAGGACAGTAGATAACGATTGACATGGCATTTAAATCTTTGAAGATTAAAGTTGGCTGGAATGCATGGAGCCAGAAGGACGTTCCACAAGCGAGAATTGCGAGAAGAGAAATTTTTAGCATTGAACATACGATTACATCTAGCCAACTCAACTGTAAATTGGTGAGACCTCATCGCCAGTCTAGTACTTAAATTCATAAAGTCTAGTTACCACAGCGAAGACATCACCCGAACATTTTCCATGAAAGTATTAACAGAAAAGGCAGAAGAAGGCAACATTACGGCAGTGGGAAAGTGACTAAAGCCGAGACGCCAGATCAGGACCAGTAATATTGCAGATCTTTCTTTGGAATTTATGAAGGATCTCTAGATATATAGCAGGAGCTATATGACCATATGTGGCAGCAGGAACGAAAGGTAGACATAGATATGTAAGATAGATTCTAGACAGAAAAATCGTCTAGCACGATAGAGTGAACCAATATTCTTAGCAGCAAACTTAGCATAGGATTCAATTTAATCTTTCTACTTCATGCCAGTCAAAAATGTAAGCCCGAGAAGGTGCAACAAGTCACTCTCACGAAGGTTAGCATCAGCCATACTGATGGGGGTGGGAAGAAAGAGCAGTCTATTTTTGGAGGCGTTAAAATTAATAAGCCATTCCTTGCCCCAGTTAACAACAGATGATTTTCTACATCAGGCGCCAATTTGACCTCATCGGACTGATCAAACTTACTATCGAGACAAGAGAAAATGTTTTTTTAATCAGCATTGATACCGAGTTCAGAGCTGATGCCATCGGGAATGTCATCAGAAACTTAAAAAGAAAGTAGGACCTGGGGAACAACTACATTAGTACAGAATGATCTAGAAGAGTGGCCGTTCAAGATAACTTATCTTTAAAAATTACAGATTACCAATTCGCAACACTACAAGGGATGAGTGCGAATCATTGTGGCTGCTCTCGATAAACACGCGCTTACTCTTAGTTCTACTACATGTAGACAATTCATAACGGTCTATGAGTGTAGATCTGCCATGGAAAACTTGCTGACTACCACCGCTGCTCTTTCAATGAGTTGATTTCGACGAGCATTTGTATTACGTCGCCTTCTAGAACTTGATCTTGAGGTGTAGGGACGCTCGTTAAATCCCCTGTTGTCATTATCCGAGAACCACTTAAACGTTATGATCAACTTGTGGAGCAATTATCTAAAATGACCAGACAGCTTCTTGAAGGACTACAGTCTTATTGAATATTGAATCTGATTTAAATTAAATAATCGAGGGGAACATATGTGCGTTTATGTGACATGACAATTACTTTTACTGTATACATTCTTTACACCAAGCATTTTGTCTTCGTTTAAGTCTCACGCGCAGACAATGCACTCAGACGAGCGACCAAGATGTTTGGAAAATTCTGTCATGGGAATATCTGTTATCCATTCATACGCATATATACTCTGGTTGGGCACCTCGGCGTGGGCTAAAACAGTTACAACTGAATAATGAGTTCGATCCTCACTTGTGACCCATATTTTCGGCCTTGTGCCACATCTAAGCTACGCTTAGAAAATCGCCGTGGACACCTTGGCGTGCTGTAATGGTTAGCAAGCTTGTCTCGCTAGAACAATTACGACTGTATAGTGAGTTTGATTCTCACTAGGTGTCCCAAACTTTCGGCCTTGCGCCATATCTAAGCCACGCTTAGAAAATCATTTAGGGCATCTCGAGTCGGTGTAATGGTTAGCAAGCTTGTTTCGCTCGAACAATTACGACTGAGTAGTGAGTCCGAACCTCACTGGGTGCCCACTACATTCGGCCTTGTGCCACATCTAAATAAAAATTGGAAAATCACTATATCATACTCTGGTCAAATTCAGCATTGTCATTCAGAGTGGGGCATTTTTCCTTTCCGTCAGAAGAGAGAGAGAGAGAGAGAGAGAGAGAGAGAGAGAGAGAGAGAGAAAGAGAAAGAGAATATATATATATATGAATATATATATATATATATATATATATATATATATATATATACAGATACACAGCCTGATAAATTTGTTTGGGACTCATTTAGACACTCCAGTTGATATTGTTATATTTTTTCAAAGAGAAAGAACAGGTCGATATATCGAAATTTCAATTTATCCAATCAATGAAGAAAAAAGTTTTCTTATTATTCAAATTCTTTTGATGTCCAAGGAAAGGTTGTCCTATTAAAGCGATGGTGTTAACGGTAGTTGGGGAGAAAGGAAATGGAAAGAACAGAATTCCCCGGCACGCGGCCATTGGCCTAATATTCCGATGTTATCGTTTCTTTAATTTGGAAACAAATTTCCGGCAAGAATTCATTAATTTGAAACCATGATGGGAAGAGGAGGAGAGAAAATCCTGATACAATCACTTCGTGTAGAGAACACTTTTACTAGAACAACTTTCATCTATTTTTCTTTGCTCACTTATTGCTTTTTCCCATTAATCTTAGAAAGAAATTTACCATTTGAGATTTATTACGCTTAACATAGTCTGGTACAAGGTTACAATCCCTTGAAGATTGAACTCCCTCAAGAAATATTTCGCTGTTGCCGGATAATCGATTTGACGAAGAGCCAAATAATCCAGTGTAGAGAAGAAATTACAAGCATTCCATCCGACGTGAAACCATGACGTTTATCCAATAACCAAACAGCAGAACTTGTTGGATCAGAACCAGCATACCAAAGCGGCGAGTTAATTATATATTCTCAAGGTTAGAATGTCACAGGGTCAAAATTTGTTTTGTTCAATAAAGACTGGATTACATATTCGGATCTGGAATTGTAAGAATTCACTCTTTCTAAAATATGAGGTTTTGCACATTCGAGCTGTTATGGGAATTTCCCCATAATAGTAATGGACTATCCCGTACACCATAAATACTGCGTCTCAAGAGGAAGCAATAGTGAGCGTGAGTGAGTCAGTCCTTTTTGGACGTCTCAGCTATTCGGTCAAACTCTCTGCCTCTGAGGCAGAGGGCAACTCTCTGCCTTTGGGCAGAGAGGAACTCGGACGAGGCTCCGCCGAAGGGCAGAGCCTCGTTCGGGGAGGTTGACCGGCCCGATCCCGTTTATACGGGATCTACGGGCTATTTTTTGGCCAAGCCTACGGGCTCGGGTACCCCACTTTAAACCCGGCCTTGTGCCACATCTGTCCCTCGTGGGGAGGACACTAAATACAGTGAGCGTGAGTGAGTCAGTCCTTTTTGGACGTCTCAGCTATTCGGTCGAACTCTCTGCCTCTGAGGCAGAGGGGAACTCTCTGCCTTTGGGCAGAGAGGAACCCGGACGAGGCTCCGCCGAAGGGTAGAGCCTCGTTCGGGGTGGTTGACCACCCCGATCCCGTTTATACGGGTTCTACGGGCAATTTTTGCCCGAGCCTACGGGCTCGGAAAGCCCACATTAAACCGGCCTTGTGCCACATTCGACACACGTGGGCGTGTTGCTAAACATCGTGAGTAAGTCAGGCAGTCGGCCAGAGTCGAGTCGCGTCAGACGATTACTGTAAGACATTGGAATAGTGATACTTCGAGACAACATAGTTCTGTCTAACCTAACCTGATTGTTATTACTAACACTTCTACTTCTTTTGTACATATTCTGTTTGTAATATGTCTGTGTTATTTCATACCTGTGTTCGAGTTATTCTTCATTGTTTCTACCTTGGACCATCACCGTGGTACAAGGAACCTGGACCATAACACGAGCAAATATATTTGATGGCATTAATAGTAATTTTAACACCGATTTTTCCCAAGCAAGCAAACATGTCCTCTTTATTTAGACATTAAGCACAAAAGAATCAGTTATCCAAGTTCGACTTTATCATATATGAAAATTCACCATCAACCTTGTAAAAACATATTAGAATACTGATTGATTCGTTTTCTACGGTTTATCAACCCTTTCCAGGTTATCTAAAGCCAGAAAATATTTTCAGATTCCAAGAATGTGTTTTTTGGATAATAACGGTTTAGTGATATACGTCTTACTAATTAACCCATACCTGGGGAGATGAGACGTGGATTAATACATTTCCCAAATGTATTTTCGTGTAAGTTAATATAAAAAACCCAAAGAAGAATTAGAACTCGGCTCTATGATTAACAATTCCGAATCATTATCCATTACACCACCTGCACATCCAAGCTTACAGCACCTGGTATGCCCAAATGGTCACCCATCGAGGTACTGAGTAAGCACAACGTTGCTTAACTTTCAACGTGATGTTGTCGTAAGCCCTTATATTAGAAGAGAATTTTGCAAATAGACAAAAAGGTCTTACAACTTTGAACAAAAAAATCATTGAATGACTTAAGATTCTTTTTCTAGTTTTATGAGCTAGGTTCCTTCAGAACATGGGCAATCATGACTCTCCACAACTTCGTATTCCTTGTAACACTAAACAACGTTTAAGTCTTTAAAATCCCTATTTGTTCTCGCTTTTTCATCCATTCACACTAACTTATTAGGTATATTATTATTCGTTGTTTCCTACTCCCCGTCCTTCCTTCAGCATGCAATGTGAGTGTTAATTTTTCCAAACCCTCTTTCCTCAGTATGCCCTCTAAAAGTTTTTTGTTTTTTTCTTATTTATGTTTTTGACTCTCTAGATCCAATTTTCTTGAGAACTTCCAGTTGCTCTTGTGTTCTGTCTGTAGTATTCAGAGAATCCCTCTCTCAAACCACATCTCTGTCGTTTCGCGTCTCTTCTTTATCTGAAATGTGTAGATGCGACATAGAAATTCATCATTCTTTTCTTTACTTGTAACAATATCTTCCATGTCTTAATACTTTACTTAGTTCCTGGAAGGCATCTTACGCTATTCCAATACACCGACGTATTTATGTATCAACATTACTCAGATAAATAATTTTCTGTACCTGCGTGATTCTGATGTCCCCAATTCCAATTTCACAGGTTTGGCTACATTTCTTGCTGACAACATTCTGTTTTTTTTTTTTACATAAAACTACCTTAAAAGCCGCACTCTGTGTGAACTTTTAAGCTAACTCATGCGGAAGGCTAATTGAGCCTCCAGCCCCAAACTAAAAGGAACTCTGTTCCAAGTTATAAAATTAATCATAAACTTGAAGAAATAACTTTGAATTACACAATTAACTCCATAGAACTTCAAAACCTTACTTTAACTCTGATTCAGGCTATAATTTAAGTTCCGGCCCAAAAATTGATTTGGGACCAAAAATTGATTTGGGCCAAAAATTGATTTGGGCCAAAAAATTGATTTGGA
The DNA here is from genome assembly GCA_964036315.1 of Acanthosepion esculentum. Taxonomy (NCBI): domain Eukaryota; kingdom Metazoa; phylum Mollusca; class Cephalopoda; order Sepiida; family Sepiidae; genus Acanthosepion; species Acanthosepion esculentum. Next base: position 17,033,024 of record OZ038495.1, on the reverse strand, counting down.
CCCAAAAATTGATTTTGGACCAAAAATTGATTTGGGTCAAAAACTGATTTGGGCCAAAAAATTGATTTGGGTCAAAAGACCAATTTGGGTCGAAAGTTCGACTTGAGCCGAAATTTCGATTCAGGCCGAAAATTAAGTTCTTCAAATCAAACTACGTTGAACTTCATTTGAGTTGTGTTCTTCAAATGCCAAACTCTGCAGAACTTTAAAAATTAGAATTTCGAAGAAATAACATTGATTTCCTCAATTTACAAAATTTTGGAGATACTTTAAACTGAACTTAATTAAATTCACAAAGTTTTTGTGTTACTTTAAACTCAATATAAATTAGAAATCACTGTTTTTCAGTTATTTTAAAATTTGAATTTTTAACTGTTTCCTCCTCATCCGGACAAATATCCCAATGCCGGATGTTCAAGCACTAAATGAAGGACAGATTTGCAATCCCGTGATGATCCTGATTCGAAAAAGGTATAAGATAGGCACCTCCGCTTTTTCATGGGAAAACAGATAGCGTAATTAAAAAAACAAAAATATGCGTTCCCTTAGATTTCTGACAATTGGGGTCATCCATAGTAACTATCATCGCTTCCTCTATCAGCAGTCCACCAAACGTTGGATCAGATGAACAGGACCAATCATTAATAATTGGTTGTATATTATTTTTATGCTATAATATTTATTTCAAATCAGATTAATTTCACTTTAAACTTTCTAATTTTACTAAAATAACTCGTCAGAAATATATATTTATTTTTTGAAAGAATTTTAAAATAGAAAAATTTGTTTTCTTTACAAATTTCTTAAAATTAAGAAAATGACTGCCTTTAAGAAAGTTTTAAGAAATCCAAATTAAATTTGACATTATAATTTCTATCTGAAATACACCAGAATATTTTACTTAATGGAAATAATTAATTTTATTATTAAACTTTCAATTAAAGCTAAAATGAAATCTCCAAGAAAGATTTTTTATTTTAAAAATTTAATTTTAAACCTTAGGTATCGAAAATTTATGCCCAAAAGATGTCTATGTAAAGCAAGTGTGGCTCGAGTTAGGTTTTAGAAACAGACAGAATTAACCGTCTATTTATTTAGATGGTTTCTTCTACTTTCCTTTGCAAGCTTTCCTAGGACGTTTTGTAGTTTTCCATCTGAGTTCGCCATCAGCACAGAGTTATATGCATATTTTATTTTGTTAAGATTACGACTGCCTACAATAAATCCTAGGCAAATATGGAGAAACGCACCCGTTATAAGACGTCGTATCAAAAGGACGTTCCCCTCCCCACCCATTTTTTACCCTCTTCACTCTTCGGCAATATTTATTGTTTTCAAAAGCGATGGTAAACACTAAACATATGATGAAAGTGAATTTATACATTTTCATGTTCTTGAGAATTTACAATAGAAATATTAAACACTGTTTCATTAGACTGTTTATTTACAAGAATAATTTTTTTGTTAACGACGTTCTAAAAACTAATACAATTAGAACTAATGCAATGCAATATTTATCATTTACCAATTTATGAAGAAATAAATGTGAAGGCATTTTTTTATTCATAAATTTAGAAACATTTACTACATTAATAAAACATGTGAACCAACTATAAGGAAATCCTTATTATTTACCATTTTATAAAGTTTGAATCAATTTCCAATAAACCTTTATTTTGTCAGCTATTCCAATGAATAATATAATAAATAAATTGTGTTTATTATTTTTGTTGTCAATTTTCAAGAAAATGTATGAATTCACTTTCATATGTTTAGCTTTTATTACAATTCTAATCATTACTTTTTAAAACAATAAACATTGCCGAAAATTGAGTATTTAAAAAAGCGGTATCATGGGAAAAAAAAACTTGTGTACCACTTTTCATCTTTGCATAAGTTAAAAAAAGAAGTCTTTAGATTTTAAAATAAATAACATATTTGAAGTAAAAAAAAATCTTCCAGCTTCAGATGGCAATAAATTCTTTGAACAAGTACAGTTAATGTTTTAGAAAAAAGTGATATAATATCTCATGTATTCAAATACACAAAACTGACTACATTCAAGTTATTGGTTGTCTTCGTCCTTCTTATAGGGATGACTTGACAAGTGGCTATAAACTGAATATACAGCCCAGAAGCGTCAAAATCGTACTGCACACTGGTTCTCGAAACAATCTGCAATATTCTATTAAATGTTTTGCGTTTCGCAGATTTATACTGGAGGTTGATAAAACTTAAATAAAGCGAGTAAACTCTTAATTACTATTATTTTCATCATTTAACTACAGTCTATTGACCTCATCTTTGTTATCATCAAAGAAGTTTCGAACATTGTGTCCTCCGGTCTTGATTTGGTCCTTGTTGATGCGGAGGCAGACTGTTCCAGTTCTGCAAATTATATCTAAGAACCTGTCGTCTAGTTCTTAGTCAGTATTATTCAGTTATTTCTGGCCTCGATTTCTTTGAGTCTAAGTACACACTACCCTGCCCTGCCCAGGAACTGAATTCGCAATTGCTATGTCACCAAATTTAGGATTTAATCAACTGGGCTATTGACTCGTGGAGAAATTGGAGCATTAAACCTAACCTGTCTGCTGATGGATGCTGCTGTGCTTGTCATACTTGAATGTACTCACCGACATTCTTTTTTTATTGTGGCTGCTGCTGTTGATACTTGCTGCTATTTTTTCTTTATTAACTGCTCCCATATCGTTTTTTATAAATCCTCATAGCCTATTATATGTTCTGATTCTTTCACATTATCTTCAGTGTTACTCTATGTCTAGTATCTTTGTTTTATTACACTTTGATTGATGACTACACTTTTCTTTCCCTACAAGATCAGCCATACCTTATTTCATCGTTTCACCCCTAATTACAGTTTCTTGATGTTACTCTTTGTGTTACATTTTTAGGTCGGCAGTTCAGCCTTTATATTCTTTGCCGCAACTACAAGAGATAGAATACACGCAGTTCTTGGTCATATTCACCTCGATGTTAGGCTTGACTCATCAGAAATTTCCATGTTGGGTAGAGCTGCTTCTGAATCTCGCCTTGATTTTGCATGGATCACAGACATTCTGAATCTTTTCTGATAAGCCATAGACGCAAGGATCATAGCTTTCTAATACCCGCTCTTTCAAAAAATAATTATTTATAGTCAGATGCCACACAATGCTCAAATTAATTCTGAATGCGTCCTGATTTCTTAAACGCCTGGGGTCTATATTATGATAATGTATAACTATAATGACTGCGTAACTATTGTTTTAAGGTATGAATGGAAACAATAGAAAGTCCTTATTTTTTTAAAGAGTGGGTAAAATGAAGATCGGGATAAAAAGTACCCGGATAACCACATTGCCAAAATAAAAAATAAAAATAACAGTAGATAAAACGCTACGATATTAAGGAGATTTTATTCTCGTTTAATCTTCAGTAAATATAATCTGATACTTCGTGTATTAAAACACATAAATAATATAACTGTTTGGTTTGGTTTAGTTTATTTTGTTTTACGACATATCAACCTCAATGGGTAATGTCTTATCTTATCAATTATTTAATGGCGACAACATTTTTATTGCTGGTAATATTTTTTTTCCAAATATATATTGTTGTTAATATTTTTTCAAAAATGTATAACTGTTATTTTTTTTCCAATAATGTATTGCTGGTAACAATTTTCTTTCCAAAAATTTATTGCTGTTAATTATTTTCCGAAAATGTATTGCTGTTAATATTTTTCTTTTTCAAAAGTGTTCTGCTGGTAATAACTTTTCAAAGTATTGCTGGTATTAAAACCAATTTTTATACTTTCACAGTGTTTTTACCACTTTTGGAGAGTTAACATTTTGCCCATAGATGGGTCCATGACAGGTACTACCAACCTGTGTCAGGGTGGACCTGGCAGCACCAGCAATTAGGAGATGGTTCGATGCTCCTTAAAACCTCCCGATCAAAGGCCTTGATGTTGGATGTAGCTTATTCTCTTACCCAGGACGCAGATGCAGTTTATTGTCATACCCAGGACGCGGATGTAGTTTATCGTCTTACACAGGATGCGGATGTAGATTATCGTCTTACCCAGGATGCGGATGTAACTTATCGTCTTACCCAGGACGCGGGTGTAGTTTATCGTCTTACCGAGGATGCGGATGTAGTTTATCGTCTTACCCAGGACGCGGGTGTAGTTTATCGTCTTACCCAGGATGCAGATGTAGTTTATCGTCTTACCCAGGACGCGGATGTAGTTTATCGTCTTACCCAGGATGCGGATGTAGATTATCGTCTTACCCAGGATGCGGATGTAATTTATCGTCTTACCCAGGATGCGGATGTAGATTATCGTCTTACCCAGGATGCGGATGTAGATTATCGTCTTACCCAGGATGCGGATGTAGTTTATCGTCTTACCCAGGACGCGGATGTAGTTTATCGTCTTACCCAGGATGCGGATGTAGATTATCGTCTTACCCAGGATGCGGATGTAATTTATCGTCTTACCCAGGACGTGGATGTAGTTTATCGTCTTACCCAGGATGCGGATGTAGATTATCGTCTTACCCAGGATGCGGATGTAATTTATCGTCTTACCCAGAACGCGGATGTAGTTTATCGTCTTACCCAGGACGCTGATGTAGTTTATCGTCATGCTCAGGACGCGGATGTAGTTTATCGTCTTACCCAGGACGCGGATGTAGTTTATCGTCTTACCCAGGACGCGGATGTAGTTTATATTCTTACCCAGGACGCTGATGTAGTTTATCGTCTTACCCAGGACGCGGGTGTAGTTTATCGTCATATCCAGGACTTACAACTGTTTGGTAAAATAAAAATATTTGATCGAGTTGTTAAATAAAATTAAATATATTTTTTAAAAAAATTCCACATTTATATTTGAAATATGTTTGCTAACATCCAGGGTCATCCTTTAGCACAGATTACTCTTAAGTAATGTTTTTATTTTGTTGCTATCTCCCTCAAATCGTTTACTTGAATGTGGCGGATCGTTGAGCGAGATATCTCAGGTGGAATCATTGCAATTAACTTAACACCTTCATTTATTTCGAAAAGCTTCTCCATAAATTTCACAAACTTTTGTATTTGAATCTCATTCTCACTATTTTTAATGTAAAAAATATATTGTTGGATATTTATTTTACAGTTAGAATGCGGAACCAAAATACACCAATATAATATTTTTTTAATGAAATATATTCTATCAATTTCAAAAAGGATCGTTTTTAATATTATTTAATCTAATATAATTTAAGGTTTAAATAAAAAACGAACATTTAGGCAAACAAAATATGTTTTACTTATAATTTACCAGCAGTGGTATCATGAGATTTTCTTAGTGAAAACACCAGATATCTGCACACCTTCAAACACTGTTGGCGATGCTTTTAGTGATGCTTCTTTTCCGATCGAAATTCTTATACATATCAAGTATTTTGCGAGGGTTTTACGAGAGATTCAAAATGAAATCACACCACACCTCCTTGATGTTAATGCATGCACCGAGCTTTCACACCAGAAGTAATTGATATTATTTTACAATTACAGGACAGATTGAGGACAGAAGGGTGTGATGCAGCGAGTAATTTGCCTAACGAGATTGTGCTAATCAGTGGAAGAGTATAGGACAAAGAGGAGTGTAAAAGTATCAAACGTTGTTTCCAGTAACAAAAGGACAAGAAATTGTCGAGAGTCATGAGTGCCTACGTCCGGAAAAAATATGATATATAGCAATTGATAATAATAATAATAATAATAATAATAATAATAATAATAATAATAATAATAATAAAAAGTTACTGTATTATTTACATTATTCGGATTGTTATCCTCGATTTGATTGCCATGTTCACAACGTTTCGGCCGTTGTACGCTTTCGAACCGAAACCTTTATTTCGTCCACCGGGGTAGATTGTGCTAGTTCCACGTGCCATACCTCTTCCGGATGACTTAGTTGTTTCTCGAAGACATTTTCTACTAAACTTCGTAATGTGTGAGATGTACTTCTGAGTACAATATTTGTATTTTAAAGGTATGCGCTACCATGAACGCCTTCAATGAATCTTTCGGATCTTTTTCCAATCAATCCGAAGATTCCAACTACAACTGGAATTATTGATGTCCTCATGTGCCACATTTTGTAAATTTCTATTTTGAGGTCCTTGTATGTTGATATTTTTCTTTGATCTTCAAAGATACATTACAGTCTGCAAGAAATGCCATGTCAATAAGAAAGCACATTCTGTTCTTGTGGTCTTTGATCACGATGTCTTGGCGATTAGCTTTGATTGTTCTGTTTGTGAGTATTGTAAGGTCCCATGAAATGGTTACAGGTCCTCCGTAACCAGGTTCATACCAATTCTTGCAGTTTCCATTCTGTAAAAATTGCATATTTTCCAGTGCAGATATTGGCCCACTCTGTCATGCCGGATTTTATATTCAGTGGGCGTTACCACTGTGCAACCTGATACAAGACGGTCAGTTGTTTCACAGAATTTGTATTTAGGGTCAACACAATTTTTCAGTATGTGTGCTTGATTATTTAAGTTAGCAAACATTGATCCTGTGCAGGAAAAATAAAACTTTTGGTTTCAGCTTTTAACCCTGTACTACGTAGTCGTTGATGGGTACAAGATCTGTCTACATGAACTTGTTTGGTACGGGAAGGGTATTGACCATAGAAAAACTTATCTTGCCATCGTTTTTGCATGTGGTACATTGCATTTGCTTTCTTTGTTAGATCGCTACAGTTGGTGTATTATGTTTTTTTTGCACTTCTTCATCCACTTGTAAATTCCTTTTGTATTTGTTGACTTCCTTTATTACTAAATAAAGTTTCTCATGTCTTTCATGATCTTTGACACAGATCCGCATGTAGTCTTCTGTAGCTACGAGCTATCTTTTAAAGACCGATTGTTGTAACTTTGTAAGACAATTCTAGTTGAACTAATCCTCCGCCTCCTTCGGATCTGGGCACATACTAACTATCAACATCAGCCTGAGGATGATGCATGCAGTGACAAGTGAGAAGGTTTATCGTTTTGACATTCATTCGATTAATGTTAGCTCTGGGTCAATTAAGGATGTTGAAACTGTATTGCACCACAGGGACAGCCAAAGTGTTGCATTTGGCTTTGTTTTCTTTTTTTTTAAAGTATTTTTCAGCTGCAGTCGGTATATTATACTTTACTTGCATTTCTTCACCTACTTGAAACTCCATTTTGAACTTGCTGGCTTCCATTATTATTATTATTATTATTATTATTATTATTATTACTACTACTATTTTTGTTGTTGTTGCTGTTATATGGTAAAAACGTTCAGAAAGAAAATGTCTCTCTTATCGGAAGAGAGGTAGGAAATTAGTAAATACTCCATTTTTGGTCAGATGTGACTCTCGTGAAGACAATTAATGCCAGATTTTTTCCCAGCAACTTTAGCGATGTATATAGGAATTCCATTCGGTCAGGAGTGAGCTCCAGTTTAAATAGACGTTCCAGACCCCCTGATTGAAAGTAGAAACTGTCATCACGACAGGAGAAAACCCATGGTTTGTTTGCTCTGTGATGCTGAACCGTTCGATTTTTTTTAGAATTATTGAATGCTACAGTTCAGTTTTTACTATTCTCTTCGGAAGTTTTCCCAGTGCTCCATTAACGACCGGCATGACTGTCATTATTATGAGAGTAATACTATAGACTATGTATTATGAGTAGTGACAATGATCACAGCAAGATAATGATTCATGATTTAATCTTCATAAAAACCAAGATGATAAAGATATTAAATATTTTGGATTTAGGATTCGTTTGAAATGCCAGCATTGCGGTGCCCGGGTGGTAGGGAAGATCCTTGTCCCCACCCCCGATACAAACAGCGATTTCCAAGGAGTAGAATCGGAAAAGAAATAATCTATTTGGACAGGCTGAAAAGAAAGAAAAATAAACGAAAGTGAACATACAGAATAAACAAAGAAAGCAGAGATACAGAAAAAAAGGATTAATCTCGAAGATTTTACGGCAGAGTGCCCATTCGCCTTATTGGCCGTGTAATCTTCCTTCTCATTTCGCGCGCTTTTCATGTGGACCTGCCGAACAGGCAAGGAAAATGGGAAGTGCTTGTGCCTTCAGCTGGCCAGTAATTTGCTTCACACAAGCACAATCCAACTGTGAAATTAAACGCAACATTCCCAGAAAAGAACTGGAAGGACTTTTTGCAGGATATCAACATTAATGGATTATTTTTTCTTTTCATCTCAGCAAGTTTGATTTTCTCATCTTACTTTTAGTTTTACCAGCACATCGATGCAACGATGATAAGAACTAACATTTCAGTGTATGTTTGCTTCTTCTATGTGCCGTGTCCCTAAAGGACGTTGTCCATGATGACTCTTTACAATTTCTTATCCTTTGTAGCTATTAATAAATTTTGTCTTTTTGTTTTCTCTCCTAAACCTTGTTTCGCCATCCATTTATTGAAGATCTTTAGGTAGGTTATGCGTTGTTTTCCTCTATCACTATTACCATCAAACTGTCTTGTGGGTATCAAATTTTCCAAGCCCTCTTGCCTCATTATGTACCCCAGAAATTTCAACTGTCTCTTTCTGCTTCCATTTCCTTAAAGATTTCACAACGTTCAGTCCATACTATCCTCAGCATCCTTCTGTAGAATCAAATTTTTGTTGCCGCATGTCTTTACCTCATCTGTGATAAAACTATATAGCATTCATTGCTATATAGGAGGACTAATATTGTATAACAGATTAGCCTTCATTGTGGTACGGTTCCTTAATAATTTGCTTAACTTTTCGAAGGCAAAACTTTCCTGAATTTTTCTTTTCACTGTTGCACGTTCATTGTCTTTCATAATTCTTACACTACGCGCACTGATATACGACAAATATTCTTTTCTTCTTGTATGTGCTGTGTGACTTAAGGGCATAGGTGATCATGGCTCTCCACACTTGCTTGTCCTTTGTAGCTTTTAATTACTTTTGTTTTATTGTTATCTCTCCGAAACTTTGTTGCAAACTCGAAATCACTAGGTATGTTAAGCTTTGTTTTCCTCTGTCCATTTTACCTTCAATCTGACCTGTGAGTATCAAATTTTCCAAACGCTCTTTCCTTATTACAAACCCTAGAAATTTCAACTGTCACTTTTTTATTCTATTTGTAAGTGTCATTTTTTCCATTTTCCATAAAACTTCCTAATTTTTCACGTGTCTAGTCTTTTCTATTCTCAGCATCCTTCTGTAAAATCACGTTTCTGCGAGTATCAAATCTCCCAAAACATTTTCTTCATCATATCCCCAATAAATTCCGCCTGTCTCTTCCTGATATTAAGTATAAGTGTCTTTTTGCGTTCATGATTACCCTGAATCTATCAAAGAAATTCAGAATGTGTAAAAATAGATGACAAACACTTCAAATATATCGGTGTCAGTTATATCAAATTGAGCATAGGTCATCAAGAAAATTGAACATGGAATACGCTACGCTAGGAACAGTTTTGTTCAGAATCTCAAGATGCTCCACCCCCCAAAAAAGAAAAAAAACATTCACGTAAGAAATCGAGTAATATTCTGAAATAGCCTTGTCAGATACAAACGCTTATATACATGTCATGAATGGCTTCCAACTCTATTTACATTATTCGGATTTGTCGCCATATTTATTACAACGTTTCGGCCGTTGTCCTCAAGGACACATGGCACAGTGGATAAAGGCGTTAGTTAGATCCAGTGACAGGATCCTAAACTTAGCTAATCTGATTCGCGACCCATTCATTTATTACAGTTTACTCATTCACCGCAAGAATGTAACCGTCTCTTCTTCTCAAACTGCTTCTTCTCCCGCATTTCCCGTCTCTGGAACTCCCTTCCCCTTACTTGCTTCCCGATGATATAAACTTCAAATATTCAAGTGTAATGTCAATCGACATCTGAAAACCTGAGGTTGTTCCCCGTCCTTCTCTGTATTCTTTCCTCAAACACGCCTCTTTACTCTTGTTCTCAATCCTCTGTAACCCCTTGCGTGCTAGTGGCACTCCCGCCTTGCTTGGGGTGAATTGCCTTAAAAAGTACAACACATTCACAGAGCACTATTTACATTATTCTTAAGTACACATGGTCCAGTGGATAAAGGCGTTGGTTAGATCCAATGACAGGACCCAAAGAGTGTCAGTTCAATACCCGGTAAGGCAGTGGAGAACTTTCAGAGGGAAAAATTAACAGAAGATAACTGGTAACTGACACCCATTAAACATAGCAGGTGGAACTAGAACAGTCTACCCCAGTGAGCGAAATAAAGGGTTCAGTTCGACATTCCAACCACCTGAAGAAGGCCGGAGCGTACAACGGCCGAAACGTTGTAATAAATATGTCGAAAAAGATGAGGACAATAGTCCGAATAATGTAAATAGTGTATATAATACCTCATCTCAGAAATATAGACATGTGTCCAACTAGTTCAGAAATTTCTAAACGATCAGCTCTAGACATTTCTCAGATCAATGATCTAAAATGGCTTCAAGCGAATGAAACCGGTGGGCCATGAAGTAGACTGTCTTTCGTAGGATCTCGTAGACTGGCGCTACAGAATCACAAATAAAGAACTTAACTAAACATAAAAAACACGCCACTTGAAGACTTGCAACAGTTAAAATGGATAGTACATGTATCTCGAAGAGTAAATAATAACAAGATGAAGATGTTCACTTTCCACACTATCTGAAACAAAAGATTAGTAAGTAAACTCCCGTGAGTACTAAAAAGAGCGGTGACAGTGGAGTTGGGAAACCTATTTCTCTTAATTAATGTCTAAGGTTTCCTGTACGGAAACGGTCAATCTCACTTTTAGCATTGCCATTATCCTAACATAGACCTTCGATCTTTAAATTTACCAGCAGGCAACTATAGAAATAAATAATTCATAAATTGTGCAGAATAAGGATCCCAAGGCTCGGAGATGCCAAAAAGAAGTTGTAAGGTGCGATTCTTTTAAGGGATGAGACGAAGTTCTCAATTTAATAAAGAAAGAAAAAATATATACTGAGGTTGCAAGGATCTCAAATAAGACGAAATCTTTCTCTCTCATGAATTTTATTGTAGTATATTGTTGTATTATCGACTATTATTAGCATTATCTTATTGTTCCTTAAAAGATCTTAAGAACAAATCATCTATAGATCATATAATTTCTTTAACAGTATATTCTTATTATTGGCAGGCTTACGGTTACATCATGTTGAAACATCTATTTCCGTACCGAAGTTAAGCAACGGTGAACCTATTTAGTACTTAGATGGGTAACAGCTTCGGAATACCAGGTGCTGTAAGCTGGGATGTGCAAATGGTGTAATGGATAATGGTTTCGAACTGTTAATCAGAGAGCCGAGTTCTAATTCCCGTTGGGTTCGATATATTAACTTACGCGCAAATACCCTTGGGAAAGTTACGAATCCATCTCTTCTTCCCCAAGCTATGGGTTAATTAGTAATTATCACTAAAAAAATTATTACAATATAAAAATATTTTTTGGCTTTAAATAAGCTGGAAATGGTTGATAAACCGTAAATAAGGAATCAATAAAAACCTTATTATTGTTCTACTGTTCTTCAATGGAATGTGTTCAGACAAACCACATTCCTTACTTCCACCAGTTCTAACCTGCACAGCTAAGACCACGACATGCAACGTACGTTGTAGCGATCTACCTGCCCCATTTCCTTTGTATTCCATTGATGAGAAGTAAATTCCACTCGAGCAGGTTCTTCCCACAAACCGGGAATTTGTGGAACCGACTCCCAAGAGGATACTTCCCCGATCATTACAGTCTTAATATGGGTTAGCCGTGACATTCCTCGCATATCTCATAAACTCTGTAACATTCCACATCGAGTGGCTCTAGGGTCTTGTACAGGGTGAACGAGATAAACTGGGAATATTAAATTTATAAAAAAAAACATTGAATTTTAAATTCCGTTCGTGCGCAACATGTAGTCGCATAAACGTAAACAATCGTAGTCCTAGGAAGTCGCACCAAAATATATCGTTATCCCATATATATATATATATATATATATATATATATATATATATATATATATATATAGTCCAATGCAATCCGAAGGGATGAAACGCATCACACGAAAAACATTTTCCCCTTTCTCATATATACAGGGCGTGTTAAGTAAATTGCTGCCATTTTTAATTTCACGCATGCGCGTTGTTTGTTGTTAGGGTCATTTGGGCACCCTCTGTGGGGAAAAAAGAGCACCATGAAAGCAATTCACTCCGCCAAAAATTTAGAAAAGATAAACTGTACTGCTTGGTTTACGCACTGGAAGCTCGAATACGAACATTGCAGAGTATTTGTATGCAAATTTTAGGACAGTGAAGAGGATACGGAAAGAGTTGAATGAGTCTGATGCTGATTACGAAGGTACGGCAGATGGGAAAACTTACTCTGATAGCTGGTGAGGGCCTCAGACTAAACACAGAGGCCTGCATCAAGTGCCTTGAGTGAGTAGTACTGCCCTGGGCCAAGGATGTTATTGTTGGAAGACCCTATGTCTGGCAACCGTGCCACACAAGCAGGAGAAACCAGTCATTGCTGTCAGCCATTTTTTGCCATTACATCACCCCTTACCTCTGGCCACCTAACTCCGCAGACAGAAATCCTCTTGATTATTATGTGTGCGGCGCAGTTGAGCGAGAGACCAACAAAACTCCTTGTTACACCAAGATGTACTGAAGGCAAAGATTATGACAGCACTCACCAAATTAAACAAAGAGACCGTCCACAAGAGTTACAGCAACTTCAGAAGTCACCTGAAGGCCTTGGCTGAAGTTAATGCCGAATTTAATGAATAAATTTACTCTTTAGCATTTCAAGACAATTTTGTGTAATTTTGTTATATATATATATATATATATATATATATATATATATATATATATATATATATATATATATATATATATATCTGTTAAAATGAAATGACTGTGTTATTTTCATTTTTGCGTAATTTACACGACGAGGCGACTTTTTATTCATCACACCATATATATATACATATATAAATATATAATAAAATAAAATATAATAAAAAAAGACTCAAGCACTAATATTCCATGATTATAATTTATTACATTGGAATCGTAATCACGATCCAATTCATCAGACCTACAAATCTGGAATATTAGTGTTTGAGACTTTTTTTATTATATTATTACTCTGTCCTGGACATTGAGTTCTACCTGGAATCTATCCTCTTGGAAATATATTTATATATATTTATATATATATATATATATATATATATATATATATATATATATATATGTATGTATATTGACCACTAATATTATCAATATATATATATATATATATATTGCAAGGCAATGTTTTTACAATAAAAGTAGTATTGACTAATCGATGTTAGTATGATTATCAGGCTATATTTATATGATAAATATAGCCTGTCAATTTCTGTTTATGTCATCTGATTTTATTAGAATTATTATCAATATCTTATTTGGTAATGAAGGGTCTGATTGTACTTTTCGTTGTTTTGTCATTATATTAAAAACAAATATATTGAATTATTATACAATTATTCTAAAGACACTCATAAATCGTCAGAAGGATTTCGCCTGAAAAGCGAGACACGATCTTGTAAAGTTACTGAGTGAAAAAGACACAGTTGAAAATGGTTAAACGTTGAGCAGGGCTCAATCAAAAACGTAATGTTTTGGCTTCTATTGCTTGCAGCAGAATTATAGATCGCTTCACAATTGATGATGACATCAAGATAAATTCAGAGAATTAGTGAAAATTCTTGGAAAGCCACAGATCCCAACCTTAAGTAAAAGTGTATGTTTCTGTAAGACAATTCTTTTCATCTTTCCAAAAGTGGGTTTAAATGATAATTAATGTAATGGGTCACTTTTTCATTTTTCAATATAATGAAAGCTTCGTTATTAAAAGAGAATAATATGAGAACGGGAAACTCAAGCAAAGAACATATCTGGGAAGTAATGTGAAAGTTGTAAGATAGAAACGGTAATAAAATCAATGACCGAAAATCTGATGAATTTTAAAGCATTTCAAGGGATGCATATTAACATGTAAAAGAGTAGTATTCAAATGCGAGTTTGGATGTTTTAATAAATATAACCGCCGAACTTATAATTTGGGGTTTATTCATAAATAAAAAATTGTTTCGTTTACTTTGTTTATATCATGAAACCTAATACACTTCAAACAATTTATCAATATTTTCTACTGTATTTGTAAAAAAAAATGACGATTGATATAATCCGCAATTCGCACGATATATTGCTAATTAGTTTCTGAATAGCAACTTATTATTACAAAACTGACGCAATTAAAATCATCAAAATAATAACAAAATAAATAAAAATAGAGTATGTCTATATTTCTGAGATGAGCTATGATGTACAGTATTTACATTAGTCGGACTATTGTCCTCATCTTTGTCGCCATATTTGTCACAACGTTTCGGCCGTTGTACGCTCCGGCCTTCTTCAGGTGGTTGGAATTTCGAACTGAACCCTTTATTTCGATCCTCAAGGACACATGGCACAGTGGATAAAGGCGTTGGTTAGATCCAGTGACAGACCCAAAAGAGTGTGAGTTCAATACCCGGTTAAGGCAGTGGAGAACTTTCAGAGGGAAAATTAGCAGGAGATAACTGATAACTGACATCCATCAAACATGGCTCGTGGAACTAGAACAGTCTACCCCAGTGATCGAAATAAAGGGTTCAGTTCGAAATTCCAACCACCTGAAGAAGGCCGGACGTACAACGGCCGAAACGTTGTGACAAATATGGCGACAAAGATGAGGACAATAGTCCGACTAATGTAAAAACTGTACATAAAAATAGATAATTAAAAATTGTAAAAAATATTTATTAACCAATAAACTTCTGAGTTTAATAGATCTAAATTTTAGCTTACTTGATAAACTTATACTCTATAAATATTCGTCGCGTAGAGTTGGTTTTCAGTGTTTTAGTAAAACTTTGTCAAGTGTTGTTGCTGTACACAGACTGATTACTCATACCTTTTGTACAATTAATTATATTTATTGTAATTTTATGCAATCAAGTAGATTAAGCAAATCAAGTAAAACATACGAACAGGGTTATGTAAACAAAATATTATTAGTAGTAACAACACAACTCTCATTTGCTAACTGCTGGAAAATTACTTCTATAAAACAACGTAAATACTTGACTCTCTCTCTAAGTAGGCACATTCATTTTTTTCACTTATACTAACGCATTTATTTCTGTTGTCTTGTAGAAAACAAAAAGAAAATATTTTTGTGGGACTTTTTTTTATGAGGATCTTTGTAATCCGTTTCTTTCAACTTGAAGGAAAACAAATACTCAATAATAAAATTTATTTAAATTTTTGTAGAGCTTTGTTTAAGGATTATTTCTTTCTTCGCTTTTCACCCGCTTAGTCTTTTACAAATCCGTCGACTGCTGCCGAACATTTCCACCTACCAAATTCCACACATAAGGCTTGGGTCAACCAGCTATAGTTTTCAGACCCTTTCTAACGATACCATACACTGCCATTGTCTTCGAAGACCGATATGAAATTACCTCCCTGACAAATTGACTATTCAACGTAGAACTCAACGTCAGAATTCACACGTTCTGGTAAGTCGGCCACACGCCCATATCTAGAAATAAATTTCTTTCTTTAAAGAAGCTCATTTGTCTTTTAGGTTTTTCGAAATGTTGATCATAGCTTTGTCCATAAGGTAAGGCATATTATTTAATAATGCTTATCGTAGATAGATGATTGCCAAAAGTAATTGCTAGTGGGTTTGGTCCTTTCCGAGTGCCTCACTTTTGTGATTTTGATGTTAGACTCAATCCCTAAAGCAGTAGTTAGCAGTAGTTATGGCCGACACGGAATATCACGCTACTGCATCCTTTTACAAAACTAAGCTGAACTTTGTAAATATCTTTATATGTTTTATGTGACACGCCTCACAGACTAACAGAAAAGACTTCGCGCGTAGTATCCTTCACAGAATCCAGATACAGGGTTGCCTAGAAGTATTACCTCCTAGTCCATGGTGGAGATTTCCATGCTTCATCCGTTGTCAGTGTTTGTCCTGACAGAGGAACAGGAGATCGGCACTGCTGCACCAGGAAAAAATGGACTCTCTTACCGTCACACGAGAATGTAGAGTCCACTTTCGAAGAAGGCCCTAAAGCACACGTATCAACTGGATGACGGTGATTGACAAAATACAGAGAGAAATAAGTAGTAATATTACCTATATGAGATACTCATTGTGTTGTGCTTTCATTTATAATGTAGTATGATAAATTCTTCCATAATGTGACAACTAGTGCGATATTAATCTTGTAGGCCATTGCAAATTGAATGAATTTGAATTTCAACGAGCGTCCCACTGTCAGATTTAATATCTTAAAGTATATCACTCAATGAAATTAATTTATCTTCAAACTCTGAGACTACAAAATATTGTGATTATATTTTAAAATAATCTACACACTTTTTTTGCTAGAATTCACTCTAAAATAAACTATTTATCTAACTTAAAATATCAAAGGTAGGATTTATTAGAGAACCAAAACAAAAAATTAATTTAACTCCAGCATTTACAAATATGGGGACAAAAACACATTCATATAATGGAAAAGAAGATGAGACAATAAGTTGGGTTGGGTTTTCTAGTTGACTGTTTTTTCTAGTTGGTGTATAGAGTTCTTGTAGATTTGTTTGCAGTAATAAAATTGTGACTATATTTGCGACCAGGAAAACATCAGAGAATGCGTTTCTGTTTTTAATCTTTTAGGTCGTACGGTCTACGAAGAGTTTTGCTGAAAGATCTATGGTGTTCAATTTTTTCAATATATCAGCAATATTCCATGAGAGAAGATGAATTTGTTATTGTTAACAGATGCTCAATACTGATATATATATATATATATGTATATATATATATATATATATATATATATATATATATATATATATATATATATAATATATATATATATATATATAAATATATATATATGGGCGTGGTCATGTCCGCGTGTGTATGATGCAAATATAGTTTTAAGTATGCTATATTTATGGGTAAAAGTGCTCATTTTCAAGGATAAAGTGTGTATAAATATAAAGGTGACAGTCTATTTCATGCTTGAACGGAAAGATGATTGAGTACAAGCATGGAACAGTATCTTACCATAAATATACATATATATATATATATATATATATACATATATATATATATATAAAACACACACACACACACACACACACACACACACACATATATATATATGTATATATATATATATATATATATATATATATATATATATATATAATAAGTACAGACGCTCCTTAAAAATCCATTCGGTTATAATTTTTTTCATGAATATCCAAATATTAATTTCTTCAGACCGAAGTTTTTTTTAAAAAGTGTTCGTTCTGAAGTTATTATTATTATTATTATTATTATTATTATTATTATATTGGTCTGTTCTCCCATTGAGATCTTTTTGGATAAATGTCCTCCTTTGAATTATCCCTACCAATTATCAATTAATATTACACACACACACATATACACACGCACGCACACACGCACACACACACACACGCACACACACACACGCACGCACGCACACACACACACACGCGCGCGCACACACGCACACACACACACACAGACATATATATATATGAGATAACGATATATATTTTAATACATCAAGAAAAATATTGGAGGAGAATGCATGACAAAGTGGAAAATTTTGTCTCATAACGCGTTTCAAATTTATTCCGATGAATTCCTAAATGACGAAAACCTTTTCCTCTTTGTCATACATATATATATATATATATATATATATATATATATATATGTGTGTGTGTGTGTGTGTGTGTGTGTGTGTGTGTTTGTGTGTATGTGTGTCTGTGTGTGTGTGTGTGTGCGAAATCTTGCCAAGAATTCATGCTTTTGTCAATCATTTCTTTGGTCACATCAAACAAGAATGGTTCTTGGCATTTTGCTCCTTTCTTAGTTCTAATGTCTCTTGCCATTGGTCCCGCGTGAATCTTCCCAATCTTAATCAAACAAAGGAGCCTTTCGGTTATAATTTTATATCGATTAATAAGTGCATGATATGGAAGGGTGAGAAATGATTTTAATGTCTTGGGAACCAATAAACTGTCAAATAATTTTCACACCCCATTTCGTTTACTGCTACCCAATCATATCCCATTTGGAATGTAGCCATTTTTGCAATGCCTTGGGCATTGAAAGTCAAGAAGGAGCTTACGGCCATATCCTGTTGAAACAATTGTCTGATCACCAAAGTTAAGCAACGTTGAGTCTGATCAGACCCTTTTGAGAATACAAGGTGCTGTAATCTTGGATATGTGCCTGGTGTAATAACGGATCGGAATAAGAAATCGAAGAACTGAGTTCCAATTCCAGTCGGGTTCGCTGTATTCATTTGTGAAAATATTTTTAGGAAAGGTATGAATCCACTTTTAATCTCCCCAGCTATGGATTAAGCAGTAAGGATTTTAGCGGAAAATCATTATCATCTTCTAAAAAGTGTTACTACATGCAATATTACTTGCAAAACAAGAAAAGGATTATTTTCACAATCTAAAAATATATTTCGGCATTAATTAACCTACAAAATATTGATAAACAGTAAAAGTCAAGAAGAAACAATTGGTTTTGTTAAGGACTTAATTGCAAGGATTACTGACAGAACAAGGTTATTTTATATTAAACATAAATATTCGTAAACTTAGGCGACATTGCAAATAGAAAAAGAGAATAACATAACTATATAAAAATAAAATAACTTTATTGGACAGAAACAATTTTTAATGTTGTTTTAACTGATCTGACAGTCGAGTAGAATCATTCGCAAAGTAGATTCTATGACTAAAATTCCAAAATGCTATGAGGTTATTTTATATGACTTACAGTCGGAAACGAATTGTAAGGGAAATTTGAGATTTGTCAGTAAAAAAAAATGCCCACGTCTTCTCTTTTAGAAATTACAATTGAGAAAAAATACTGGAAGATTAAATATACAGAATAACACATGAAAAAAAAAACGTTATTAACTCTGTATTGTATCGAGATAAGATTTATTTCGTTCTTTAGCACTGCATTCAGTACTGACAATAAAAATAAATATCACGTTTGGACAACCATATGATATATTATTATTCAGACCGGTAAATGTTGTTAATATTATTTATTATAAACAGAGCATTTACTTAAATATTTCTGCCTATAAAAATAACGTATAACAATAAAACACTCACATAATAATAAAAAAAAAGTTCTTTTCGTCTGTAGAGCTTCTTTTTTGTTACTTATCTAAATTTCATTCACTCTCTTATCAATAGTTTCAGAAATTGGATCATATCCAGGAAGGCATATTTTCATTGGATATCGTGAGTTCAATCCCACGTAATATACACCAGCTTACAGAAGAGGCATCGCGAAATAAATATAGGACTTTTTCCTTTTTTATATATTATATATATATATATATATATATATATATATATATATATATATATATATATATATATATATATATATATATAACCAAGCCAAGTAATATGAGAACAAATGGAGTATAATTCGACTGTATGTAATATTTAATTTAAAAAAGAACTCAATGCATATTAGAACTAAATATTATTTATTTTAGGATATTAAAACATGTTAAAAATCGTTACACAATTGCAATTATGCTTCAACACACTGAACGTGTCTCTTCAGGCGATGTTAGACAACTGGCGAATGAAAGATTAATTTAATTTCGAAAAGCAGAATATTATAAAAATAGACTAGTGAGCTTTGCCGTGATTAACCAATCGTATGCGAATTACGCTAAATTCAAAGTCACCAGAAATATTCTTTTTATTATAGGTCATGACACGAAGTTGTCTGCATATAAATCCTAGACAATTTCCTTATGGACAGATGCAGATTGTTACATTATTTCGTATGATGTATCGAAGTTTGACGCTCAAACTTCCCAAGAAGCAAAAGCGAAAGAGATGGGGAGGTAATTTACCATAATGCTGGCCAGTTATATGATCGTTCAGCTCCTTACATGTGTGTGTGTGTGTGTGCCTGTGTGTGTGTGTGCGCGTGTAGGGCCATCCCTTCAAAGGGTTTAACACTGTTAAGCGATTTTTGCTCTGTCTAGGCAATCAAGGCTTTGAGCAATTTATTTTCGAGAAGGTAATTTTGCCTTTAGACCTTATTTCTTTTTCTTTTTTTCACTATTGTATTTTATGTCTGCGACTTTATATGAATAAATGATTTAGGTTTTGCCAAGTTGTCTGTTAATTCATCAACGATTTTTTTTGTTTTTCTTTAATATATATATATAATTTTTAAGACATTTTTATGTTTTTTTGCTAACTGAACACTCCTCTGTGGCCAAAACGGTTACAGCACGTTAGGCTATATGACGGTTCCGTATAGGATACATGTTCGATTCCTGTCGGAGGACGAATATTTTCTATGAAAATTTCTCGGACATTCAGGCCGGTAAATGTTGTTTAATACTGTTTATTATAAAACAGAGCATGTACTTTAATATCTGTATCTATAAAAAGAATGTATAAACATGAAAATGTCTTTAAAATAATTGTCGGACTTTGTCCATTTTATTACATGTGTGTATGTTTTATCACTGTGTTAAAAATAAGTTTCTGTCATTAATAGGAGTAGATAGGTACACACTCCTCCCCAGTCTTTTAAACAGGAATAAATGCGTGTCCCTTGTTTCCTGCTTACGATTGGATTTCCTGTTCTTTCCGAAGTGTACTTTAAATATCTACTTCCAACTTCTCCACTTAAACTCTAATATCATATTTACTATTTATTTTTCCCTGATAGGAATAGAATTAGGCAGGTTTGTCTATCGCCCGGCTCACACTCTTCCGCTGTCTTTTGAAGAGGCGTAGAGATTTATCTCTTGTTTCGCTTTTTTGGAATTGGTCCCCGATTCCTTCTAATGTCATTTCATTCTCTTTCACTCCCATTAACCCCTCTTGCGTCGTAGTGGCATTATCGCCTTGCTTGAAATGAACTGATTTTAAATAAACTGTCCGGACCTATCTATGCAAGTATGATGTCAGAGCTGATATCTAATATCTAAATCTGGATGGAAAAGAAAGGGTAAATGGTTTTGTTTAGAGTTTCGATTGTTTAGAGTTTCGATTCCTACCTGATGTTTTCATAAGGGAATACTAATGATTACAAATGAAATGGTGTAGACGTTTCTTAACAAAGTCCTCTCGTATACAAATGTGTACGTGTTCTTTCAGGGCATATTTATGCGTTACAGTGTGTATATTCAAATATTTGATACATTGTTTTGTTTGGACCTATTTCCTAATCTTTGTTGTCTTTTCTTTCACCCCTGTTTTTCTTACGTGTCTACCGCATTCAGTAACTGACGGTATTGGAGAAAACATTATATTTAACCCTCTAGCATATCTTGTTTTCATTCCTATTTCAGTCACGTCTCGTTTTGGCCAACGTTCTTCCCCGTCGTATTCAGATGTCTGTCGGATTCATTAAACTTCCGGTAATGTTACACAAAACTGTACATCTAAGCCTGCAAGTCTATCCTATTCTCATTCTAATGCTTATCACGTTCCGTGTCACCCGGGTTAGCACTTTAAAAGGAATTAATTCTTTCTGATAATGCCAGTATGATTCTTCATTGAGCCAGTATATTTTTACGCACTACCGAGCAGCGGGATTGAACACAGAAAAATGAGGGCACTAATGATCTTTTAGCACTGTTTTTATACACTAGACCAGGGGTTTTCCACCTTGATAGCCCCCTTCAGAATTTGTCAGAATGCCATTGCCCCTCTCCTTTTCGAAGTGGCAGGCCAGATAGGCCAGATTCTATAATTGCTCTCCTCCCACTACTCTAAATTTACAGTGCTGTTCGATAAAAGTGACTCAACTGATTTTTTTTACTTAAAAATTTTTCGCCTACTGTTTTTTTGGGTCAAACTAATTTTTAATCTTACTAATATAAAGACCCCTTACCGACCACCTAGTAAAAAGTATACTCACCCTAAGGTATTCTATTGATAATTATAATTTTGGATATAAATGAGATTTAGGGAAAAACTCATTTATTTCCTGCAACTAGTAATAAATAGAAACATAACCGAACAGCTTTAAATAAAGAATAATAGAGGTATAATTTATTTATAATAGGTAATATAGTTCGAAATATTTAATAATCTATGGGTCCTCCTTTATTTTGAATAACATTTTTAACCCTTATTGGCATTGACTTGATTAGGTTCTGGCAAATCTCATCTCCAAGCATTGAATTCCATTCGGCTATGAAATTCACAATCAAATCCTCTTTGTTGCTCAATTGCTTTCTCGAGGGCCTGTACTTTATAATGCTGCATAAGTTTTCTATGGGGTTGAGGTCAGGAGATTGGGGCGGCCATGTCATAACACTCACCTGCTTCTCATCAACGTATTCCTTCATCAATTTTGATTTGTGACAGGGAGCATTATCTTGCATAAAAATGAGCTTGGTGGGGTCGATTTGCACCCTTTCAGCAGAAGGGAGCAGACAAGACTCTAACATTCTCTTGTACTGCTCGCTGCTGAGGGTCTTTTCAATAGGTTTTAAGAAACCAGTTCCATGAAAAGAATAGCATCCCCAGAACATTATACTGAACGGATGCTTGACAGTACTTACTGCTAAATTCAAAAAGCTTTCAAAGCTTCTTCTTCGGATTTTAGATCGCTTATCCTTTGAATTTAGCTCAACTTTCGTTTCATCGGAGAAGAGAACATTTAGTAAAAAAAAAAAAAAAAAAATCAGGTGAGTCACTTTTATCAAACAGCACTGTACTGTGGTCACAATTCACTCCTGGAAATCCCAAATTCACCCCCGGGGTTGAATTTCACCCCTGTTGAGTACACCTGCACTCGACTATATGCAGGAAGGCAAGAAAAGACAGTGATATTTTTACCGGAAGTTGTGAGTTCATTCATATTGGATTATACGTGAATCAATAAGGTAGACAGTGATTTCGTTTTCCCACGAGTCATTAATGTCCACATAGGAATTCGTTGTATGTGCGTCAAAAAGATAGATATAGGTTTGTTTTGAATAGTGTAAAAAATGTGAATATAAGTTCGGTTTTAGGAATATAAGTTCGGTTTTAAGAACGTAAACATGAATAGATTAAACGGGTGGGGATTTTTTGGAGGTGGCGGGTGATGTTAAAATGGTGATGTAATCGGCATATCATTGACCATAACCAACAAGTTATTGTTCGTAGCAGAAATGATGACAGTATTCAAAGCACAATTAAAAAGAAATAGGTTAAACAATCCGGTAAATCTTTTAAATGAGACAAAACAACCCGATAAATCTTTTAAATGAGTCAAAAAGAAGACCGGAAGCTACGACAGTCGAAAGGTTGCACCAGAAACAGAAACGACACAGCTTTTATATTTAAAAAAAAAATCATTGCATAGTAACAATAGATTTTCGTCTCAGATATTCAAATATTTCTCATATTTTCGTCGGATTAAACTATAATTCTATTTAATTATTTTAAATTCTTTTGAAGCATTTTACCTCAAGCAAGGCGTCACAGAGAGTGAGAGCAAGAGTAAATAGTGGGGCTTGAGGAAAGGATATAGAGAAGGACAGAGATCAGGATCAAGGCATCAGAAGATGTCGATTGACATTACATTTGAATATCTGAAGAATATAGCTATCAGGGAAGCAAGTAGGAGGAAGGGATTCCACTGTTGGGAAGTGCGAGATAATAAGCTGTTGGAGTAGAAGAGACGGCTACATTTAACTGTTCCCATAGTGAAAGGGTGGGACTGAGATGCCAGCCTAGCAGCTCGCTTAAATTCATGAAGATGGGGTACCAGTGAAAGTAGCTCGTCAGAGCAGTTGCCATGAAAATAATTGTAGAAAAGACAGAGAAAGTGACTATAGACGAGATGCCAGATAAGGACTATTCATTTTCAGTATATTTATTGCGTTTGCTGTTCAAGCTTATATTTTTCTTTGATTTATTGTGTCATTTTATTTTTTTTATTATTGCTAATATTGTTTTATTCCATGTCGTTTCATTTAGTTTATATTCAGTTTTGCTTAATAAAATTCATATTTTTATTGTGGTCAGCTGCGGAAAGATACTCCAGACGAAAACAATTTTTTTGTCTGCTTGATTTTCTTTCTTTTGACAATACATTGCATATCGGTGGACGGGATCAGGTTGTAAATGTCGGATCGATTGTCTCCACAAATCAAATTACTTTTCCTAGAATCTAAGCCAAGAAGATAGATGTCGCTGAAATCAACTTTGTCACTTGTTTCAAATCTTTATTCTCAAGTATGATGAAATGGAATTTTGTAAAGAAGCCCTCAAGTCGTAAGATCGTTTTAACAAAGAAAAATTTAACTACGCTGGAGAACATTGTATCATGAGAGAAGCCCTAAATCTTTTTTTTCTTCTGATATATCTGCTTTGCCATTCAAGCGAGTTTTATTGCTTTACAAGACCATTGGTGAAACTCAGATGATCAAAAGGTTTTACAACTTTTTTTTTCAGCAAATCTTCACAAATTCAAATTAACAGTTTAACGAGCCATGTTCATCTATTTGGGTCCAAATTGCCAAGATGTCCGCCATATCTTTCTCAGTGATGCATTGAATTGAGACTTTTTTTGTTGACTTTCTGCATTTTTATAGGGGAGAGAGAAAGAGAAAAAAGAAACAAAGAAGTTAATAGTGAGGAAAAGAGTGACAAAGTGAGAAGAATCGAAATAAAGGATGATAGAATGGGGGAGAGGTGAATAAAAGGGATGTTAAAGAAAGCGAAAAACACTGAGAAAGACAGAAAGAGATAGAGAAAAGAGAACAGAGTGTGAAAAAGCAAAAGGAGAGGAAGAGAGTGAGAGAGAGAGAGAGAAGGAGCTGAAAGAGGGATAAAAATGAAGGAAAGTGAGTGACAGAAAGAAAGAGAGACAGGTAGAAGGAAAGAAGGAAGAGATGGAAGGAGAGAGACAAAAATAAAAGAAAGAGACGAAAGTGAGTATAAAATAAAATTAAGAGTGAAAGATAGATAGATAGATAGATAGAGAGAGAGAGAGGGGGGAAGAAAGAGAGAGAGAAAAAGCGAGAGTGAATGAGCAAAGGAAAGAAAAATAAATTACGTAGAGAGAGAGAAAGAGAGAGAGCGTGAGAGAGAAAGAGAGGGAGAGAAAAAGAGGCAGAGAAAGAGAGCGGGGGAACAGAGAGAGAGACAGAGAGACAGAGAGACAGAAAGAAAAAGCGAGAGTGAATGAGAAAAGGAAAGAAAATAAATTATGCAGAGAGAGAGAGAGAGAGACAGAGAGAGAAAGAAAGAGAAAGAAGGGGAGACAAAGAGAGAGATAACGTGCAACATTCACAGTGCGGCTTTTTTTGTATTGTGGACAACAACGTACATCGCCAGTGTTTCGATACATTACAGTATAACATGTTGATAAATAGAGATTTTACAACCATATTTTGGGGGCGAAAAATTGCAGAGAACAACATTAGGCGCAAAATTAAATGCAACTAATATTTTAAGCGCAACTCTTCAAGTATTTTGGTTCACCACTGTTGTAGTCTGGTATTAAACTCATAATTCTTTGGGTTTAGTCAATGGATCTAATCAACGCATTATCCACTAGACCATGTGTCCTTTCATAATATAGTCCATTTCATAATATATATATTACTAGCAGCATAGCCCGGCGTTGCCCGTGTTTGATTCAAAAATCGTACGACTCATACAGCAATCGCTATCACTTGACTTAAAATATTTTTGCCATTCCTTGCCTTTAAAGGAGTTCCCTTTGCCGTGCTGATGTTGCTACATGCCTTACTTCTTGCCTATCTCACACAGCGAATTTTTTCTAAGCTCTATACTAAACATTAAATCTGATAAGAAAAAAAACTAAACAAAATGAACACAAAACGATCAGCATTTAAAAAGGACTCGTAACTGGAAAAATCGAATTAAAAAAGAATGTTAACAACAAATACTTTTTCACACCCAACCCAGTTCTGCGGAATCAGAATCAACGTTGAGTTTAAGCAAGCGGATGAGTCAATTGGAGTAAAGTGCCATGCAGATTTAAATTTTTCCCACTTGTGACGAATGCAGCTATCGATTTTTTTTGCATGCTAGCATGCTAGTTAACATTCGTGTCAGTCAGCTGTTGGCTTTCACGCTGGCCAATATAATCTTCCTGCCTATTCGTGGCAGCCAGCTATAGGCTCTCACTCTGGCCAGTAGAAAATGGCCGCAAACTACATCAAAACTTCCGTAGAAGCATGAAAAATAGATTATTTCCACTATCGATGGGTGTTGGGAAATGCAAAGTCTGTTTTGCCCTTGTCGCTAACTTGGAGCATGTGCATGTAAATTTTGGTGCAAATCCGTCGAAAATTGCGGCCGTGCATTCGTTACACCCCCCCCCCACACACACACACACGCACGCACACATTCTGCCTTTTATAGATAGAGATAAAAAAAATATACTTTTCTTTTTTAAAATAAACAATAAGCTATATCACGTGCCCGATGACTTGGCTAACCAACCAAACTCGAGTCGCACATAAAACGTAGGTATATATATATATATACATATATATATATATATATATATATATATATATATATATATATATATATTACACCGCAAACATGTCAAAATCGCTACATAATTACAGTGTCGTGTTTCGATGTGTATCGTCTTATCTGGAAATATACATACATATATATATATATATATATATATATATATATATATATATATATATATATATATCATTTGTGAATATATATATATATATATATATATACATATATATATATATATATATTTATATATATATATATATATGTGTGTGTGTCTTTAAAACGTATGTATTATGTGTTCAAATGTTTTTTGTAAATTGCAGATGCTTAAGTGACTCTGTATGTCTTAGTGCAAGTCGACACAAGCGCATACACCTTTCTATGCTGGCACTTGTGTGTCCGCGTAGCGGGGAGTATATGCAAATCTCTTAGAATCTAGTAGCATTATAGAAGAATTTAAAGTCACAAAAACAAGAGAACAGCTGCTATATGCAGAATCCAAAGATCCAAAAGTGGCAGCAGCTGGAATTCAGACTAGATCGGGCAGGAAATGGAGCGCTAAGGGAGAGTTGCAAGTGGCGGAAGAGAGACTTAGCATAAAGCTATACCGGGGTCAATAGCTAAAGGCAAAGCCGGGTTGGGAATTTTTCCCAGTAAACTAAACAAAGTTGCAAAAGGTAAGGAATGGCGACAACTCATCCAAGATGAAGTCCGTGCAAGCGTAGAAGAAGCACGGTACTGCAGAATGGTCGGCCTAAGTCAACAGGGAGCCTGGACAAAATGGGAGAACATTGATCGGAAAAAAATTACCTGGTCAGATTGCTGGCGATCAGATTTCAGCCAGATTAGATTTCTGATCAAATCGCTCTACGATGTTCTTCCGAGCCCAACGAACCTGCACATATGGGGGAAGAGCGATACTCCCAATTGCCAACTGTGTGCAAGGAAAGGGTCACTTCAACATGTCTTGAGTAGTTGCCCAAAAGCTTTGGCTGATGGTCGGTACCGGTGGCGCCACGACCAAGCCCTTAAAGTGATTGCAGAGGAGGTGACCAAAGCAATAAGGGCTAATAAACATCAACCCGGGAAGACGCTAAACCGAATTAACTTCATCAAAACTGGAGTAAAGGTTCAGAAACAGAAGAGAGAGAGAGAACGAGCCTGTTAACTACCGCAAATGATTGGCAGTTGATAGTGGACCTAAAGACCCAGCTGAAATTCCCCAAACACATAGCCGAAACATCACTCAGGCCAGATCTGATATTACACTCCGACAACACGAAGCAGTGTATAATTTGGGAACTGTCGGTGTCGTGGGAGGAGTTTATCACACTGGCCAATGAGAGGAAGAGGTCCAAATACGAAGAACTTGTCGAACAATGTCGTCGCAAGTCATGGAGAATACACTATGATCCGATAGAAGTTGGTTGCAGGGGCTTTGCAGGTCAGTCACTGTGTAGAGCTCTTGCAAAAATAGGCATAGTGGGTACAGAGAGGGGGAGAGCGTTGAAGGACATTACCAATGCAGTTTTAAATGCTTCAAAGTGGATTTGGCTTAAGAGATCAGAGCCATGGAAGAATTAAATGTTCCAAACATGATTAGGGAAATGGAGGAGGGTCAATCTATAAGGTAATATTGAGGAATTTTAATTTAAGGTAGTTAATCCAGCATGGAGGGTGTTGAGAAGTGTTAGCGCACGTTGGGGGAGGGTCATAGGAGTTTTTCTTTTTTTTTTTTTTTTTTTTTATCAATTTCAATTCTTATGTATGTAAAATTAGATCATGGTGTTCATAGTTTAAAAGTTAGTGGTAATACTAGTATTAATTTACTAGATTCATGTCGAATAATATTTATAATTAAAAGCGAATATGTTACTTATTTGAGTAGTTTAGCTTTTCTTAGATCTTTTTAATAATTTAAGTATATTTAATTATTATTTTTCCTTGTTTAGATTAGGTCATCGTATTATTTTAATTCATAGATTACAAACTAGTAAGAAATCTCAATAGATAGTACGACGAGACAAGTTTGCAATGAACTGTTTCGTAAATTAGTCTATATTACTTTAGCTTTTTAGGTTTTAAAGTAATATTTTTATTATTATTTTTCCTTGCTTAGATTAGGCCATTGTTCTGTTTTAATTGATAGGTTACAAAACTAGTAAGAAATTTTAAAATAAATAGTACAAGATAACTTTGTAATGAACGGTTTCATATAGGGTTAGACTTAAAGATTGTTATAGAATAGTAAGAATTATTGAGGGTTTTTTTTTTTTTTTTTTTTTTGGCGGGGGGTAATGTAAGTGGTAGAGTTAAGTTATTGAATTAGTATTTAATGAAATGTAAAACATTGGATTGAACCTTGCAAGAACGAGTCCAGCTGACCTCGTTACGAATTCCAGGAAATAGCGCAAAACAAAACCGGATGTAGCAAAATACAAGACTATATAGGAGAGAAGGGGGGAAAGTCCTTATTTCATTGGCTGATGTTGACTGACGTATGTCAATAAGAACGGTCGGAATCCTAGCCATATTTTATTTATCTTTTTTGCAATGTCGAAGTGCGTAGCAAAACGCTATCAAGGAGGCGGCCTGAATCTTGTGGAATTAGGTCGGGGTTGCTGTTGGAGCCGATATGATGCAAAACCCGAAATCGGCTATGAAGACAGTGCATCACTGAAGACGTTCCTTGTTGCATCTGAAATGTATTACTCTTCTTTTATATATATATATATATATATATATATATATGTATATATATATATATATATATATAATATATATATATATATATATATATATATCATTTGTGAATATATATATATATATACATATATATATATATATATATATATTTATATATATATATATGTGTGTGTGTCTTTAAAACGTATGTATTATGTGTTCAAATGTTTTTTGTAAATTGCAGATGCTTAAGTGACTCTGTATGTCTTAGTGCAAGTCGACACAAGCGCATACACCTTTCTATGCTGGCACTTGTGTGTCCGCGTAGCGGGGAGTATATGCAAATCTCTTAGAATCTTACTCTCTTTTCTTAAAGTTCAATTATGTTAAATAAATGCCGTGATATCATTTTTATTTTCGCATCAATTCTCTTTGAAAATCTGTACATTGAACTGACGTTGTTTCTCGAAGATCTGGTGGTTTGAGCGGAATGGAAAAACATTATATGTTTATTAAATATGTACATTCAAAATAGATTTATCACACCCATACACAAAGACACACACATATACACATAATCGGGAGCTGACGTAAACGTTGTGAGTGCATAGTGGTACGGTAATGTCGAGCGAGTGTGTTTAATATGTGAGGCACTCCAGGAAATATCAATGATCTGAATTGAAATTAATATCCACCAGAAAAGAAGATAAAAAAGAATTGATCTGTGGTGACCTCACTACGTAATGTGTTCACCCTAAAAGATACCAAAGTAATTTTTTGAACGTCAAAAGACTTTGAAATACTTAGGGTCGATCTAGAAGTTGATCGAAGAGTCAAGTGTAGAATTGTGCCTGAAAGGATGTCAGTGTGTGTGGCATCATAGACAGGAAGTGAACCCAGTTGAACTTGGATAAACGGACACAATGAACCGGAAGCTGATTCGGTCGTCGTTAAGGTGAAGCAGTCCAAAATGAATATACAATCATTTTTCTCTCGTATTCTTACCAGACGTTACTAACATTACATTACTAAGTAATTAATTCGAATATCTATCTATGTCCATATCTATCTATCTATCTATCTGTCTGTCTATCTATCTATCTATGTCCCTATATTTTTTTAATCATTTCACCCCAACCAAGGCGGGAATGCCATTAGTACGCAGGGGGTTACAGAATGTGAAGGTGAGTGAAAAAACTGGGTATAGGTGTTGTTCATGATGACGGTAGTCTTTGAGTATAGAATCCAGAGGTTGGCAGTGAATATTTCGAAGACAGTAGGGAAGCGTAGTTCAGGTTAGCAGTGGATATCCCGATAAAGTAGCAGAGCGTAGTTCTTCCTTCTGTTCTTTGGCTTCTGACAGGTTGGCACTGGATATTCGGATAGCGTAATCAAAATGGCCGCCTTTATACACGACGGATTGAATATTTCACGTCTCCTGATTGGTTAACCTTCAATTGGGGAAACTATAAAGTGAGTCAAGTCATTTGGGTTTGCTCACTAGTACATCAGTACACCAAATAATCCAACAATAGGGTTGATCGAGGAGAGGATAAAAGCTTAACGGGGTTCAAGAAGATAGAAGGTGGCGATTCACGTTTCATTTGAATTTCTGAAGATTGTAGTTATCAGGGCAGCAAGGAAACGAAAGAGAGCTCCACAGGCGTGAAGTGCGAGAAAAGAAAATGTTTGAGTAGAAGTGGCGGTTACATTTAACTCTTTCAACAGTAAAAGGGTGGGACTTAATTGCCAATTTAGTAGCACGCCTAAACTCACGTTTTCCGTGGACCTACCTATCCTTTTCTCTGTCTATCTGTCTGTCAATCTCTCTCATTCAGATCAATATATTTGTAACTTGATACAGTTAATAACAAAGTTTTGATATTTGATTTTCATTGTATTATGTTACTTCCGTGAAGTAAATAGAGAAGAAAAATGAAAAAGTAAGAAAAAAAAAAGTTATCAAGCTTAGCCGTATCTTTCTCGTTCAGTGACACGGGTGGGGGAGCACCCAGTAAATCGGGTTCACTTTCATTGTTATGTGCCGTGTCCCTTCAGGACGTAGGCGATCATGGCTCTCCACTTCCCCCTATTCCTTGCAGCTCTCAATAAGTTCGGTCCCAGGCTATGTTCTGTCATCCACTTCCTTAAGCCCGCTAGTTATGTCATGCGTTATTTTCCCTTGTCTCTCTTTCCCTCTATTCGACCTGTGAGTATTAGATTCTCCAAGCCCTCTTTTCTCATTATGTGTCCCAGAAATTTAAGCTGCCTCTTCCTGATGTTAAGTATAAGTTTCCGCCTTGTTTGTATACTCACCAAAACCTCATCGTTACTCACACGCTCGGTCCATGATATCCTTAGCATCCTTCTGTAGAAACATATCTCCATTGCCTCTTCTTCATCTTTGAGGAGACCGGCCAACATTCGATGCAGTAAATAGGACAGATCAGTACTTTTTTCTTTGTTACCAAAGAAATCCTTCTGTCTCGTAATACTCTGCCTAGCTTTTGGAATGCGTCTTTGGTCATCCCAATACGTCCTCGGATCTCAGCGTCGTACTTACTGTCTTCTGTTAAAACACTTCACAGATATTTAAATTTCCGCACATGCTTGATTTTAGTGTCCCCGACCTGTAAATCGCATTTCGGGCTCTTCCTCTTACTGATGAACACGAATTCCGTCTTCTTGTAGTTTATGCTTAGTCCCTTCTCGCTCTCTTTCCCTACCTTCTGTAGGAAGTTTTGTAATTTCTTTTCCGTGTCTGCTATCAGTACTGTGTCTTTTGCGTATCCTTTGTTGATAAGATTGTGATCAATCCCGGTAGGATTTCCAATTCTCTGAGAATTGCTTCGCTGTATAGGTTCACTGCATATGTGTATTGACTTGTTAGAGAAGAAAAAGCAATATTTTCATGAAAACCACCGCCAAAAACAAACGTAATAAAATTCAAGACGAAAAGGTAAATGAAAATTTATAAAATAAAGGAAATAAAGAAACAATTCAGAAATGAAAGAATGAAATGAAAGATATAACGAAAGATGATATCGAATGAAAGATTAAAAGTAAGATGTGAAACGAAAAAGAAATGATGAAACGAAAAAGAAAAAAATAATTATAACAATGTAAAATTATCAAATAAACGGGATAAAAAATGTAAATAGGAAAATATAGTTTAATAGACGAGAAGTGTGAGAAAAGACATTATTAGAACAGAATTTACGCTTACATCTAGTTATTTCAATAGTAAAACAATGAGAACTAATAGCCATTATTTACATTATTCGGACTATTGTCCTCATCTTTGTCGCCATATTTATTACAACGTTTCGGCCGTTGTCCTCAAAGACACATGGCACAGTGGATAAAGGCATTAGTTAGATCCAGTGACAGGATCCTAAACTTAGCTAATCTGATTCATTACAGTTTACTCATTCACTGCAAGAATGTAACCGTCTTTTCTTCTCAAACCGCTTCTTCTCCAGCATTTTCCGGCCTTCTCAGGTCGCTGGGATGTCGAACTGAACCCTTTATTTCCCTCACTGGTGTAGACTGTTCTAGTTCTGTCATGAAAATATTTTTAGAAAAGACAAGGAAGCCATATTACGGAAAAGAAAAGTGACTGAAGTCAAAATGCCAGGTCATTCTTACAATCCGTTCTATAGATTTTGTCAAGAATTTCGAAATATATAGCAAGAGATCCAGATCAGATATGGCAGTAATATTCAATTATTCGAATTGGAGATATATAAATTTGCAAGATGGACTCTGAGGAGAAAGATTGACACAGAGAACCAACCTTATCTATTCTGCTACCTAATCGGGGTGCTGAAAATATTCCTACAAACCAAGAAAGGATTTAGAAAAATCAGTGGTTGATTATTTGATATGATTTTTGTAAGTGGATCGAAGCGAGAAATTTTCGACACTCCTGCCTAGTTATATACATAGAGAAATGTATTTAAATATATCTAAAATGTTCAGACAGTGTTCTGAATTGGGAGAGTGGTAATAACAATGTTATGTATAAGATAGACTGGCTTGTTTATTAAATTTTGCTGCAAGAGTTCGTCGCTTGTACATGGTTCCAAATAATCGATGTCAACTTGCCCCCACCCCCACAAAAAAAAAAAACCAAAACAAGAGGACGAAATATTTTGAATAAGAAAAAAGAATAAAAGAAAATTAGACAAATGCTTTTCAAAAGAAAACGAACTTCCAAATACTGTGGATAGAAGAGGTTGAGTAGAAAATTGAACTGAACAAGTTGTGACATTAAAATAAAAAATGGGACACAGTAAAAAGAAGCGAGAAATATGCCGGAGAAAAAAAAAATCAAAATGAAGCGAACTTAAAAAAGAAAGAAAGAAAGAAAGAAACTGCAACTGAAAATATAAATCAATCAAATTATTTTAAAAAAACATGAATTTTTCCACAGAAAATTATCTAAAATAGATAAAAATTGTAAGTTATGTCTGTCCTCGTGGATGAAGATGAAATCTTACAAATCATAGCAGTTATAGACAGAAAATCTTTCATCCTATCAGACAGATGCACGGGCATCTCTTTTATACTCCCTTATGTCTGAGTCACAGCATTTTCTCCGGCTTTGGACACGGTTTTTTCTGCACACACACACACACACACACACACACACACACACACACAGAGACACACACACACACACACACACACACACACACACACAGAAACAGACTGTCGCCTCTAAGTGTTGACTTTATGTTCACTTTTATATTTACACACGCTCTATCTCTGATATTGAGCACTTTATCCCATAAATATAACACACTTTAAGACTATATTTCCTCATATATATATATATATATATATATATATATGGTCTTAACGTTTATTCCAACTTAATTTCAATAAAAACCAAATAAATAGAATAACATATGTATTTTTTCCTCAGTAATTTTATAATTTTAAACTTAATATTGATTAAATTTAAATTTTAAAATGTATAATTTTTAATTTCTAATTTCAAATTTTATTGTATAATTTAATATTTATTAGTTAGAATAAATTCTATTTTAGTCTAACCCCAACATTGAATCATTAAATAATTATTATAACCTTAGTTCGTTGTCAAGTTTTTGAATTCTCGTATACTTGATTGATTCTATTGGTCATTCCAGCTTATGTAACAGCTTTACCCTTAGCGAGGGGTGTTTGATTGATTTGAACCCTTTAAAACCCTTTATTCTGCATTCAACACCATCACTTGATAAGACACCAGAAGTGTTGAAACAAAATGGCTATTTTTGTAGTGATTTTATAACATATTTATGTTATAATTTTCGAATAATATATATATATATATATATATATATATATATATATATACTCATGGAGACATACATGACCCTATTCGTAACATACTTCTTGACAACACAAATATAATAGCATGATGTACATGCGAAAAAAGGCTAAAAATAATGGAAGCATTATTAAACAAAAAAAAAAATTCCCAACACTCAATAATATCAACTATGAACATGGACATAATATCTTGACCGTGTTTTGAAAATGAAAACGTTATATAAATACATACATGCCACAAACTATTTCTTGTTAACAGTTAAAATATTTCATCCTTGAAAATGGCTAAATGTATAGCCGAAAGCGCTCGGATAAAAAGAACATTCGGACAGTTTTTATATAATTTATCACCCGAAAAAAAACATTATTAGGTCGCATGAGAAATTGTATAAAAAACTAAATCAAAGCACCTTGTTTTTCGTATTCAATGAAATGTGCATGAAAGAAGGATTGCTGCCAAAACACACACACACACACACACACACACACACACACACACACACACACACAGGCGCGCGCGCGTATGTGTGTGTGTGTGTGTGTGTGTGTGTGTGTGTGTGCTTAGAAATTGTTTTGTTAACATTTCGGGTTATCTTTTATAGTAGAAACAATAATATTTTGGTCAACTTTGTATTGAGCACTTTTTTTTTTAGAAGTAAATGCTACGTGCAGTTGAATTTTACGTCATCTGTTCTCTCCCTCATTTATATATATATATACTAGCAGCATGGCCCGGCATTGCCCGTGCTTGATTCAAAAATCGTACGTCTCATACAGCAATCGCTATCACTTGACTTAAAATATTTTTTCTCTTCCTTGCCTTTAAAGGAGTGCCCTTTGCCGTGCTGATGTTGCTACATGCCTTACTTCTTGCCTATCTCACACTGCGAATTTTTTCTAAGCTCTATACTAAACATTAAATCTGTTACGAAAAAAAGAACTAAACAAAATGTACACAAAACGATCAGCGTTAAAAAAGGACTCGTAACTGGAAAAACCGAATGAAAAAAGAATGTTAACAACAAATATATTTTCACACCCAACCCAGTTCTGCGGAATCAGAATCAACGTTGAGTTTAAGCAAGCGAATGAGCCAATTGGAGTAAAGTGCCAAGCAGATTTAAATTTTTCCCACTCGTGACGAATGCAGCTATCGAATTATTTTGCATTCTAGTTAACATTCGTGTCACTCAGCTGTTGGCTCTCACGCTGGCCAGTAGAAAATAGCCGCAAACTACATGAAAACTGCCGTAGAAGCGTGAAGAATCGATTATTTCCACTATCGATGGGAGTTGGCAAATGCAACGTAGGTCTTGGCCTTTTCGCTAAGTTGGAGCATGTGCATGTAAATTTTGGTGCAAATCCGTCGAAAATTGCGGCCGTGCATTCGTTACACACACACAACACACATCCTGCCTTTTATAGATATATATATATATATATATATATATATATATATATATATCTGATATATATATATATCTGATATATATATATATCTGATATATATATATATATATATATATATATATATATATATATATATATATATATATATGTCTGAGTAAAGAAAGGGATGGATGTTTTATTTATTGATCCGACAGATTTTTATTACATTGAACGTTATTTTTAGTGGATACTCGTATTAGAGTAGCGGGTGCGTTTAACAGTGTATTTATTTATTTTCGTCTATCGAGCTGTATATTTGAGAAATCTTATAGAAAAATCTAGCGCATATGTTTCATTTAATCCACAGGCATAGTCAAACATTCGATAAGATTATTTGCAAAAAACCAGAGAGATATAGGCAAATCTCAAAATTTCTTGTATACTGTAATGTAATTGGTTTTAATGGACAGCATGTTTCCGTAAATTTATATCCGCTTCGAAGTGCTGTTTCGACGCCAATTAGAATTCATATTAAATATTTGCGAAGGAAAAGAATATTAGCTGAATAACAACGTTCCATGAGTAAATTGGTTTCAATTAATGAAAGTAATCCATCTGGAATGTTTACGGAGACAGTCACATAACCAAGGCCTGATCAGTTCTTGAGTGGACAACTAAACATTTCTCTTGTTACTCTAAAAGAAAATCTACACCCTTAGTTGTTTAGTCTAAACGTATTTTACGCGTAAGAAAAAAATCTTATCACAAATGCGTGGAAAATCAGCATTTGAAATCCCGACCCTGCACGTGGGCTCGAAACTCAAAAAATCTCTGTTGCCGGTGAAAAATACGTACCGTATTTTCCGGCTTACAAGACACTTTTTTCCTAAAAAATATCCTGAGAAATGCGTGTGCGTGTTTCCAGACAAATGAAAGGCAACTCCCAGGCTCAAGTAAGCTTGGACGGTCACCTAATTCGCTTGACGGGATTTGTATGTTGATTCATTACACTATAATATTAGCTATCTAATTCAGCCTTTTATATGATGTAATCTCAGTATTTAGCTGTTACAAATATTTCAAAGATTATAAACCTTCCTGGAACCGAGCCACAGCTTAAACAAGCAGTGTTTACTGGCAGCGGCATGAGACTTTCACGCGTAGCACGTCTTGGGTAAAGAAGACATCTCTCTCCAGGTCATACTACAGAAACTTTTCTCCTAGTCACCAGTTTCATCACCAGGTGTGGTTGTCAGCTAACTGCACAACAAAGCATCCGACCTGTTCACTCTACATATCTTGGTTGAAAACCGGATAATTATTCATTCATGCATAGCGAGTGTTGGGCAAGTAGAGCTGTCTCTAGGTCAGATCAGAGCCAATGTCCCCCAATATGAACGTTCGCCCTGGTCAAAGACACGAGACCATTGATTCTCGGTCGTTGACGTCAGTCTAGACCAGACCCCGCGATGGTGTGATATCACCGCCTTGGATATATTGACACTGATTTTGTTTCATGTGCAGATTTCTACTAAAATCAGTCGAAACTCGCTGTAATTACTGTCTTTCAGCTGAACTCCAGTGAGAGACTCGAAACCTTAAGATATATAGTTGCCAGTCCAATCCATAACCAGAATTTATGAACTAAAGAATATATATATATATATATATATATATATATATATATATATATATATATGATGGAGAGTTTATAGTTGTTCCAACGAGAGAGAAAAAAATGTATATATTAAAGATGTGTATCTTTTAAATATATCTTATACTTCATTTTCCATATATTTGCTAGGCATGTTTTCGGTCTTGCGAACTTCATCAGGGAAAGAGTGAAGAAATTCATTTTCCTTATCTTTTCGATGCTTAACCATTGTCTTTTGCATGTAGTAGTAATCCAGTTTTTTCTTGGACTTGTAACTTGTTTTATTGGACTTTTCTTGGACAAAAGTCCAAGAAAAATTGGGATTACTACTACACACAAAAGACAAGAGTTAAACATCGGAAATCATAAGGAAAATTAATTTCTTTTAATAATATATGGAAATAACCGCTCCTCGCCTGATGAATGTCACGAGACCAGAAACTCGAGTAGCAAAAATGTGGAAAATAAAGTATAATATATATTTAAAAGTCCACATTATAGCCAAAAACGTTTGCCGCTTCTCTGTTCTCTTTAAAATATACACTTTTTTCCTCGTTGCAACAACTATAACCTCTCCATTATATATATATATATATATATATATATATATATATATATATATATATATATATATATATATATCAGAGTCTTCTGATCTCATAGCTCTTTTTATATTATACAGTGCACCGTGATATTGATTGAACTGACATTGGTTTATACAGGGACGATGGTCTTATAGTTATTAGTAACTCTACTAACTTCAAAATAGAAAAATTAGAAAGGTCTTGGGTAAAGAAGACATCTCTCACCAGGTCAGACTGGTAAAGAATTTAAAAGCATGGGTTTAAAAATTACTGTTAGCAATAAATGAAAAAAAAGTTAATTTCCTTGTTGTAACATTTAAAGAAAAATACATACACACCTTATAAAAAACTCCATACCAATCCTTTATATATACATCCTAAATCAAATCACCCCTCATCTATAATTAAACAGTCAAGCATTTTCCCAGTGAAAGTAAACTAAGTACTACTTTCAATAAAAATACACTAAAATTAAGTTATAGCTGTACTGATACCTTAGAAAAAATATTAAGAAACATAATGCTATTATCTTAAATAAAAACTTATACCAGAACCAAAAAATTTTAGACAATGGAAAAATAAAAACAAAAACTGATGTGGATAAACAAAAATTATGTAATTGTAGAAACCCTCAAAACTGTACTCTACAAAATAAATGTCGCACGGAATCATTAGTATACCAATGCAATATATCTTCTATTAGAAATCCTGAAAACATAAATATATATATAGGTTGCACTAGCCATGAGTTCAAAAAAAGGTTCAACCAACATCAAAGTTCGTTTAGGATAAATATATATAAAAATCAAACATCTCTGGCACCTAAAAGAATCCAAAAATCACCTACAATAAAATGGAAGTTAATAAGAAAAGTTACAATATGTAGGTTATTAAATGACACATGTCCTTTGTGCATACATGAGAAACTATATATTACTAAGTTTATAAAAAATAAAAATTTACTGAATCAGAGAAATGAAATAGCTTTTTGTGCCGTCATTATCAAAGATTTTCTTTAAACAATATTTAAAATTAAATTAAAAAAATGAGACCTGGTAATATACATACTTATATTTTATGTGAAAAAATAATTTTAAATACTGTAAGTAATTCTATTATATTTACTTGTTTTATAAAAAAATATAGTCGATTAAATTTAAAAGTAAAAATATTTAAAATTGGTTTTAATGTTGTAATTAAATAAAACGGATTCTAACCTAAACATCTTTTAAAATTGTATTTAAATAAAACGTATTCTAGCCTTAACACCGCTCTCAAAGTATTTCAAACACTTAAAAGAATCCAATAAAACATCTAAAGTTAAATGAAATTAATATGAAAAGTTAGAATATGTAGGTCATTAAATGACCCATGTCCTTTGTACATACATGAGAAAAATATATATTACTACGTTTATAAAAAATAAAAGTTTACTAAATCAGTGAAATAATTTAGCTATCTTTGCCGGCATTGTCATAAATTTTACTTAAATAATATTGATATATGAAAAAAAATGAAAAAAAAATGTAACCTGATAATACATACTTTTCCTTGATATGAAAAAATAATTTTACATACTGTAAATAATTCTAATACATTTACTTGGTTTTAAAAAGAAATAAAGTCTATTAAAAATTAAAAGTGATTTTTTTTAGAATTGTAGTTAAATAAAACACATTCTATCCTAAACATCCCAAAAAAATCTTTAAGTATACAAACAGAAAAAATGCCGTAAGAATTTTTTGCCGTTAACAATAAATTTTTTTTATAAAAAACCCGGACGACATGCATTTAGAGGATGTCAGAATTTGTTGAAAAATACATCCCTACCCATCCCTAAACATAACCCCACTTCGAATGTAACTATTAAGTTATACAACAAAAATTGAAATTGAACACGCTACCACCCCTTGTCTGGATGAGTGGATTTCTCTGTATCCTTGGAAACACTGAATTATGAATCTTTGCCGTGCCTTTAAAACTGTAAATTTAAAAATAAGTTACTCCAAAATTCGCTTGAGGATGAAATGGAACTAATGTCTTTAATTTAATTACAAAATTAAATTCGAAGCTTTTGGCTTCCATTTTTGAAACATGGTTATTACTGTGTAGCGAAAAAAAACATATTTTAAAAATCAGTTAATTTATAATATATATATATATATATATATATATATATATATATATATATATGTGTGTGTGTGTGTGTGTGTATATATATAAATATTTATATATATTCTGTCAGCAACCTTTCTTACGCCATAATAATCTCATTTCGACGCTGAATATCAAATTTGTTGTTGTATATATTTTGCAAAAATTGGTAGTTATCAATATTTTCAATAACAGGAGGATTTTTTTAAATTACTAGATCACTTAATTACTAAACCTATGTAATGTTTCGAATTAAAATTCAGGGGCAGCGATACGAAAAGTCGACATGTTGATTGTATCAACCGGATTCAAAAATCATTGGAATGAATAAAAGGAATAAAAGGAGAAATCAATATCTGCTTAACATATTCTCTCTTTGTTGAAAAGAAGAAGAAAGAAGGACGTATATGCAACTATATATCTGTGACTTGCATTTTAGTTTGAACCTATTGACTCAACATTCTCATTTGTTAGAATATACGTATCTCTCGATACTTTCGGTGCGATGTCTTGTGTTGATATGTGTTCAAATAGGAACAGGCTTTTCGAGTTTATGGCTGACAAAAATCTACTATTAGGAATAAGTAAATTTGAAAAACTTTTCATCGTTTCTATTAATTTTCCTCTGAACATTCGACTGTTTTCATGAATATTAATCATTTTTATCTGATGTCTAGTTGCCTGACTGTCGCCATTTTGCGTGAGTCAAAACTGAGACGTCGTAACGAACTATTTCCAATATATTCAATGAAATGTTGGATACTTTTGTACAGATACGTTTGTATGTATATGTACATGCTTGGGCGTGTACGAGAGAGAGATAGATAGATAGAGAGAGAGAGAGAGAGCGATAAATAGAGAGAGAGAGCGATAAATAGAGAGAGAGAGGGAAGATAGAGGAGAAAAGAGAGAGTGGGTGGGGTGAGAAGGAGTAGGGAGGGAGCAAAAGAGAGAGAGGGAAGAGAGAAAGGAAGAGTGAGGGAAGAGAGATGGAGGGGAGGTAGAGAAGGAAAATGGAGAGAGGGGGAAGAGAGAGGGAGAGGGAAACAGAGAGAGGAGAGAGGGGAAAGAGGTGGAGATAGAAGAGAGAGGAAGAGAGATGAGGAAGAGAGAGGGAAATGGAGAGGAGAAGAGAATAAGAGGAAGAGAGAGAGGGAACAGAGAGGGAGAGAGAGAGGAAGAAAAGAGAGGAGGAGGAAAGAGAGGAAG
This sequence comes from Acanthosepion esculentum, assembly GCA_964036315.1. Classification (NCBI taxonomy): domain Eukaryota; kingdom Metazoa; phylum Mollusca; class Cephalopoda; order Sepiida; family Sepiidae; genus Acanthosepion; species Acanthosepion esculentum. The sequence goes on along the minus strand of OZ038495.1, from coordinate 16,991,218 downwards.
AGAGAGGGAGAAAGGGAGGGAAAAAAAGAGAAAGATAGGAAATAGAGAGAGCGGGAAGAGAGAGATTGGAAATAGATAGAGCAGGAAATAAGCGAGAGAGAGAGAGAGAGAGAGAGAGAGAGAGAGAGAGAGAGAGAGAGCGGAAACAGAGACGAGACAAATCATGCCCAGCAGATGTCGACATTAAGATGTTAAACACAAACGGCAACTTGTATATCCTGATACTTAACCACCAGGTTCTATTAGGCCCTAGAAAACACTGCTCCCCATATCGTCCCTAGATTTTTAGAGTTCTCTAAACGCAATATTGCCACAATCATTATTTGAAAAGATTATGTATTACTCATTGCCTACACCACAGTTTTGAATTCAGATTTGTCTTTCTTCAAAAGTAGTTGCCAGTCAAGACCTACAATAGTTGACAATCCAGTGCAAAATGTTATTTAATCCATAGATGCGGGAGCGAACACAAACCTTATCGACCGGAATTTGAACTCAGCCCACCGAATTAATTTCAATGTTAGCAAACTGGTCTCATGCAACAATTATCTAATGGAGTTTGTTCCTTCCTGTCCATATGTATCTATCTATCTATCTATCTATCTATCTATCTATCTATCTATCTATCTATCTATCTATCTATCTATCTCAGTATGTTCATATCTATCTATCTATCTATCTCAGTATGTTCATATCTATCTATCTATCTATCTATCTATCTATCTATCTATCTATCTATCTATCTATCTCAGTATGTTCATATCTATCTATCTATCTATCTATCTATCTATCTATCTATCTATCTATCTATCTATCTATCTATCTATCTCAGTATGTTCATATCTATCTATCTATCTATCTATCTATCTTAGGCGTTAATTAAATTTTGTAAACTCCGAAGGTTGTTCCGAAAGTATAGCGTCTCGCTTTAGCATGTTGCCTCACGGCATCAGTGGCACATGTTAGTGATGTGACAGTAGATGACGAACTCTCCCTCCAATAATATTTTTGGCTTATAACAGCTAATAGGTGAACGGCAGAAGATGAGGTAAAAAGTAAAATAAATGAGATGCAAAATAATAATCTCTCAGGAAATATAACTACAGAATCTACATGCGACATAATCAACTGTACTTATCCAGATTATGTCACTGAAGATGACTCAAACGACATTAGGGCAGAATTAAAAACAATAAAAGTGAAATCACTGAAGCGAAAACCACATCATTCAAGTACTCAGCAGAGTAACTCTCACACAAATGTCAGATAGAGACCAGCTCTCCAAAATTCACATAACAAAGTCCAAAAAAACATATTGTGCAAATATACAACGCTGCACTTCAAACTCTGTTAACGAACAAACCACTTGAAAACATCACAGAAGTAATTAATGTTATATATGCAAAAGCTTTAGCAGCTACTGGGAACGTTGGCTTCAAGACAATGAAAAGATCAAAGAACAAACAAAAAGAGTCAGCTTGGAAGGCAAAACGGAAGTGAGAAATAAAGGAAATCAGATGAGAGTTTTCGGTACTAGATAAGATCTCATGAAACCCAAATATCTCAACATGCAAATGCAGGCACATCAAACGGTGATATAATATTAAATTGCCAAATGGCAATTCAGCTAAAGGCATAGAGAACATAACGGTAGGAAAAGCGTTGTAGGTTCTATCGGCAAAATAAGATATTGCAAACGGACCTTAAGGAATTTTTCAGGGAAATTGGAAAAACAGTTATAGATGTCAAAAAGCGACCATCTATTGAAAAAGTGGAGAAATTTTGTGAGAATATTTGGGGCTGTCCAAAGAAATATAACGCCAATACAGAGTGGATCCAACGAGAAGAAGAACGAATGATGGGTAAAACTCGACAAGTATAGGAAAATATAACCACGACTATTATTTGGCAAGCTCTAAAGAAATCCAAAAGACAGAAATCCCCAGGAAATGACAAGGTACCCAATTTTTGGCCCTATCATCTGTCATCAACCAATGAAACGTTTGCAAAAACTTTATCAATGCTTATTGGTAATCTCAATGAAATCCCAGAATGGATAATTGAATGTATTAGATATCTCCTGCCCAAAACGGGTGAAACAGATAACTAAAAAAAATTACAGGCCAACACGTATAAATTGAACATGTCTGTCCTGACGAAGTGTATTTAATCTTTTCTCGAAGAAAACAAAATTCTTCCCCTGGAACAGAAAGGATGCAGAATAGGTTCTTATGGTTGTGAGGATCAACTATTGATAAACAAAATGATATTGGAAAACTGCAGGAAAAGAGGTATAGATTTCAGCAAGGCATGGATACATTACCATAAAGCCTTTGATAGTGTGCCACACACTTGGATCTTTAAGACTTTGGAAATGTAAAACGTCTCCTCATTGATGGTAAATTTCCTTATACACAGCATGGGAATGTGGAAAATCACATTATACTTAAAATCATTGGAATATTGAAGGCAATGCCACTTCAATCGCCTGAATATCCGACGAGGAATCTTTTAAGGAGACCAGCTGCCATCCCTTCTGCTTTACCTGTCCTTACTCCACCTTACGGAAGAACTAAACAATAATAGCTATGGATACAAAGTAAACAAAAATCTTTTCAATCACCTACTCTACATGGAGGATCTCAAATTCTTTGTTTAAAGACGACAATGAGTTGAAGGGTCTCCTAAATACTTTAAAATTTTATGGATTTCGGATTAGATAAATTTGCAAGAGTAACATTCAAGAAAGGGAGAATTACAGAAACACACTCAATAGATCTCAATTTTGTCACAAAGATTAGGGAGCTGTAATAATAATAATAATAACATTATGGGTACCTAAATATTAGCGAAGGAGATGGAATACAGTATAACCAAATGAAGGAGGAAGAAAAATGAGTACTACAGGCATGTGCGTCGGGTATTGACTACCGAGCTGGATTAAAAAACAAACAAACAGAATATCAGTAATAAACAGCTTGGCTTTCCCCTTCGTGCAATACAGATTCAACATCCTTAACAGGACCATAGCTGACATTACGCGAATGGACACTTGCCACGGCATGCATCGTCCCATGTTGATAGTCTATATGTGCCAAGACCCGAAGGAGTTAGAAGATTATTTCAATCTGAACTGTTTTACAAAACTACAAGAATCGGCCTTCAAAGAACATGTAAACTACGAAAGACTGGATGATGATATGTGTCAAAGAACATGAAAGGAATACGAAAATAAAGTTAAAGTAAGAAGTAAGACAACAATTCAAAATGGAGTTTCAAGTGGGTGAATAAATGCGAGTAAAACATAATACAACTACAGCAGCTTCAATAACCTTAAATAAGAAAGCAAAGGTAAATGCAATCGACCAGTTACAGAAACAATGGCAGGATAAACCACTTCACGGTCAATACTCTGTCCGTACCAGACAAGCTGATGTTGACAAACCCCGTACTTATCAGTGGTTACGTAGTTAAATGCTCAAAATGCAGATTCTATGATAAATATTCAGAAACAATTAACTATCTTGTTTCAGATTGCACGGTATTGGCACCCACTGAATATAAAACCTGGCATGACAGAGTGGGCCAATTTCTGCATTGGAAAATCTGCAACTTTTACGAAAGAAAACTGCAAGATACTAGTATGAACACCACCCAGACGCAATTACAGAGATAGGCCCTGTAACAATTTTGTGGGACTTTACAATACATAAAGAACAAGCAAAACTATTCGCCCATTGTGATCAGAGAAGGTAAAAACATAATGCGCCTTCTTATTGACATGGCAATCCCTGCAGGCTATAATGTATCTTTGAAGATCTTCAAAAATAAAAACTATCAAAATACAAGAATCTTGAAATAGAAATCTAAAAAATGTGGCACATGGGGACATCAACAATTCCAGGTGTAGTTGAAGCCTTCAGACTGATTGGAAAAGATTATAATAAATTCATCGAAGAGATTCCTGGTAGAAATACAAAAAAAAAAACAAAACAAAAAAAAAACAAATAAAAAAACGTGCTCACAAGTACAGCTCACACCTTATGAAGGGCTTTACCCATGTAAAATATGTGTGATCTTAGGTGTTTTGTTTTATTTTTGTTTTGTTTTTCCTCGAAAAATGCTCAGTGGGAAATGTCATGATACCATTTCTGAACTGATTTTTTCCGGGTCCCAACCAGTGACCAGTGTAAACACCAGAAATAAATGATAATAAAGATAATTATAATAATGATGATGATGTGGTATTCGTTACCCCGGCAGTAAATTTGTTTTTGTCATAAAAAATTCAATATATCAACACCGAAATAAAAGAAAAGTGAAAAGAAAATTATAATTGCTGTATGAAATAAAGTTACTTTTGTTTTGCTAAAATATAATTTTTTAAATTTTTTTCTAAAATAAATGTATTGTTTTACGGGTATCATTATTTTATCTAAATATTATTAATATTTTAATTTCTTTTTCTTTTCCATTGTAAACATTTCCCTACTGTATTCCCCCCTCCACAAAAAATCTGATAAGCGATAATGCTGAATGATAAATTTAAAATATATTTGTTGTTTGGTTAACAACAGTGTAGTCGACCCCTATTTATTTATTTATTGGCAAATAATTCAGATATGTGAGAAGTAACTTTGTCGTGGTGTTTAAAAGTCACCTTGTATGGCCTTTAATTGAATCTGACCTGAAACTTAATTTTTAAAGTAAAGACTTTAGTAGTAATAAATAGAGAAGGAAAGTGAGAAGATGAAGTAAGAAAGAAAAAAAAGAAAGGGGCAGGAAATTAAAGCATAAAATAAAGGAAGGGAAAAAAAAGGAAAAATAAGGTCTGAAAAGTAGAAACAAAAAGAAAGTAAACTGTAAAGAAAGAAAAAGAATGAAAACAGGAGATTAAAAGAAAGGAAGAAGAAAGGAAGAAAGGAAGAAAGAATAGAAAGAAAAAAATCAGAAATCAAGGGAGGTATATTCTCATGAGGCCGAGAGAGGAGAGTTCCAAATCTCTTGTTTTTTTTCTCTTCAAGTTTTAGTAATTCTGTATTAGTTTGAAAGTGCTTACTTAGGTTTCCAAATTATTTTCTTTTGAGATTTATTTGAACTTGGCCTTGGGCAAAATGAAACTGATACATTTGAGGGCAAATGACTTTCTTTATACGTACTTACATCTACATAGAATAAAAATATTTGCCTTAACATGCATACATACGTATATACACCTTGGATGCATTTGGGCAACAATTTCCTTTGCATATAAATTTGGTTAAATATCAAAGAGAGTTTCTTGTTAATTCTTATTTCTTTCTTTATATTTCGATGTTGTTGATTATTTCTTTAATTTCAGGTACATATTTGAAAATATATTCTCTTCTGCCGGAATACTTTTGGCAAGGGTTAGCCATTATCAAAGAAATTTGTTCTTGTTTTTCTATATATCGTCGATTACATTTTCAAATATCGTGTTTCGCCCGTTCACTATTGAATATCTGGATTTGCGTATTTGCCTACGAGTTCATGACTTCTATTTTATTTTTTTATATTTCTTTTTAAGGACATCTATTTAGCATGTTCTGTTCGGTTGGAACTAACATTCAAAATATAACAATAAATATATATTTAATAAAATAACATAATTAAAACAAAATGTAACGCGAACCGAAAGAGGAAAATAAATGTTAAAATATGAACTTAAAATCAAAAAATAATCAGGAATATCTAAAAATAAATTAAGAAAAAAAAAATGAAGTTCCGTTTATATACAGTGTAACCCGGATATAAGAGAGTAGTCGGGACCGGATAAGAAGTCTCTTATATCCGGGTTTCTCTTATATCCGGTTTTGGTCTATTATATATACATTAACACAGGCTCTAATTTGGGACCAGATAAAATCTCTCTTATATCCGGGTCTCTTATATCCGGGTTACACTGTATAACCAAACTTGTAAATACATGTCTACGTACATACTGGGAGTAATAGAAAAAATGTCCAAGTCGTGTAACAGCATGAGATAATTGTCCAACCCACAAAATGTTTCATATGGAAAAAAAAACACTAAAGCAATTGTGTTTTTCCCCAGATTTTCAGATAAAACGTTTAGCCATCTTGACACCATTTGTCGTAATAACCCTTTGAGTTATTCAGCTCTGAACAGAACATGTTAAAATCGTTCTGTATCAGCCCCACTATGTCTTCTCAACTGAGCAATGGTGAGAGGAAAAAGATCATTCAGGCCTTCAGTAATGGTACCAATATTCATACTCTGGCTTCCATCTTGAACTCCATTCAAGAAACAACAAGAGAAGGGTGAATAAGTTTAAAAAAATGAGTGAATAACAGAGAAGAAAACTGGATCAGGATGTCACAACAAGAAGAGGGATCATCATTTTAACTTAGTGCTAAATACATTCTTATTGCACAAAGTAGAGTCCAATATTGTTATAAAAACCTCGGAAAATTCTAGTATGATATCTTTCATTATTTCTACGATACAAAAGTTGAAAGCTTAATCTAACAATTGGACAATTTTGCTGTTTCACCCGCGATACATATGGTAGCTGGAGCACTGCAACGTGGTGTCATGGTTGGCAAAATTGTCTCGCTATATCAGTTACGACTGAATATTGAGTTCGATCTTCACTAGGTGCCTCATACTTTCGACCTTGTACCAGATCTAAACTACGCTTAGAAAATCACCGTAAATATTGTGGCTGCCGAATCATTGAACGAGTATCGTCATTACTGATAAATTACATAAAGGTTTTATGTTCTCACACGAATGAAAATAGGTCCTGAAACTAGCACGTAACTTGAAACGCCTAATGTATATGTGACACAATAAATTGTTTTGTACAGAATCTGGCCTACTTCATAAAGTTGCTTCAGCTTCTTGTTGGGTTTTCATGTGACGGGTGAGACCCGAGTGGGTTTTGCAAGTTTTATGACGCCCCGACACTGTCATAAGTTTTTGATTATCAGACTGATCAGTGGTTGTAATTGTTCCTTGTGAGGATGGTGAGTTGGCAATTTTCCGGTTGTAGCAATCCAACTGGAAGTAAGGTAACCGAACTCTTTGGTGGTGCTAAGAGATCTTGTTCTTTTTTCAACAGTCGCATAATATCGGGGTGTAATCAGCATCATATCGAGGTTTGCCCCCCCCCCAAATAGCAATTAAAATTAATTATAAGTACTCACGAGAATAAAAAAAAAACAGTGAAGTCATCTGAAGAAACCCGCTCGAAACATCGTTGGGAGGGAAAGTCAATCTTCCTCTTTTTGTCCTTGAAGTAACAAGAACTACAATTTCAAGCTAGTGACAACCAAACAGATAAGTACAAACTTCATATTTGATACCCAGACTTTTGCAAGTAGATATATCTAAACCTTTTTACTAAGAATTTCGACTATATATATATATATATATATATATATATATATATATATATATATATATATATATATATGTATATATATATATATATATATATATATATATATATTATATGAAACCTTTTGTGTTTTATTTGAACCTTTCATATATTTATGTTGTCGTATGTTTCATATAATTTAAACGAGATTTATTTTAACTATTTGTGCACAACAATACCATGTCACGCATGGATAGGTGTCACTGCATGTAGTCGATGGGTAAGCCTGAGGCTACGTTATAACTTACACTTAGCCACCTTTTCGCCAGTTTGTATTGCCATAGACAATAAACATAGATATTTTTACCCTTTTCTCGTGAAAATATAATCTTCTGACACTCCGCCACTCACTAAGTTATTTCCAGTTAAGTACTGATTGTAGTTTAACAAAGGTCTACATGTTGACATGTAAATTGATGGATTGCTAAATCAATAGTTTCTTAGCTGCATGCTTGACATTTGCCCAACTCGTTGCATGTTCTTGGAATATATTCATGAATTGTACACTTCCCCTTAGATCACAAGCAATTATTTCCCAATCATGGTCATTCATATGGTAGGCTGCGAGAGATTTTTTAAAACCGTCCTTAAAAGTCTTCCTTCGTTTATGCTGGGGATGAATGCCATAGAGCAACCCGCCGTAGATTATTTGGTAGGGTATTCTGTTGTCGTCAAGGGGAATATAGCATACCAAGCGGGACTAGCAGCGATGAATGACTGTTTCTATGCTAATAGCATTGGCTTTTTCGAAGACTACAGAGTATGGCGAGGGATTACCAATGAGAAGACATTAAAAAGAACAGGAATTAAACCGAAAAAAGATGACATTTAAATTGTTGTAGAACAAAGTAGGTTGGAAAACAAGAAGCGCGTTCCACAAGCGAGAAGTCCGAGAACAGAAAATGTTAGCGTAGAACTTACGCTTTACATCTAACAATGTCAATGTAATATGATGAGAAATATCTGGCAATATAGTAATGCACTTAAATTTGTGAACTGGATGTAGCAAAGAAGAAAGATAATCAGTCCTTTTCTAAAAATACTTTCAGGGTAATTTTTTTCATGAATTCTCCTCTATGGTACATAGACTTTATGAATTTAAGCGCAGTACAAGAGTGGCAATAAGGTTTCAGCAATTTACAGTTGAAATGGCTAGATGTAACCGCAAATTATATACTAACGGTATCTTCTGTCGCCCTTCTTGCTACTGGAAATCTCTTCTGGCTTCTCCCTTCCCAGTCAATTTTGATCTTCAAAAATTTAAATGCTATGTCAATCGTTATCTCCTGTCTTTGTATTTCTTGCTTTATTATTGTCCGCTCCCCGTTAAGAGTAGATTTCTCAGTATCTGTGTATATTTCTGAGATGAGGTATTATGTGCATTATTTACATTATTCGGTCTATTGTTCTCATCTTTGTCGACATATTTATTACAACGTTTCGGTCATTCAGTATCTGTCTATATTTCTGAGATGAGGTATTATGTACACTATTTACATTATTCGGACTATTGTCCTGATTTCTGTCACCATCTTTATTACAACGTTTCGGCCCTTCAGTATCTGTCTATATTTCTGAGATGAGGTATTATGTACACTATTTACATTATTCGGACTATTGTCCTCATTTCTGTCACCATATATATTATTATCACCATTATTCTTAAGACATCCATTAGACATGGCACGTGGAACTAGAACAGTCTACCCCAGTGAGCGAAATAAAGGGTTCAACATTCCAACCACCTTAAGAAGGCCGGGGCGTACAACGGCGTAAACGTTGTAATAAATATGGCGACATAAATGAGTACAATATTCCGAATATTGTAAATAGTGTAGTTTTTCTCATATTTTCTAACACTCAGTAATCCATTGCATACTAGTGACTTCATTACCTCGATCCGGATCAAAGGATTAAAACAAAAACGAAATAAACAATTACCCGGAAAATACGAGGGTCATTCAGTAAATAAGGTGAATTTTTCGGTATAAGGACTTCTAATACAGATAGAAGCTTACTCTTTTTTATTTTATTTTTTTTGTTTTACTTCTTTTTCACATGGATTTAATTTCTTTTGCAGATTAAAAAAAAACTTTGAGAGTTTTGGTGATTAACAAAGATGGCCGACCAAGAAGCATGCTCCAGGATTGAACAGCGATCAGTTATCAAGTTTTTGGTTGCTGAAGGGTACAAACCAGTTGAAATTCTTTTCTTTTTCTTTTTTCTCTATGCTCAGAAATATGTACTTGACAGTGCTTGCTCACGGTCGTGTAATTTTGCTTCTACGATAATATTCTATCAGATAGAGATAGGTGCTGCTGATGCACCCCGGACAATCTATACTACGCCACTTCTCTCAACCGTCCTAGATATGACGATAAACTACATCCGCGTCCTGGGTAAGACGATAAACAACGTCCAACAGCAAGGCCTCTGATCAGGAGGTTTTGAGGAGCGTGGAACCATCTCTTAATTGATGGTGTTCCCAGGTCCACCCTGAACCGGGGTGGTAGCACCTGTTATGATCCCAGCTATGGGCAAATAGTTAACCCCGAAACTGGGGTAAAAAAACTATGAAAGTGAAAAAATAGTTTTTAATACCAGAAATACTTTGTAAAAAAATATTACCAGCAATAAATTTTTGAAGAAAAATCTATTTTGAAAAAAATATTTCCAGCTATACATTTTTGAGGAAAAAATATTACAGGCAATAATCTTTTCAAAACAATTATTACTAGCAATATATTTTTGAAAGGAAATATTACCAGCAACACATTTTTAAGGAAAATATTACAAGAAATAGATTTTTGACAAAACAAAATATTACAAACCAAAAAAAAAAAAAAAAAATGGCGGCATTAAATAACCCATTACGCATTCATTATCTTTATTTACTAGAATCAACAGCTGCATCTACTGCAAGGAAAGTTAGTTCACTGTCGCGCAAGAAGGTTTTTCTCGTCAGACTCCATTTTGCACATCTACAAATTTACCATTCACCCGTTATTAAATATTGCTACCATATCTGGTCTGGAGTCCATGCTGTTCATCTCGAGGTTCTCGAAAAAAATCCAAAGAAGGATCTGCAATCTAATCCATCCCGACTTTGCATCTCGACTTCAATCACTTTCTCACAGACGTGATGTGCCTATTCTCTATCTTTTCTACCAATATTTTCATGGCAACTGCTCTGACGAGCTTTTTCCCTGGGTGCCCCGACCACATCAATTTAAGTGTGCTACTAGATTGGCATTTAGGTCCCAGCCTTTTACTATTGAAATAGTTAAATGCAACCACCACTTCTACTCCAACAGTTTCTTTTCTCGCACTTCCCGACAGTGGAACTCCCTTCCGCTTACTTGCTTATCTGATAACTACAATCTTAAAAATGTAAAATCGCTATTTTCTGTTGCCTTGTTTCCTGTTCATCTTTTATCTTTTCCTCAACCCCACTAATATACACAGTCTTTTCTCTCACTTTGAAACTCTGTAACCTCTTTTATACTATTGGCAATCCTGTCTTACTTGGGGTAAAATGCTTAAAAATATACATATATATATATTATCTTTTAGACCAGTTGCCATCCAGGGCTATAGAACCCAGTCTGTCCTGCTATTTACCCATAGTTGGTGGGAGAAGAAGAGGATTCACACCTTTCCCAAGGCACGTACGTGAATGTAATGGATTCGACTGGAATTCGAACTCGGCTCTCCGATTCCTCAATCCAAGCCGTTATCCATTACTCCACCGTGCCTCCTCTCTCTCTGTCTCTCTGTATTTCTCTCTCTATATATATATATATTATCTAAAATAATTTATGGTTTATATAAATTGTTTACTTTTTAAAATAAGCGTTGTTTAGCGTGTTTACATTATTAAGAATATTTAATATAATACCACTAAGACGCATTACCTTATAAACAGTTAATACACTGTATTTGCAGGAATAATTTGTTTTATTTATATATTACCATAACATGTTTTATGAAACCGGACATTCACAAACAGTTCACACCAATAATAAAAATGATCTGATACATATTTGATGTTAATTTTATATTATTTCTGTATTATATTCATATATTCTTTAATTAAATATTCATTGAGTTCTATTATTTATCATTTAAACAGAATTTATGACAATAGTAGTGTTGTAGCATACCTACAGACGATCATGGGTATATCCCCATTCACATAAATACAGTAGTAAATACTGTATGTTGGTCTGCAGTCGGAGATTCATTGTTTTAAACCCTGTATTAAGAATTTCGAATATATATATATATATATATATATATATATATATATATATATATATATATACGAATATATATATATATATATATGTGTGTGTGTGTGTGTGTGAGTGTGTGTGTATATTTGTGCATATATATATATATATATATTTATATATTTGTGCATATATATAATAATATATATATATATTTTTTTTTGTTAAGCATATCACCCTAAGCAAGGCAGGAAGCCACTAGTACGCAGGGGGTTACAGAAGATTTGGAGCGAGAGCAGATGGGAATGAAAGGTGAAAGGATGTGGAGAAGGGAAGAGGATAGATCAAGGCAGCTGGAGATGTCGATTGACGTTACACTTAAATAGTTGGAGCTTGTATTTGTCAGGGAAGCAAGAATAAGGAAGGGAGTTCCACAGGCGAGATGTGTGAGACATGAAGCTATTGGAGTAGAAGAGACGTCTACGTCTAACAGTTTCAACGGTGAAAGGGGTGCGGACGGGATGCCAGCCTTGTGGGACGTTTAAATTCATGAGGCCTTGGAACCAGCGAAAGCAGCTCCTCGGAGCAATTACCGTGAAAGTATTTATAAAAAAGACAGAGCGAGGCAACGTCGCGTCTGTGAGAGAGAGACTGCAGACGAGATGATAGATCGAGGCCAATTACATTGCATATCCGTCTCTGGATCTTATCAAGAACCCTGAGGCAAACAGCAGGGGCTCCAGACCATATATGGCAGCAATACTCCATGCAAGGGCGAATGCTCGATTTATAGATTTGGAGGATAGATTCCGGGGAGAAAAATTTCCTGGCTCGACACAAGGAGCCAACTTTCCTTGCGGTGGATGATGCAATTGACTCGATGTATTTGTTCCATCTCAGATCAGCGGACAGCGTGAGACTGAGCAGCCGCAGAGAGGAGCTCTCGAGAAGTTGGTCATCAGACATTCTAATGGGATGCAGGGATGGATCCTTGTGGTGGTTAATAGAGAGCAGTTTAGTTTTAGAGATGTATTTTTGTCATCCACAGACAGACTGTTTCGCTGTTTCACAGCTCATCAGTGTGGCTAGACGTCTGGTTGCCTCTAGCTAAGATCGAAACCCGACTGAATTTGCGTCAGTCGGAACTTCTACCACTAAGCTGTCAGCGCATGGTACGGGATGAAGGTGAATTTTAGCGTGTTTATTTTTAGATTTAGATAAACACACAGTGACTGACAGTGACTCAATTCTGCCGAAGAGTCATGCTATATTAGCTTAAATAGTCACTGTTTACAAATTCACACCTCAAACCAGAGGGCTCAACCGAAATTAATTTTTCAGGAGCCAATATATATATATATATATATATATATATATATATATATATATATATACAGAAGTTTTTATATGAAGTATTTTGTTTTTTGTTTGAACTTTTCATATATTTATGTTGTCGTATGTTTCATACCATGTAAACGGGGCTTACGGTACCTATTCCTGACCAAGAGGGATATTTTCAGTGCCAGGTCACGCATGGATGGGTGTCGCTGCATGTAATCGGTGGTTAAACCCTAGACCACATTATGACTTACTCTTAGCCACCTTTTGGCCAGTTTGCATTGCCATAGACAAAGAACAGTTATATTTTTACATATTTCACCTGAAAATATAATCTTCTTTTATTGTCCTCTGTCCTGATAATGTTTTCTTCTCATATTATGTCATACGCAATAATTCTTTGCGTTTTAGTGGCTTTATTGCCTTGCTTTGGGTGAAATGATTTGTCTACTTGATCTCTTTAGCTCCTTCCCGCTCTGCAGCTCTGTCTTCTTGGCAACCCCGCCCAAGCATTAGTGTATAGATATTTATTTCCGCTCACCTGTTAAGCAAGAACAAACAGTCTGTTAATAGGGCATCTTAGTCTTACCAATGCAGTGATTGGACTCATTTCGTGATGTTTTTCGCGATGCTGCATGGAAGGATATTTTGATTCCTCTTGTTGAGAAATGTGCCACTGCTCAGGTGCGCATCAATAGTGTTGGAAGGACAGAGATAATATTCTACATGGATTCATGCAGTTGTTAAAAGCATTAAATATATATAAAACTGCACAAAGTGATCAAGAGTAATTGAAGTCAGTAGCATAAAAAAACACATTAATAACAATAACTATGAACACGGCCACACTGTACTGGCCGTATTCGAAAATTAAAATATATTGACCTTTCAGCAACTTTCATAACATTTAGAAAAGCACAAGGTAAAACCTTGAAAATTGTTAACAAATTATCCAAAATCGCTTGAAAATAACGCTTATTCAGGCAAGTAAAATAAACAAACACCTTGTTGTTCTGCCATCAGAAAAATACAATAAAATATAACAGGATTATCTTTCTTATATATATATATATATATATATATATATATATATATATATATATATATAATAATAAAATGATCGGACGATTGAAGTAAAAACGCCAATATAGAAGATATTGCACATATAGTAAGTCTTCACTTTTCTCTAATGCCCTGGGGAAACACAGGAATTCAAATAGGTTAAGTTATATGTTGCTTCCTGCTGCTACCATATGTCCAAGTTATCTCCAGCGGAGGTGGTCACTTGCAACATAACCTTCATTTCTTCCATCATCATCATCATCATCATCATCATCATCTATATATATATATATATATATATATATATATATATATATATATATATATATATATATATATGTACATTAACAGTTTTAGGATGTTTTTACTACCTAGATGCTTTAATAGTTTTGAGGTGTTTTACTACCTAGAAGGTATGGTATATATATAAAAGGCAGGATGTGCTTGTGTGTGTAACGAATGCACGGCCGCAATTTTCGACGGATTTGCACCAAAATTCACATGCACATGCTCCAAGTTAATGGAAAGGCTAAGACCGACTTTGCATATCCCAACTCCCATCGATAGTGAAAATGATCGATTTTTTCATGCTTCTACGGCAGGTTTCATATAGTTTGCGGCCATTATCTACTGGCCAGAGTGAGAGCTGGCTGTCACGAATAGGCAGGAAGATTCTATTGGCCAGCGTGAGAGCCAACAGCTGAGTGACACGAATGTTAACTAGCATGCTAGCATGCAAAAAAAATCATTAATTGCATTCGTCACAAGTGGGAAAAATTTAAATCTGCACGGCACTTTACTCCAATTGGCTCATTCGCTTACTTAAACTCAATGTTGATTCTGATTCCACAGAACAGGGTTTCATTGTTTTTTTTCCAGTTACGAGTCCTTTTTTAAAGCTGATCGTTTTGTGTTCATTTTGTTTAGTTCTTTTTTCGAAACAGATTTAATGTTTAGTATAGAGCTTAGAAAATTTTCGCAGTGTTATATAGGCAAGAAGTAAGGCATGTAGCAACATCAGCACGGCAAAGGGCACTCCTTTAAAGGCAAGGAAGGGCAAAAAATATTTTAAGTCAAGTTATAGCGATTGCTGTATGAGTCGTACGATTTTTGAATCAAGAACGGGCAACGCCGGGCCATGCTGCTAGTATATATATATGTGTGTGTGTGTTTTTGTTTGTGTGTGTAGGTGTGTCTACGTCCTTGTGTGTTCGTCTGTCTGTCTGTGTGTGTGTGTTTAGAAGCCTATACATGCATGTAACTTTTGTCTGCGAATGCCCATGCTGTTTTATAGCTGAGATAATTAAATCCTTCTAATAGGCGCCATTCGTCTGATAGAAAACCTCGATGTCAATAGCTGACGTCCAAACCAGACAGCACTGGCAAAGCATACTGTTTTGTCTACACACTTCATTTTTTTGTGTCGTATTATGATAAGCGTTAAAAATATATACACATATCTGAATTTAACAAAGTATGTAAATCTATGAGAGGTTAAAAAGATGCACGTCTTTGCGCGTACAATTATGTGTGCTCGCCTCTGCATATCGAATTTATGCTTACTGCACGATGCACAATTTCCCCTGTGTGGAGCAATCGGACAAATCCGACGTCGTCTCATAAAAACAAGCAGTAGCCAGTATCGTCCTGTCGTTAGTTTAACCATATAGCGTAATTTTTTCATATATCTAAACGATAATTGCTAACTATATACTAGACAATTCTCGCCATATTCTCGTTTGCTACTCTAGCCATATCAATTACTACTGAATAGGTACTCAGTAGGTGATACGTTCTTTCGGCCTTGTGCCATATCTACGCTTCGCTTAGTAAATCAATGTAAACTAGACAATTCTAGTCTCATGCTACTTCTGTTTGATATATATATATATATATATATATATATATATATATATATATATATATATATATGTAAGCAAATATGTGGATGTAGATCCAACGGTATAATGAAAATGTGGAAAAGACAGAGCAAAATCCGAATATGTGAGGTTACTGTTTTTTATTTTGTTTTTGTTTTTTTCTGTCAACGTCAGACGTTTCGCTCTAATAGACCATCTTCAGGACATGGTTAATGGATACATATTTATATTAAATTTAAGTTAAATGAAGAGACGAATTTCAGTTTTTCTGTTTCTGAATAGTCCTGTATGGATATAGCGATAGAGGCTAACGACATCTCATCTGCGAGAGAGGGGGTTGAAGAGTAAAAAATAATTCGTCGCGTACATGGACGCGCAAACGCTTTTGGACTCAATAGAGATTGGAACATGAAGACTGGTTGGCTTCCACCAATATATTACAGCAGTACTTCGTTTGATCTGCCTCTTGGTTAGAGAGAGGATAGTAAGAGGAGTCAGGTACTTGCTGGAGCGGTACAGGGAACCGACCATTTTTCCAGCTTCTTTAGCGATAGATCGTACGTACGAGTCCCACTTGAGGTCTGGATAGAGTTTAAGTCTCGATAGGAGGTCAAGACACGGGACCTCCCCGAGGGAAACTCCGTTCACTTTATAATATTTCTAATATATTATAGAATATAGAACAAATATTTTCTTTCATGTAGAATGATGCGAGAAACAAACATTGCCGACATATCAAATACCTTTAGTTAACGATCTTTATCAGCACCTGCTTAATTTGTGTTTTATTATTTATTGGGTTAACCGAGTGTTGGGTGCATTCGCAGACCTGCTGTTTTAAATAAGAAGTTTTTTAAGCTGAGTTAGAATTTCTGAAAAACTCTTTGGTTTGGTTAGGTGTTTTGAGGCTCTCCCCTTTTACAGAAGATGGACTCGTCTAAAGTATACTTACTCTGACAGTGTGGAGATACGTGGAGTACACAGGGCGTTCACAAAGAGATACGTTGAGATAAGGTTGAGATACGTAGAGTCCAGAGAGAGGGAGAGAGAGAGAGAGAGAGAGAGAGCAAGAGAGAGAGAGCGAGAGAGAGAGAGAGAATGACGGCTACACTTACAGAGACTTGTACATATACTTTCTACTAACCCGTATTCCTGGATTACTAATCTTCAATTCAAGTTTGTATTCTTACGTTCAATACACTTATTTTCAATTACTGGCGTTGTTTATTTATTTGTGCAGGATTCCATTCCCGGAATCCACAACATTAGGTTTGTTATCTTTTACGGCATATCAGCCTCAATGGGTTATTTAAGGCCGACAAGATTTTTATTGCTGGTAATAATTTTTTCAAAAATGTATTGCTGCTTATATATTTTTTCCCAAAAATGTATTGCTGGTAATATTTTTTCCCTCAAAAATTTATTGCTGGTAATATTTTTTCCCTCAAAAATGTATTGCTGGTAATATTTTTTCCTTCAAAAATGTATTGCTGGTAATATTTTTTCCTTCAAAAATGTATTGCTGGTAAAAATTTTTCTTCAAAAATGTATTGCTGGTAATATTTTTTCCTTCAAAAATGTATTGCGGGTAATATTTTTTCCTTCAAAAATGTATTGCGGGTAATATTTTTTCCTTCAAAAATGTATTGCCGGTAATATTTTTTCATTCAGAAATGTATCGCTGGTAATATTTTTTCATGAAAAAATGTATTGCGGGTAATATTTTTTCCCTCAAAAATGTATTGCGGGTAATATTTTTTCCTTCAAAAATGTATTGCGGGTAATATTTTTTCCCTCAAAAATGTATTGCTGGTAATATTTTTTCCTTCAAAAATGTATTGCGGGTAATATTTTTTCCTTCAAAAATGTATTGCGGGTAATATTTTTTCCTTCAAAAATGTATTGCGGGTAATATTTTTTCATTCAGAAATGTATCGCTGGTAATATTTTTTCATGAAAAAATGTATTGCTGGTAATAACTTTTTATAAAGTGTAAAAATAGCAAAAATCTATTGCTGGTATTAATAACAGCAATACGTTCTTTTTTTCTATTTTTACACTTTCCTAGTGATTTGACCTCAGTTTGGAGGTTAAATATTTGCCCATTGCTGGGACTCAGATGCTACCACCCCGGGGCAGGGTGGATCTGGGAACACCGGCAATTAAGAGGTGATTCCTCCCTCCTCAAAACCTAATCAGAGGACTTTCTGTCGGATGTAGTTTATCGTCTTACCCAGGACGCCTCATTTTTTGGGGTTGTGGTGGTGGGGTTCTTACCCCTCTGCAGAGGTGCAGTCGGCGTATTCTGATGCCCCAGCCGACAGGCGTTGAAAAATAGTCCTTGTGTATAACGTGTTCCACTTTTTCCCATTAATTTTCGTTCAATGTTCTCGTATTATGCGCAAGAAAATACGGTATCATAATCATATTATCTTACTTCACTCTTTCCCTTCCCTTATAATATCACTCAGTAAGACTCTACCTTGAGTGGTTCTTGGGCCTTGTGTGGTAAATTATTATAAAATAAATATATCTCCCGAAAAACAATATTATTAAATTGATTAATGATTTGTTGTGTGTAGGATAATTCAGTCTTTAGTTATATTTATGTTCAAGCAAATATTTTATAAATGGACACAGAATATATAACAATAAATCAAATACAATTAATAGCAATAAATCAAATCTACAACATCGCCCTAATAAATCTTAACAAAAAGAATTCTGTTTCAATCAATGACCTTCCTGATAGCATTAATTTTCATTATCTATGCTGATGAGACAGCTATTTACTTCTGTCTCCATAGTAAGTCTGATTTGTTCGATATGGTCAAATTGGCAACTGATCTAAAAAAAAAAATGACCCTCAGTCTGCTGTTAGCTGGAGTAAGGAATGGCTTGTTTTAACGCCTCCAAAATAAAACATATCTCTATTAATAATGTGGGAGACCCATTTCTACCTTCCATCAGCATCGCTGGTGCTAATTTGCAAATGAGGGACTCGTTGCCAATTCTCAGGCTAACATTCCCTGCTGATGTGAAGCTGAAAGATTATATTGAATCAACTGCTAAGTCTGCGTCGTGCTAAACCACTTTTCTCGCCAGAATCTTACATATTTATGAGTCTACCAAGCGTTCTGGCCTTGGATATAGCTACCGCATATGGCCCGGTGTTTCTCTTATATATCTAGAGATTATTGATAAAATCCAGAGAATCCGCAATGTTATTGTCTCTGACCTGGCATCTCGGCTTCAGTGACTTTCCCACCGCCATAATGTAGCTTCCCTATGGCTTTTCTAAAAATACATTCATGGTAATTGTTTTGATGATATTACTGCTACTGTACCTAGATTTTATGAATTTAAGCGCAGTACTAAATTGGCAATACGGTCTCATCAATTTACAATTGAATTGGCTAAATGCATCCGTGATTTCTATGCTAGCAGTTTCTTCTCTCGCAGTTCTTGCTTGTGGAACTGTCTTCCGGCATCATGTTTTGCAGCCAACATTGATCTTCAAAAATATAAATGCAAAGACAATTGTTATCTACTCTCTTTTTGATTCCTCTTCTTTTATTGTTTTCCTTCCTTAACAATGTATTTTTCTTATTCTTTCACCCATTGTGTCTCAGTGGCTTTATTGACTTGCTTAGGGTGAAACGATTATAGAAAATCCGTGATGTGCGACTATTTAACTAATATTTGTATTCAGGGAGAGTAATATGAAAGGACTGTTAACACTAAGAGGACAGAAGTTGCACTTGGCAACAAAAGACTGCACCCATGTTGAACGTTACATGTCAAACGGAGATCAAACTAAAGTAGTTCTAGAAATTTAACTACAGTTCCACTTCTTTAATCCGGCATCAATGGGGCCAAACATAAGAAAATGCCGGTTGACAGAAACCCCCCCCCAAAAAAAAACTAAGTGAACATAGTCTTACCAGCTCATTCTACATATATGTTGCTAGGTATTCAAAGGTAAGAACAAAGCTTGAAACAGAAAATAAAAATCATTCGTACTTTCAAACAAAGGTTTTAAATTCATGTTAAAGGCTAAAATATGGCGCCTCCTGCTCTCTTTCTGAATAGCTAAGTATGCAACTGGATCTAAGAAATGTGCAAGAACGGATCAATAAAATATTCACCTGTTTTCACTTGCGGCGGAAAGTTGGAATCATTTCTCTCGTATCTAATGGCCGCAGATTCACAAAATACCGGAGCATGAGTGTTGCCAGATGACTGAGTAACGGACTAAATGGGTCAGACTATAGATATTTCAAACGATGGGAAGTGTAAAAAAAACTTGAAAAAGTGCTTCGGAATCGACAAAGATGCCTTTTAGAAAGTGATAAAAGTATAAAGAGATCGTAAAGGTGCTCAGAAGCAGAGAAAAAAGTGCTTGACTGCTTCATGTCTATTTTTCTCTATGGCAGTGAATGCTGAACAGTCTCTTCATAGATGAAGTCACACTGATGTTGAGTATAGCATGGACAAAATACACCCTTGTGCAAATTAAATGAAACAAAACAAATAATTTTTACCTATTTTTTCAATGTAATGTGACCCAATGCACATGTTAGTACTTCTTATATACATTCCACGAAATCGTTCATGAAGATTGACCGCAGATTCTCGATTGCATTTAAATCAGGAGAGTTTCCAGGCCAGTATATAGTACTTTGATTTGCTAACTGTTGACTGTGTTCATGCAGCGTTACAATTTTTGTTCGTTCCTTTGGAGGAGCGTCCATCGCAGACAATGGCTGTAGGACAACTAATCGACAGTCGAGACAATAGTGTCTGGGCGGGATAATAATCTGATGAAATCACGGATGACGCAATATTTTTCAAAGTCAACCAAATTTCATCACACACCTCGAAAATAGATTCATACTACTGCACACCACTGCAAATGACCTAATCTGAGAAAAAAAATAGAAACTGATTATACCCTGTCACTCCAGTGGGTCTAAAACTGACCGTATAGTGCAAGAAAGGAAACTAAAGCGGTTTTTTTGGAGATGAGGGAGGTTTAAGGAGAGTGGAAACTATAAAAAATTGTTAATAAGAATCAGAATGAAACAATTGCGATTTTTGAAACACATACTGAGAAAATAAGGTTTGGAGAATTTAACATTTCCAGGGCATATTGACGGCAACAAAAGCTGTGGGAAATAGCGTGTATCCTACTTAATGATTCGAATAAATGGATGACGAAAAAAAAATCTCCACTTGGTCTGCCGGAGATCTGCTTTGATTGGCTGTCGAAGGTGAATTTGATTTCTCTTTCAATTAGCGGCAAAAACGTGTTCCACGACGGGATTTTTCATATTTATTTAGCTATTTTTTTAATAATTTCACATTTTCTTTATTTATTGTTAATTATCATTCCTAGCTATATTTTATAGTAATTTTATGACTTAACTTTTAATTTTTCTTTTATTATTAATTATTCATTATTTTGGTTTCATACTTCTACATAGTCAAGTACTAAGGGTTAAAGGGTATTTAGTGATTTATTTGCTGCTATTACGACAGATGTTCTACAGATATATGCTAAAGATAACATGGATAGAACATGTGATCAGCATGGAAGCTTTAACGAAAATAGCAGCGGAAAAGATTCATACTTAAAATCAGAAAGAGTGAGATGAATAAGATGGCTTGGAGAATTCAACACTCATATGAATTAGTGAAGGCAGGAGGGGCAAAGGGAATTATCAAATGGACTAATTATTTTTTTTTAATTCGATGGCAAAGTTACAACAAGAAGGGATGGTAAAGTGCCAAACAATACTTCGAGTTACTCAGTACAGGAAGCTGTCGAGGGCCATGTCTTGAAAGAGCATTACATATAATCTAGTAACATTAAACTAGACTTCAAATCTCCTCCTCTAATGTCACTAACTTGTTAGATAACTATATTTTGTTCTTATAAGTCTTTCACAAAGATCACCCGAAAACTAGGACTATAATTTGAAATGACATTTTAATCGAAATGTTATCTCTAGTATAGCTGAGGATTTCGCTTTGAGGCTGACCGATATGATAAATTGGACAAAAAGCACCTGTTATTGGGAGTGTCTGCAAACAAGGGAATTAGATAAACCTCTTTTTTTAAGAAACAGAAAAATCAGATAAGTAATGAAAACTTAAAAAAAAATGGGGGTGTCAAATTGGACTGTTCAAAGTTAATTACATTCGCTTGATTTATAAAAAAACAATCAGATGCAAGTTGAGACAGGGAAAGCAGTCAATAAAAAGCTAAGAAAAAGAGAGAGTGGAGAGATAAAGGATAAGGAGGAGAAAGAGGGAGAAAGCAGAAAGGGAGAAGGGGAAGGTGTGGGGTTAATTAGGACAGGTGAGAGTCAAATGGATTCAAGGATGGTGCTTCTGGACTTCTGCGAGTCTCTGCAGTCAATGCCATTTTGGGGGTACGTGTTTATTTTTAGTCCAGTTCAGGTCATGCAAGGCAATGAAGCCACTAACACACAAGTGGTTACTAGGCGGGGAAGAATTAGAAAACAGACACATTACTAAGGAACGAGAAAAAAGAAGAGTAATCAGGAGAACAGTAGATAACGATTAACATTGCATTTAAATTTTTCAAGATGAAGGTTAATTGGAATGCATGGGAACGGAAGGGTGTTCACAAGCGACAAATGCGAGAATAGAAACTGTTGGCATAGATATAGCCAACTCGACTGTAAATTGGTGAGATCCCATCATCAGTCTAGTACTGTGCTTAAATTCATACATTCTAGTTACCACGGCGAAGACCATGAGAGTATTTATAGAAAAGGGACAAGAAGTCAACTTGTCTGCGGTGGGGAAGTGACTGAAGCCGAGTCGCCAGATCAGGACCAATATTATTGCTGATTCTTCTTTGGATTTTATCAAAGATCTCTAAATATATAGCAGGAGCACCAGATCATAAGCGGCAGCAATATCTAAAGCATCGACGAATGGTAAACATAGATATATAAGATAGATTCTGGAGAGAAAAATTGTCTAGCACGACATGCAACATTCTTGGCAGCTGACCTAGCAATAGGTTCAATATAGACTTTCCACTTCATGTCAGCGGAAAACGTAAGCCGCAGAGGGCACAACGAGTCACTCTCCTGGAGGTTAGCATCAGCCATGCTGATGGAAGGCAGAAAGGGGTCTCACCGATAATTAATAGAGAACCGTTTAGTTTTGAAGGCGTTAACATTTACAAACCATCCTTTGTCCCAGTTGACAACAGACTGTAGATCGTTTTTTACATAGGCAGTTAATTTGACTCTCCTGGGTAAGAAGTTAAACTACATCCACGTCCTGGGTAAGACGATAAGGCTTCTGATGAGGAGGTTTTGGCGAGCATGGAACTACCTTTTAATAGCTGGTGTTCCCAGGTCCACCATGACCCGGGGTAGTAGCACCTCTTAGGGCCCCAGCTATGCGCAAATAGTTAATTATTATCAGTAATGCTTTTTTGAAAAAAATATTACCAACAATACAATTTTGAAGGAAAAATATTACCAGAAACATATTTTTGACAAAACAAAACATTACCAGCAATATAAAAATTGTCGGCATTAAATTACACATTTGGGCTGATATGCCGTAAAACAAAATAAACCAAACCAATGTAAACCAAGGAATACATATTCTATTCATACGAATTTATCCTATAAATGTTGTCGGCATTAAATAACCCATTGAGGGTGATATGCAGTAAAACAAAATAAACCAAACGAATCTAAACCAAAGAATACATATTCTATTCATATGAATCTATTCTAAAAATCTTGTCGGCATTAAATAACCCATTGAAGTTGATATGCTGTAAAAGAAAATAAACCAAACGAATCTAAACCAAAGAATACATATTCTATTCATACGAATCTATCCTAAAAATGTTGTCGGCATTAAATAACCCATTAAGGTTGATATGCCGTAAAAGAAAATAAACCAAACCAATCTAAACCAAAGAATACATATTCTATTCATACGAATCTATCCTAAAAATGTTGTCGGCATTAAATAATCCATTGAGGTTGATATACTGTAAAAGAAAATAAACTAAACGAATCTAAACCAAAGAATACATATTCTATTCATACGAATCTATCCTAAAAATGTTGTCGGCATTAAATAACCCATTGAGGTTGATATGCCGTAAAACAAAATAAACCAAACCAATCTAAACCAAAGAATACATAATCTGTTCATACGAATCTATCCTAAAAATGTTGTCGACATTAAATAACCCATTGAGGTTGATATGGCGTAAAAGAAAATAAACCAAACCAATCTAAACCAAAGAATACATATTCTATTCATACGATTCTATGCTAAAAATGTTTTCGGCATTAAATAACCCATTGAGGTTTATATACGGTAAAAGGAAATAAACTAAACCAAACCAAACCGTTAATTTGACTGATCAGATGGAGACAGGAGTAAATGATTGTGTCATCAAAATATATACTAAGCTCGGAGTTGAAACGATCGAGAAGCTCGCTAATGAAAATTATAATAATAAAAAACAACAAACAGGGCCATGGATAGACAGCTGCATTAGTACCAAGAATGAGGAGTGGCGTTGGGGATAACTTTCATTTTAGTATTTGATAAGAAAGACTGGATCAGTTCAAAAATTCAGCTCCAGACAGCGTAACTTTTCTACTTGTGAAGAAGCCTGTATGCAAACCTCTTCGAGATATTCAATTAAAACACACTGTAAATGCAGCAAAGAAATTATTACACAGTCTAGAGAGAAAGGGAGCCAATTCTGGAGCACTCTTCTTAAGAGCAATTACAAGGATACCCTCAGGTCGACATGCGCCGTGGGGATTCAGATTAGAGATGATAGCAGAAATCCATATCGCTCGATAGAGTTCTAAGTGGAAAGTTAGACAAGAATACTCCTGATGAGTCAAGAGTAGAGTTCAAGGAGTATTTATGAGTGAAAAATCCAGCTTTATCAGCAGATCTTAACTCCTCAAACTGATTGAAGAGACGAGGAATAGGAAACTTACTTTTATTTAATACAATATTACAGAACCGCCAGTAATCACAAGAGCTAAAGATGTTAGATGCAATACTGTGCCTCATTCTATCAACAAACAGAGATTTAACGCCTTCGAGGCAAGTCTGCATTTATTACGTGCATCCACTAATAGGCATCTGTTATAATGAGAAATATCATACTGGTATAACCGAAGATAGTGTTTCCTGTGGGCTATATAAGGCAAAACATACTGGCGTGAATCAACGAGAAGATAAAAGTTTTATCTGGTATTTCAGAGCATCTATACTGTCTTTGACCCAAGACGAAACCTCAATGACGTCATTCTCAGTCGAAGGAGAGTCTCGAAGAAAGTCATGGAGTGTATTCCGATCAGCATGATGGTAACAGAATGAGGTCTTATAAACAGGACATTCATGTCTAGTAGATAAATGGAACGAGATATTAATAGACACTAGAGAGTGACCAGAGTTGACATGACGCTTTTATCATGGGATTGAGAAATGGAAAATTTGAAAGCCTGAATAAAAGCAACATCAGTAACATTAGAATGTTTAGGTCACATGTTGTGCAGTTCATTAAAATCACCGAACACAAAAATGTTAGCAGATGGATGAAGGGAGAGTGCCGTTTTTATACTATCTGAGATTATTTCTAATATATTCCAGAAGAGGGGAAGCGATAAAGGAAAAAGAGATAGCTAACAGAGTGTAATAATGAAAGGCGAAAGCTCATGAAAGAGTTGGCTGAGGACTCGAGTGATAATTCTCTTGCGATTGAAAGGTTATTCAGGATGTAAACGCCAAGGCCATGCATGTAAATGCTGCAATCTTTTCGGCAAAGAGGAAGATAGCCTAGAACAGAGAATTTATTAGTAGCAATGGAAGAATTTAAATTGGTTTCGCAAAGTGAAAAGATATCCGGTGAGCATTCCAAGAATAAAGATTCTATTCCGCAGAAATTGGAACGGATACCATGGACATTGGAAATGGAAATGTTGAAGTGGGTATTTGTTTTTTTGTTTACTGGTTTTCTTGTATTTCTTTTCATTGTATTTGTGACGAGAAGATATTTTGAGGAGAAAAAGAAAAGGAAAAACATCAATATAATTATCACTATCTGTTGTTAATGGCATTACAAACTAGTCAGAACTTGGTTGAGACCAGAGTATAATGTGACCTAAAGTTGCCTATCGGAAATAATAGCAGGGACATCTCCCCCTACAAGACATAGCACTACAAATTCCTCGATATTATGCAACTGTTCAACAGAGCAGCTCCTGTAAGCGCTACCAAAGTTCGACCTCCTTACTATCAGTCGGATGCAGCAGCAAGCGAATTGCTAATTCGGTACCCTCATAATGGAAAATCACAGTTACTGATTAGTCCGATCACCAAAAAGCTAAAAGAGTTGAATTATGGTCATAGAAGAAGAAAGAATCGGTAAACCTAAACAAGGAACAAGAGATGGTTCTCAACTGTTCAATAAACATAAGAGTGCTGGCGATAGGTGAGCCTATCTACACCTATTAACCTGATTGCAGCATAGGAAGCTGGCTGATTTTATTGAGACATCAACTCTAGGAGGGTTAAAGAATAAGGCTGTAGACTCTATTCAGGCCAGGGGGATTACTGGATGATTAATATAACTTGGAGTGAATCGAGAGTGTGGCTTAGAGAGTGGGTGGCGTGTCCTTTAAGACCGCAACCACTATTACTAGGATAGCAGGGGGGTCAAATAATTCGGGGCGAAGGAGACATTTCAGATGAAACGTATTGATTGGTTTAAGATCAAATTTTAAAGAATTACGTTTTTTTTTTAAAAGTTTTTTTTATTTCTCTCCACAAGTGAGAGGTAGCTTTAATTTTCTCATCCTCATCCGTTTTGTACGAAGGCCGAATATTTTTTTTTAATAAGACCACTTAAATAAAGAATTTTTTAGGCGCGGGTACTGAGCAAATAAGCACACCAATCTTGGACCAAAAAAGAAGTAGGATTGACGTAAGTGGAGTTTGGTGGATGATTAGTTCAGATTATATGCACTAGAATGAGAGTATAGGACTGAAATTTTAGTTGTTATTCTAAGCACAAATTTGACTTTTTCTTTCTATATAGGAGACATTCGAACTTAAGTTGTAACTTAATATTAAATATATTAAGTTAAACTTATACGAAGTCCGAATGTCGGCTATTTAGGAAAAAGGAGAGTTTAAGTACAGAATTACAACTAAAGTTATCACTGTCACCAGGAAGGAGTTATCAGATGGCAAGCAATTTCATTAGAAAACAGCTAATCGAGATGCAGAACTAAATGTATCAGTTGAAAGATAAAGAACTCAGACAATTATGGTTGGGAAGTTGCAAAGTAAATTTTACTGAGAGAAACGTAATATTTCTTTACCGATAGAAAGGCGTAGTTTTCAGTGATATGATAGCTTCTTAAGTGAACGAAAGGGAAAGAAAAAGAAACAAAGTACCCTGTTAAAAAAAGGAGAAAGAACTAAGCGACTTAGAGAAATAAATGGAAAGACGAGAGAAAGAAAGAACAAAGCGACTTAGAGAAATAAATGGAAAGACGAGAGAAAGAAAGAACTAAGCGACTTAGAGAAATAAATGGAAAGACGAGAGAAAGAAAGAACAAAGCGACTTAGAGAAATAAATGGAAAGACGAGAGAAAGAAAGAACTAAGCGACTTAGAGAAATAAATGGAAAGACGAGAGAAAGAAAGAACTAAGCGACTTAGAGAAATAAATGGAAAGACGAGAGAAAGAAAGAACAAAGCGACTTAGAGAAATAAATGGAAAGACGAGAGAAAGAAAGAACAAAGCGACTTAGAGAAATAAATGGAAAGACGTGAGAAAGAAAGAACAAAGCGACTTAGAGAAATAAATGGAAAGACGAGAGAAAGAAAGAACAAAGCGACTTAGAGAAATAAATGGAAAGACGAGAGAAAGAAAGAACTAAGCGACTTAGAGAAATAAATGGAAAGACGAGAGAAAGAAAGAACAAAGCGACTTAGAGAAATAAATGGAAAGACGAGAGAAAGAAAGAACTAAGCGACTTAGAGAAATAAATGGAAAGACGAGAGAAAGAAAGAACTAAGCGACTTAGAGAAATAAATGGAAAGACGAGAGAAAGAAAGAACAAAGCGACTTAGAGAAATAAATGGAAAGACGAGAGAAAGAAAGAACTAAGCGACTTAGAGAAATAAAAGAAAAAGACGCGAGGAAGAAAGAACTAAGCGACTTCAAGAAATAAAAGGAAAGACGAGAGAAAGAAAGAACTAAGTGACTTAGAGAAATAAAAGGAGAAAAGACATGAGAAAGAAAGAACTAAGCGACTTAGAGAAATAAAAGGAGAAAAGACGTGAGAAAGAAAGAAGTAAGCGACTTAGAGAAATTGTTGCGGAACGTCAAGCAGGTGCCGTTAACCCCGAAAACAGAAAGATTATGTAGGATAATACGATCGAAGCAAGGATAACAAAGGCGAGGGTTTTAAAATCTAAGTCAAATTTTATTCATCAATCTGGCAAAAGTATGTACAGGTATTGTTTTGAGTAATCCGATATGAAGTCGGGTATTGCCAATCGAAAGATCGTCTTGTTTCAGGGCGGAAGGCCAGAGGCAGGCAAGGCAGTGTTGATGTAGCCTGTTGGTCCTTAGGGTGACGGTCACAAGGGATACAGCTTGATAGTCCTTAGAATGACTGTCGCATAAGTATGTTGTTTGGCAGTCCTTAGAAGGATTATCGCATAAGACTGTAGTCTGGTAGTCCTTAGAAAGACTATCGCATGCGAATGTGGTTTGGTAGTCCTTAGAAGGACTATCGCATAAGAATCGGCATGGGCTGCTGCTGTTGCTGGGTTTGGTTTGTTCAGCTGCTGCTGCTGAGTTCGGCAACCGGACTCGTAGCGGCTAGCTTCACTGGTGGCTGCTGCTGCTGGGTTTGGCTTGGTCAGCTGCTGTTGCTGCTGCTGAGTTCGGCAGCAAGACTGGGAGCGGCTGGCTTCAGTGGTGGCTGCTGCTGCTGCTGCTGCTGCTGGGTTGGCTGCTTCTTGTGGTCAGCGACGAGGGTCGGTCAGGTAATGGTGAGAAGGGGGGGGGCGCGTCGCTCTACCCGGGGGCCAAGTTATTTGGTGGAAGAAATCGGCTGTGTTTATCTCGGCCGCGGTTAGCATCGTTGCCTAGTTAACAATGTCTTTTGGTTGTCGACTAAAAATTACCTTCCACTTTTGAATGTACACATGGGTTTCATTTGGGCACCAAGTGTATATAAATTAGTTTCTGGTCATTATTTTTAGTTGTGTATGTTATGTTTCGCTTTTTTTTTTTTTTTTTTTTGTGTTTCGATGTCTGAAAACGCTGTGTCCCCGGAAATAAAAGGAAAAGACATGAGAAAGAAAGAACTAAGCGACTTAGAGAAATAAAAGGAAAAGACATGACAAAGAAAGAACTAAGCGACTTAGAGAAATAAAAGGAAAAAAAAAACATTGCGAAGAAAAAGAAGAAATATGTCCTCAGAAAGTGTTAATTTTCAGATAAAGAGGCCGAAGAAATAATAATCAGGAAGAGGCAGCTGAAGTTTCTGGGACACGTAATGAGAAAGGAAGGTTTGGAGAATCAGATACTCACAGGTCGAATAGAGGGAAAGAGAGACAAGCGAAAGCAACACATGACATATCTGGTGGACTTAAGCAAGTGGATGACAGAATGTTGTCTGGGGAAGTTGGCAGTGGTACGAAACTTATTTAAAGCTACAAGGGATAGGGGGAAGTGGAGAGACATGATCGCCCACGTCCTGAAAGGACACAACACATAAAAAGAAAAAAGAAAAAGAAAGAAAAATATCTTTGTTTCGACGAGACTTCCACAAACGACAAAATTTCATTAAAATAGATTTTCAGGGAATTAGACATTCTTAATTCCGGTAACTGTTATCGCTCTTTCTAGTAGTGATGTGTGTTTCTTTATAATCGTTTTGTTTTTGGTAATATGCAAAGTCAAAATTTTTATTTTAATATTATTTTTTCATGTTGATAACCGTTTTTGTTGTTGTTTTAGAAGCCTCCCCGCATCAGTTAGAATTTCATCCTCGTCGCCACTGTTGTAATTTTGTCTTTGTTCTATTTTGAACAGAGCGAATTAGGAAGGCCTTGGTTAGCGAGAGTACAGAAGGAACAGGCAGAGGAAGCAAAGAAGAGGTTTATCAAACATTCATGCATAGAACGGAAATACTCGGGCCCCTCGACGTGGTGTAATGCTTAGTAAGCTTGTCTCTCTAGAACAATTACGACTTAGTTCGATCCTCACTGGGTGCTCCATATTTTCGGCCTTGTGCCACATCTAAGCTACGCTTGGAAAATTACTAATGAGCAACTCCAGGTGGTGTAATGGTTAGCAAGCTTGTCTCTCTAGAACAATTACGACTGAGTAATGAGTTCGATCCTCACTGGGAGCTCCATACTTTCGGCCTTGTGCCACATCTAAGCTACGCTTGGAAAATTACTAATGAGCAATTCCAGGCGGTGTTATGGTTAGCAAGCTTGTCTCTCTAGAACAATTACGACTGAATAGTGAGTTCGATCATCACTGAATGCCCCATACTTTCGGCCTTGTGCCACATATGAGCTACGCTTGGAAAATCACTACATAGAACGGAAAGACTGGGGCTCTTTGACGTGGTGTAATGGTTAATAAGCCTGTCTCTCTAGAACAATTACGACTGAGTAGTGAGTTCGATCCTCACTAGGTGCCGCATAAATTCGGTCCAAGCTTAGATAATCACCATAGAACGAAAAGACTTGAGTAAATGAAATACTGAAAAATCCCTCATCAATGTGGCTACTTGCTATATTCATAAGTCGGGGCAATCTATTGTCACAGTTGTAGGGCAATGCAGGAGGTACGCTGAGCACTTAATGTGATGTGGTTTTTGTTATTTAGTAAAGGCCATTGTGTTTTCGTAGCGCGAACCAACAAGTTCTGAAGAAGATCTTCTTTAAGAAGAATTTGAGGATTAATTGTTTGGAAACCATTTTATAATCGGCTGTATGCAGATAATGGTTTAGGCATTTTTGAGTGAGTTAGACGCCATGAATGAGCATCCATGTGAGTGTCGTTAGCTGATGAAGGTATTTAAGAACATGATAATTGTTATTAGGTCAATATTTTGGTTCTATAGTATGTGATGTTCAAGCAGGTGCGGAAATTTAAATATCTGGGAAGTGTTCTGGCAGAGGACGGTAGGTGCGACGCTGAGATCCGAAGACGTATTGGGACGACCAAAGACACATTCCAAAAGCTAGGCAGAGTATTACGAGACAGAAGGAGTTTTTGGTTAACAAAGAAATGAGTACCGAGCTGCTACGTGGCATCAGGTCTCCTTTACAGCAGCGAATGTTGGAAGATCTCCTCAAAGATGAAGAAGAGACTCGCGGCGGCTGGTTCTACAGAAGGATACTAAGGATAACATGGACCGAGTGTGTGAGCAAGGATGAAGTTTTGGAGCAGATGCAAACAAGGAGGAAGCTTATACTTAGAATCAGGAAGAGGCAGCAGGGACATGTAATAAGAAAGGGGGCGTGGAGAATCTGATACTCACAGAGGGAAAGAGAGACAAGGGCATGCAACGCATGACATACCTCTCGGGCTTAAGCAATTGGATGACAGAACATGGCCTGGGGGAAGTACCAAAGGGACAAAACATATTGAGAGCTACAAGGGATAGGAGGGAGTGGAGAG
Source organism: Acanthosepion esculentum (assembly GCA_964036315.1). Lineage (NCBI taxonomy): Eukaryota > Metazoa > Mollusca > Cephalopoda > Sepiida > Sepiidae > Acanthosepion > Acanthosepion esculentum. Next base: position 16,959,524 of record OZ038495.1, on the reverse strand, counting down.
CTATGATCGCCTACGTCCTGAAGGGACACGGAGCTTAAAAATAAAGAAAAGATTTAAATATCTAGAAAGTGTTTCCTATGTTATCTCTTGTATTTTGGAATGATTTCTGAACTGTCTCCTCAAAGATGAAGAAGGACTCGAGGCAGCGAAGATATGGTTCTACAGAAGGATGCTGAGGATATCATGTACCGAGCGTGTGAGCAACGATGGGGTTTTGGAGAGGATGTAAACAAGGAGGAAACTTATGCTTTACATCAGGAAGAGGCAGCTGAAATTTCTGTGGCACGCCATGAGAAAGGAGGGCTTGGAGAATCTGATACTCACAGGTCGAATAGAGGGAAAGAAAGACAAGGGAAATGAACTTGTGCCATACCTAGCGGGCTTAAGCAAGTGGATGACAGAACATGGGGAAGTAGCAAAGGGTCAAAACATATTGAGAAGAAACAAAGGATAGGTTGAAGTTGAGACCATGATCGCCTACGCCCTGAAGAGACACGTTACATAAGAATAAAAGAAGATGCATGTGATGACTACATTCTGCTACTGCGCCATAGGTTTATCGAGTATGGGATTTCTTTGCCGCATTGTGTGTGATTGTAAACTAAACTTGTTACGATTTTCATATATTCTTCGTTCAGCTTCATGTTTTCGAAATTACTTGGGTTGTCTGTTGTTGTTGTTGCGGCATTCACCCTGGATCGGTTAAGCCGGCTCCTTCCAAGGAATTCACCGCATCCGGAACGAAGGGCGACCAAGCACGGCGATCCGTCGCCAATGCTGAAACGAGTGATTCCAACGGCGGCGAACTCTTGAAACGGAGTAACAAGGGAGTTTGAACTTCACACGCGGTCCCCACACCTCGCGTGCTATCCCAGTGGAGGGAGGAATATGCTCTTATTTGCCGCAGAGGCAAGAGTAACCAAGAGGCCGCCGAATGGTTTTCAGAATTCAGAGTTGACCTTCTCCCAGTTACCATTCAAGGCTAACCCAGTCTGTCCTGCTATTTACCCATAGTTGGAGGGAGAAGAAGAGGATTCACACCTTTCCCAAGGATGTTAGCACGTAAGTGAATGTAACGGATTCGACTGGGATTCGAACTCGTCTCTACGATTCCTCAATCAGAGCCGTTATTCATTACTCCACCGTGCCCCCTTTGGGCTGTCTCGTTTCAATTGATAATCAATAATTAATAATAGTAATAATTATAATCAGAATTGATTTTGTTTTTGACTTTCTGACCTCTGACCAAAAGTATATAGTTGCTATCGCTGAGAATGTGAAAATGGTCACTTAGAATAATGCTTCCGTCCATATAAACAAAAGATTAAGAAGGAAACCCCCATCAATACTGGAAAACGTGACAATGGCTGCTGAACTTGAGGAACCGGTTTTCATTAAAAATTTATTTTAAGAGAAAGTTTTTATAAATCTCAACCGAGAGCAATAGTGGATAAATGCCAAATGTTTCCTTATAAAGAAACGGTTAATATTGCTTTTCTTTCTATGTGCCGTGTCCTCTAAGAACGAAGGTGTCAATGGCTCTCCACCTCCCTCTATCCCCCAATAAGTTCCTCTACTCTGCCACCTCCCCCAGACCACGCTCTGTCATCCACTTGCTTAAATCCACTATGTAATGCGTTGTTTTCCCTTGTCTTTCTTCCCCTTTATTCGACCCGTGAGTATCAGATTCTCCAGGCCCTCCTTCCTCATTATTTGTCCCAGGTACTTCAGCTGCCTCTTCCTGAAGTATAAGCCTCTTCCTTGTTTGCATCCTCTCTAAGACCTCATCGTTGCTCATACACTCGTTCCGTGATATCCTTAGCATACATCTGTAGAACCACATCTCCGTCGCCTCGAGTTTCTTCTTCATCGTTGAGGAAATCGGCCAACATTATCTGTCGTAAAGAAGGACAGATGTCACGTACCAGCTCAGTATTCTTTTCTTCGTTACCAAGGAAATCCTCCTGTCTCGCAATACTCTGCCCGTGCGTTGGAATGCGTTCTTGGCCATTCCAATACGTCTACGGATCTCAGTGTCGCATTTACCTTCCTCTGTCAGAACGCTTCCCAGATTACAGTATCCTTTTGAAACACCAATTACCTTTCGACCATCGAATTTGAACAACGTTGAGCCAGTATTTAGGTGTGCGAAAGCCTTCAGAATACCAGATGCCCTAAGCTTGATGGTGTGATGGTTAACGGAACGGATGAGAAATCGGAAAGTCGAGTTCGATTTCCACTTGAGTTCGTTACATTCACTTACGATTATTAAAGGCATGAAACCATCTCTTCTTCCTCCAAATATGGGTTAATTAGTCTACCGCAGGAATTAACGACTGCGAGGATTCTTCTGCTAACTTAAACATGAATTTAAAGGAGATGAGATCGCCCAAGCTTCCCTCACGTCATGACACCTAAGGATGAAAACTTAGAATAAGAATTCAGTTGAAATTTCTGAACGCGTTATAAAGAGGCTCGGAAAATTTGACACACACAGGACATATTAAAGGCAAGTGGAACATAGGAAAACAGTAAGAAATATATTGTGCGAGCTTGTTCGAATCGATGGCAAAACACGGAGGGGGTAGAGACATATCTTCGTTGTTAGTGTTTCGATTAGCTTTTTTCTTTATTACCTCGACTTCCCGAATTTAAGTGCTTAACAACGATTTGCGGGATATTTAAAACCGAAACATATTTTTGAATTGTAAGATAATACTTTTTATACATAAATATTGCATTAACAATATCTCTAGACATAACAATGAGTCCTAATATTTAATCCATATTGGGGGTAGAAGCGATAGACTTATACATTTTCCAAGCGTTGTTGCGCATGAGCAAATATAACGAAATTGACTCGAATTCGAACTCTGATTCTCGGTCCGAGCCGCTATCCATTGCACCATACACACACCCACTAGGTATGTAGAGTACTAGCTTGGCAACTATGTCTCATCATTTTACTGTTGTATTTGTTTGATGTAACCGTAAGTTCTATGCTAAGACTTTCTTCACCAAACTTCTTGGTTGTAGATTTATCTTCCGTTTTCTTTTCCTGCGATTCTCACAAAAATGAACTGAAATTATCATCGTCTTTCTTCTTGAATTTTTTTTTATTGTCCCCTCCCCCAGTTCCTTTCACTCTCGGTAACCTCTTGCGTTTTAGTGGCTTTTATCACCTTTCTGAGGTTGAAAAGTACCCCTGTTGTTATCGGGGTATTTTCGAGATTTAATTGCTTTGCGATCATATCACCTTTAAACTTTAGCAGGAAAGAAGAAAAGAATAAAATATAATGCAAATCTGTAGCATAAATTTGCATGAAGGAAAACCTCTTTTGATATTCAATGTGAAAGAAACACTTTTATACACTTGAAATAATTTCTTTGGGTGCGTTTTGCATCATAATGCATGTCTTAAATTTCAGTATTTGTGATATAATTATTTTATTTTTAATTTAAATAAAGGAAGAATTGAAAAGACAAACGGATTCCAAAAGAAAAAAAGTAAACAAAGTAGAAATTAAAACGTGTTTGAAGCCATGTCGTGGGTGCAAAGTAGGCTAATTAAGAAAGTTAATTGAATATGATAATTAAAAATTGGGAGCTAATTAGAAGAAAGGAAGTGTAGTTGACCTTCAATTGACACTTGAGCGTCAATTGAGAATTAATGAAAATTTAGATATGCGTTGATCGTTTCTTGATCTGAGGAAAGAAAGATATACAGATAGAAAATTGAGAGAGAGAGATAGAGAGAAAGAGAGAGAGAGAGGGGGGGGAGAGATAGAGAAAGAGAGAGGAGGAGAAAAGTGAAAAGCAGGGAGAGAAATGTAGGAAAAGGAAAAAAGAAAAGAAAAGAAATATACAGTGAGAAATAAAACTAATGAAGGTAAAGATGATAATGGAGTTGAATGGGGAGAGGATAAACATCAGATAGATAGATAGATAGATAGATAGAGTGAGAGAGAGAGAGGGAAAGAGAGATGGTGAAAGAGAGGTGAAAATCAGGGAGAGACATGTCGGAAAAGGAGAAAACAAAAGAAAAGAAATATACGGAGAGATAGAAATCTAATGAAGATAAAGAGGATGATGGAGTCGAATTGGGAGAGGATAAGCGTCAGATGGATAGATAGATAGATAGATAGATAGATAGATAGATAGATAGAGAGAGAGAGAGAGAGAGAGAGAAATATATACAGATAGGAAATTGAGAGAGAGAGAAGAGAGATAGAGGGAGGAAGAGTGATGGAGAAAGAGAGAGGAGGAGACAAATGAAAAGCAGGGAGAGAAATGTAGGAAAAGGAAAAAAAGAAAAGAAAAGAAATATACAGAGAGAAAGAAAACTAATGAAGGTAAAGATGATAATGGAGTTGAATGGGGAGAGGATAAACATTATATATATATATATATATATATATATATATATATATATATAGAGAGAGAGAGAGAGAGAGAGAGAGAGAGAGAGGAGAGATCGTACGAATCTATTTTTGTATTCCGACTGGACAATATGATCTGAATATATGGTAAAGTGGACGCTTGAACAAGAGATAAATAATAGGAAAACATGAATGAGCAGAAAAAACGAACATCGAAGAAAGACTAGAGCAGCAAACAGGAAGAAAAGAAAAAAAATTAAAATTGACGACGCATGCGTAGAAGGAGGAAGGAAATTATAAGACAGTGACAAATCTGGTTTAGACAAGAAGTGAAGATGTAGGTCATGAAGAAGGAGCGAAAGAAGATGTTGACGATGAAGATGAAGAAGAAAGTGAGGATGAAGGTGATGGAGGAGAGGGTGAGGGCGGAGAAGATGATGTAATGATGATGATGAAAAAGATGAGGAAGAAAGTGGTGATGAAAGTGACGAGAAACAAGGTGAGAAAGATGATGACAACGATCATAATGATAACGAAGAAGAAGAAGATGATGATGATGATGATGATGATGAAGAAGAACACAAAGAATGGTGATGCTGCAGGTAATGAGAAAGAATGCGAAGAAAAAGATGATGATTATAATGATGATGAAGAAGTTGATAAGAAGCAAATGAAGACGATGATAATGATTTTGATGAAGATGATGATGATGATGATGAACTTGATGAAAAAGAAGAAAATTAAGAAGTTGAGGATGATAAAGAATAAAGGGGAGGATATGAAGATGATGATGATGATGATGATGATGATGATGATGATGATGATGATGATGATGATGATGATGATGAAAAAGATGAAGAAAAAGTTGAAGAAGATAAACAGCAAGAGCAATGAGGGTGAACGAACCATACTGGGAAAGAAAAAGAGCAATCATGAATAGGATGAGGATGCTTGCAATGAAGAAGAAGAAGGAGGAGGAGGAGGAGGAGGAAAGAGAAGAAGGAGCTGATGATGATGTAGAAGAAGGTGGTCGTGATAATGATGTAGGTGAAGAGGAAGAAGAAGAAGATAGTGATAAAGGAGGAGAAGAATCAGGTGGTGATGTTGATGAAAAAGAAGATGTTGATGAAAAAGAACATGGTGAAGAAGAAGACGAAGAAGAAGGTTGTGATGATGAAGGAGAAGGTGGTGGTGGTGATAATGATGTAGATGGAGAAGAAGAAGAAGAAGGAGGAGGAGAAGAAGAAGAAGAAGAAGGAGGAGGAGGAGAAGAAGGAGGAGGAGGAGGAGGAGCTGATGATGATATAGTAGAAGAAAGTCGTGGTGATAATGATGTAGTTGAAGAGGAAGAAGAATATAGTGATGAAGAAGAAGGAGGAGGAGGTAGTAATAATGATGTCGGTGAAGAGAGAAAGAAGAAGAAGATAGTGATAAAGAAGAAGAAGAAGAAGAAGATGAAGAAAGAAGAAGAAGAAGAAGAAGAAGAAGAAGAAGAAGAAGGAGGTAGTGATGTTGATGAAAAAGAAGAGGTAGATGGTGAAGAAGAGGAAGACGAAGACGTAACTTGTGATGATGAAGGAGAAATTGGTCGTGATAATGATGTAGATGATGATGATGAAGAAGAAGAAGAAGAAGAAGAAGAAAGAGGAGGAGAAGGTGGAGGAGATGATGATGATATAGAAGAAGAAGGTCGTGATGATAATGATCTAGTTGTAGAGGAAGAAGTATATAATGATGAAGAAGGAGGAGGAGGTAGTGATGCTGATGTAAAGAACATGGTGAAGAAGAAGACGACGAAGAAGAAGGTTATGATGATGATGTATGTGAAGAAGAAGAAGAGAAGAAGAAGAAGAAGAAGAAGAATGATGATGTGATTGATGTATGTGAAGAAGAGAAGAAGAAGAAGAAGAAGAAGTAGAAGAAGAAGAAGAAGAAGAAGAAGAAGGAGAAGAAGTATGTTGTGATGGTGATGATGTATGTGAAGAAGAAGAAGAAGAAGAAGAAGGAGAAAACGTGATGATGATGATGATGATATAGGTGAAAAGAAGGAAAACATGCTGAAGAAGAAGACGAAATAAGAAGTGTATGAAGAAGAAAAGAAAATGTGATGATGATGTAGAAGAAGAAGAAGAAGAAGAAGAAGAAGAAGAAGAAGAAGAAGAGGAAGAAGAAGGTGGTAATGATGATGTAGGTGAAAAAGATGGAAATGGAGAAGAAGAAAGCGACGATGAAGATGAAGTTGATCGATAAAAAGAAAAGAAAATCACAGAAGCGGAGAAAAATCAATGAAAAGGAAGATTGATGTTAGGGAAGAGAAATAAAAAAACGTAGAAGATCTTGAAATTGATGTCAGAATAAAATCCATGGCTGTAGATGAGAAAGAGGGATAAAGAAGAAGAAGAAGAAGAAGAAGAAGAAGAAGAAGAAGAAGAAGAAGAAGAAGAAGAAGAAGAAGAAGAAGAAGAAGAAGAATGTTTTAGAGAAGTACTTTTCGGTGTTTGTAGATGACAGGAACGAATTTTAAAGACGAGAATAAAATAAAATTGTGTCGCCTATAAGTAAGAAAAATCGAATGGAAAACAACTAAAGAGAAATACACACAAAACAAAAAAAGAAACAAATAAATTGATATAAACACTATGACTGGATATAATTGAAGCTGGCAGTATTTAGAAAGAAGAAGAAGGAGAGGAAGTTTGAGGAGGAGTGGGGAGAGGAATTGATGAAAGTGGTATTTCCTTTAAAACTGTAACAGGTGCCCGAATGTCGCGAATGTTTCAATTTGGATAAAAGTATATCTAGAATGAAAAGTGTGTGGCGAGAAGAAAAAAAAAGAAAGAAAAAAAAGTTGATGGTGAAAAAGTGGCTGAAAGAGAGATAAATGTCGGAAAGATAAGAGATTTCTGAAGATGAAAGAAGGCGACTGAAGGATAACGAAAAAATATAGGCAAGAAAAAAGAAGAAAGAAAAAAAGAAAGAAAGAAAAAATAGAAAATAAGATAAAAATAAAATAAAAAAGAAAGTAAGAAAAAAGAAAAATAGAAAGGAAAAAAGAATGGACGTGAGACAACAATAGTATGTCTTTTGAAAAATAAGAAAAAAATGAAAAATATTTGAAGGGAAAAGACAGTAATTAAATTTTTGTGGTAATTCCTTTCGATACAAAATAGAAATAAGATAAAACAAGTATAAAAAAGAAATAAATTGTCGCTTCGAGTCTCTTCTTCATCTGTAAGGAAATTGTCGACCATTTACTGCCATATAGAGAGATTGTTGACAGCAGTTCTTTTTTCTTTTCTTTGATTCTTGGAAATTGGAAGGCTCTTATATACCATACCCATGAACACTAATGGGTGTGTCCCAATTCTCATAAATACTTTGGTCACTATTGTAAGTGAGGGTAATATACTAAGTAGGTAAACCACTAGCAGTGGTTTACCTACTCACGCCGCTGGCGAGCATTGTATTTTTTTGATGTTATAAAGATTAGCAATTCATTTCCAACCCCCGTTTTGGTTATTCCTCATTCAGTAACCTTTTATAGGTTACAACAAAGGCATATTTCATTATTGCAACACGCCTTTCGATTTCGTTGTCACTTTTTCAATTATCATATAAAAATCAACTTTTCATGTTAGAAATAAAAACAGATTAGTGAAAAAACCAGAAAAAAAATTAAATAATTGATTTTTTTCAGGGTTTATCATCACAGTGGGTAATTTAAAACCGAAACCCAATGTTTTATTATAAGAATAACGCCTATTTCTTTACGAGTGAATATAGCATTAAAAGCGTTGTGCGTCACGTAAGAATGATTTCTACAGACACATCTTAATATTTAGCCCATAGATGCGAAGAGAAATGATAGCTATATACCTTTCTCCAAGGGTAGTTGTGCATAAGCAGATACAATCAACTCAAGTGCAATTCGAACTTTGCATTCAGATTTTTAGTCCAAATCGGCATCCATTACATAATACGTACATACTTTCTTTTTATGTGCTTTCGTAGGCGATCAAGGCCCCCCACTTCCTCTATCCCTTGTAACTCTCAATAAGTTTTGTCCCTTTGCTACTTCCTCCAGGCCATGTTCTGTCACCCACTTGCTTAAGTCCGCTAGGTATATCATCCATTGCGTTCCTTTGTCTCTCTTTCCCTCTATTCGACCTGTGAGTATCAGATTCTCTAAGTCCTCCTTTCTCATTAACTGTCCCAGAAATATCAGCTGCCTCTTCCTGATGTTAAGTATATACTCTCTCCTTGTTTGCATCATCTCCAAATCCTCATCCTTGCTCACACGCTCGGTCCATGTTATCCTTAGCATCCTTCTGTAGAACCATACTTCCGCCGGCTCGAATCTCTTCTTCACATTTGAGGAGACCGTACAACCTTCGCTGACGTAAAAGAGGAAAAGAATAGACCAGAGAAAGCGAGAAAATAGCAGACGTGAAAAATTACTGAAGGAAAAAGATAGCAAGAACGAGAAAGAAAGAAAGAGGCAAAGATTAATGCCATATAAACAGAGAGGAATAAAATATTTGGGTTGCAAAATGAAGTGGAAGAAAGAAGGAGGAGAGAAACGATATCTTATTCTAAGCTGAGTCAAGGTCAGCATGAAATCTACCCATGTGGTCGCCGACATTGGGGGACGACATGTGTTCGCGTACTTATTACATAGACTTAAAAGAGAAGAAAACATTCCATGTGCAGTCAACCATACAACCCAAATCATGTGTCTTTGCGTGACGTCATGGCGACACTTAGTGTTTCAAGCGAAAGACTAGTAGTGCTCCTTTTATTACATTCTTGTCTCTGGCCATTCGGCAGGAAAGGTGATTTTGAAACTAGAATAAATAAAAAGAGTAAGAACACTTAAACCGAAGCAAATGAGAGAGACATAGAAATAAAGAGGGTGGGGAGAGAGAACAATAAGTGAAGAGAAAGAAATAGAGAAGAGAAAGAAGAAAGAGAAAGGAAATAGTAGTCAAAGAAAAAGGGAAAACCTAGGAGGAAACAGAAGAGAAAAGAAAAGAAGAGAAAAGAAAAGAAAAGAAAAGAAAAGTACAGAAAATACATGTGAAGAAAAGAAGAAAAAGAAGAGCAATAGTAGCGAAGGAAATGTGGAAGAGAAGGATAGAAAGGAAGTGAAGTGACAGAATGAAAAGAAAAGGAATATTAGTCGAAGAAAGAGAGAAAGAAGTAAAAAGAAAGAAAAAATGGAAGAGAGTGAATAGAACTGAAATGGAAGAAAGGGAGATAAATAGTCGTGAAATGAAAGAAGTTAAAAGAGAGAAAGAGTAGTCGAAAGAGGAGACGAAAAGAGAAGAGGGGCATAGAGAAGGAAAAAGCAGGATTGTATATTGGGGAAATAAAAAATAGAGTGATAGGAAATATTTTTTTTAGTAAAATTCATCCTATAGAAATGCCCAAGAGCCGCTCAAGGTAGAAGGTTAGTAGAGCAGATAACGTTAGAAAGAGAGTGGTGTGGAAATGAATAAAAAACAGATTGAAATAAAAATGACGTAAACGGAGATATCGAAATGAATTGAAATTACATAGAAAATTGAGTGTGTCTGTGTGTGTGTGAGAGAGAGAGAGACACACACACAGAGAGAGAAGGTTAAGATGGAAAAAGACAGAGAAATAAAAGGGAAGTGGAAGAAAGAAATTGAGAGAATAAGAATGGGAAATATAGAAGAGGGATTCTCCAGAAACTACCAGGAGAAATGTAAGAAAAAAAGCGGGAAAAGGGAAGACAGCAGACAACAATGGGAAATTGTCACAGTTTCATAACGGAAAAAAAAAACTGTTATGAAAGTTAAGATGAATTAATGATTCCTCGATCGAGAGATACAAATCTAATTGTTCACGTAATAATTATCACGTTGCAAATTTGCTCTTTATTTTTGTGGGGCTTCAACACAGGACCGAAATCAGCAAATCAATAGTTTGTCAACAGTTCTCGAAGACAAGAACCAGAATCTTTTGCTGGTTCAAAATTTACAGATAGAATTTACTTATTTGTTTCTTCACAAAGGTTCGGGTTGAAACAAATTAGCCAGTGTGTGTCCCCCCCCCAAAAAAAAATGACATCATTTTGAAGTCTAATAAGATAGCCAATTCTCGCTCAAATGATCTCAAATTTTAAACTAAGTTAACAATAAGAATCTACCAGGGAGATGGATCGGGCATTCCAGTGATTATGACAATGTGCTGTTGAAATGGCCACCACGTTCGCCTGACTTGACACATTGTGATAGTTTTTTATGGGGCTATGTGAAAGGATAGGTCTATATCCTCTCTCTTTCTACAAGGCTAGAAGAACTTTAGTAGAGAATCAATAAAGCGCTGGAAAATGTTACGCAAGGCATGCTACAGCGTGTTTGGCAGGAGCTGGACTACCGTCTTGACGTGTGTCGTGTCGCAGTTGGAGTAAATATTGAACATTTGTGAAGCTTTGTGAAATTGGATATAAAATCTACCCCGGCCCTTTGAATATCTTGTTCGAATTTCGATAAATAAATCTTTTATTTTTCAATATGAAGACTATTTAATTTCGTTTGCCTGGTAGGTGATGTAGTTTCACTCAAATATCCATATTTTATTGATGCCAATTATATTAGACACCCTGTATGAAGAAAATAAAGAAGAAAGAAAATAATTTAACCGACAGATGTTATTTAGAAGAAGAAGAAGAAGAAGAAGAAGAAGAAGAAGAAGAAGAAGAAGAAGAAGAAGAAGAAGAAGAAGAAGAAGAAGAAGAAGAAGAAGGAGAGGAAGAAGAAGAAGGAGAGGAAGAAGAAGAAGGAGAGGAAGAAGAAGAAGAAGACGAAGAAGGAGAAGAAGAAGAAGATGAAGAAGAAGAAGGAGAATAATAAGAAGATGAAGAGGAAAGAAGAAGAAGAAGAAGAAGAAGAAGAAAAAGAAGAAGAAGGAGGAGGAGGAGGAGGAGAAGAATAACGCTAATCAAAAGTCGAGTAAGGATGTTATGAAAGAGGAAGAGCAAACCAAATCAAAGATGAAGGCATAATTACCTCGCCTCCCCGACCACGAGAAAAGTTGAAGCATACATAAAAAAATGGAAAAAACGAAGAGTATTATGATACCTAATGTCACTTATATTAGAAGAAGAATAACAACAGAAACAATCAAGTCGAAAGAACCAGTCGCGAAAATGAAGATAAATAAAAGAATTTTCACAGCTATTCAAATGTACTGAGAAAGTGCTGTTCCCGAGTTGCGATCACCAGAGATAAATCTACATCTGCATCAATTTTATAGCCTGCCGGAGTCGAACATTAGACAAGGAAAATTACTGCCTGAAAGAACTGGAGCCAGGATCGACAGCAAAGAAATGAAATGTTCACGAACTGGTGATGATATAGGTCATGGTAATATTTATAGTGGAACGGTCGTATACCTCGTGGCTCTAATATAATATAATGAACAGATGTAAGTATCAGACTTAATTTAAACGGCCCTGTTTGAAATAGACCAGTTGATACGTCATTAGTATGAACGAATTAATGAGGCACAGATTCCAATTTGATGTAGGTCACGTACACGAAGGAACTAGGTTTAGTCTGGTGATCAATAGTACATTAGTCCTCGCATATTTTAACAAATGAGAAAAAATGAATCCAGATTAATAAATCCTTTAGATCTTAAAGAAGATAATTCTTAATCAATCCGTATGGCCCGGTGAATAAAGACGTTGGTTAGATCTAGTGACTAGACCGAAAGTCTTGTGAGTTCAATACCAGGACCAAGAAAAAACTTGGACAGTTGAGTTAACTGAAAATCACTGAACCACCCAGAAGAGGCGTGGCACGTGGAACTAGAACACTCTACCCAAGCGGACGAAATAAAGGGTTTGATTTGAAATTCAAATCACCTGAAGAAGGCCGGAGCGTACAGCGGCCGAAACGTTGTGAATATTGCAATGAAGACGAGGATAACAGTTCGAATAATGTAAATAATGAGAGCAGTCCTTATGAATTGGTCGTCCTGGGTAAGACGTTAAACTACATCCGCGTCCTGGGTAAGACGTTAAACTACGTCCAGCAGCAAGGCCTCTGATCAGGAGGTTTTGAGGAGTGTAGAACCACCTCTTAATTACTGGTGTTCCCAGGTCCACCCTGACCCGGGGTGGTAGCCAATGTTAGGGTCCCAGCTATGGGCAAATAGTTAACTATTATCGGCAATACTTTTTGAAAAAAATTATTACCAGCAATACAATTTTGAAGGAAATATATTACCAGAAACAGATTTTTGACAAAACAAGATATTACCAGCAATAAAACATTTTGTCGGCATTAAATATCCCATTGAGGTTGATATTCCGTAAAAACAAAATAAACCAAACCAATCTAAACCAAAGAATACATATTCTATTCATATGATTCTAACCTAATAATGTTGTCGGCATTAAATGACCCATTGTGGTTGATATATCGTAAAAAAAAAAACCGTATGAATTGGCAATGCTGAATAAAAGGTAAAGAACTTTTTCAAATAATAATGCATCACATGAAGACATCCAACACATGTAAGCGGAAAGGGAGTAATATATATATTCTTTTAAATTTCAGTACAACCTTAAACAAAATGGTTGAAAAGAAACTCCAATCAGTACTATAAGGAGCCGATAATATTGATTTTAAGAAATTTGATATCCTGAAAAACTGTTTTAAGAAAAAAGATTTTATAAATATCAACCAACAGAAATCCTAACATTCAGTCAATAAATGCCGAATGTTTCCCTCACAGAAATTTAGTTCTAGAATTGGAATGGAAACTGTGATTGCACCTTTTTTTAAAGCATTTCACCCCAAGCAAAGTGGGAGTGCCACTAGCACGCAAGTGGTTACAAAGAGTGAGAACAAAAGTAAAGAGGGGTGTTTGAGGAAAAGATATAGAGAAGCAAAGTGATAGGATCAAATTCATCAGAGGATGTTGATTTGAATATTTAAAGATTATAGCTACCAGGTTAGCAAGTGGGAAGAAGGGTGTTCCACTGTCGGTAAGTGCGAGAGAAGAAACTAGTGGAGTAGAAGAGGCGTTTATATTTAACTATTTCGACAGTGAAATGGTGGGACCGAGATGCCAACCTAGTAGCACGCTTAATTTTATGCAGATGGGGTACCAGTGAAAGTAGCTCGCCAGAGCAGTTGCCATGAAAATATTTGTAGAGAGTGACTGTAGACGAGATGACAGATCGCATTGCAAATATGTCTCTGGATTTTGTCGAGGACCTCGAGATGAACAGCTGGGGTAGCAGACCATATATGACAACAGTATTCAATGCAAGGATGAATTGCAGATTTGTAAATTTGAAGGATGGACTCAGGCGAGAAAAATCTTGTTTCAATGTAGTTGTTCCCCGTCAGGTCAGTGGAAAGCGTGAGACCAAGACGGCACAGATACTCAGCCATTCTGCTGGGAGGCACAGGGAGGGTTCTTTATAGCGGGAAAATGGGAGCAGTTTCGTTTTGGAGGCGTTAAAGTTTACAAGCCGTTTCCTGCCCTAGTCAACGACAGACTGGAAGTACTTTTCGAGAAAAACGGCCAGGTTAGTTTTGTCAGCGTGTCGGATTTACTATTGACACAGGAGTAAATAGCAGTGTCGTGCAGCTATCTTGAATACGTTTTAATAAGCCCGGATGTGGAATGTGTATATACTATACACTTCAAATAACTCGGTGTAACATAGGAGATTTGGCTATGCGTTATGTCTGGACACTGTCCACCACCTACCACATATTGAGACAGTGGGAGGAATCAGGAAGTAGTGATGTATGTGTGTGTGTGGGGGAGGAATAAGTGGTAGTGGTAGCAGTAAGAAACAAGATCCCCAGTAAAAGTGCTCGTAGACTAAAAAACTAAATTTTATTTGGGACTTTTAACTTTTCTTCCTTAATTTATTTCTTATTCTTAATTTTGTCTCTCATTGGCGGGTGGGTCGGGTGAAGAGGCGCCTTTTCTCCTATTTATTTATTTCGTCTGTCACCAAAAATTAAAGAACCAATTCTCTGACTGATACATTAAATGCGGATACTGGATAAGGAAGGAATGATATTACCACAAATGATCATGAAATGTTACAATTATATATATATATATATATATATATATATATATATATATATATATATATATATATATATATATATATATATATATATATATATATATATATATATATATATATATCCGAGTGGTTAGAACGTTCGCTTCCTGACCATGAGGCGCGAATCTCACCATGGTCGATTTGTCAAGAAGTTATGTTGTCGATCCCAGCGTGTGGCACCTTATGGGAAACCATGCCACGGGTTGACCCAAGCTTTGTGAGTGAAATTGAGTAAACATAACTCTTGAGGGCTGTGATAACACAAGTCATCGAGGGCTTGAGATTGCTGGACTTGTCAAAATTGTAGATAACAACTTCTCTCATAGGGTGGGCTCTGTGAGTTTTGAGAAATTACGAATGTGCCTTAGCGAGCGTCTTCAATAGGGATTGGCTAGCCACCCCAGTAGTCGGGTATCCTCGAATACGAGTATTTTTTATATCAGTATGTCGAGACGTCCGGTTGCCTCTACCTAGGATCGAAAGCCGACTGAATTAGCATCAGTCGGGGGATTCAACCACTAAGCCGTTGGCGTACGGCAGGGATGACGGTAAATTTAAGCGCATTTACTTTTTTTCACAGTGACTGAGAGAACTCGATTCGATTTAGCGAAGAATCTTGCATATATATATATATATATATATATATATATATATATATATATATATATATATATATATATATATATATATATATATAACACTTTCTATGATGGTATTATATATATATAATATAGAATGGTATTATGTATATAATATAGAACTATATATATATATATATATAGAACTTTCTATGATGGTATTATATAGATTAAAAATACATATATTTTTTGCTTGTACGTTACTTTTATGGGTCAAATCATTTGAGTAAATGATCTGTTTTCATTAAACAGTATTAATTACATTTACCGGCTTGAATGTTCGAGAAATTTCGTAGAAAAGATGCGTTCTCCGATGTAGGGGAAGAAATGGATTCACACCTTTTTCAAGGGTTTTTGCGCGTAAGTGAATGTAACGAACTCATCTGGAATTCGAACTCGGCTCTCCAATTTCTCATTCTGAACTGTACAGAACCACAGAAAAACAGAACTGTACCAAATAACACAAGACCTTTGAGCAATAGCAATAAAAATGGATAGCACAATCAACTTTAAGAAAGAATATTGACATCATCCTGACGTTGATGTTCCACACTACTTCAAACAAAGGTTAGGAAGGAAACTCCCATTATTGGGAAGCGGAATAACAGTGAACTTGAGAAACATACACTCTTGTACAAATTAATTGAAACAAAACGAATAATTCCATTATATTTACTATTTTTTCGTATATTTCCAATGAAACACGACCCAGTGCACATGTTAGTATTCGTATGTCCATTCCACGAAGTCTTTCCTTGCAGATTGACCATAGATTCTCGATCGGATTTAAATCAGGAGAGTTTTTGAACCAGTCTATAGTACTTTGATTTGCTCCTTGGTAAGGCTTGCCACTGTGTTCGTGCAGCGTTACAGTTTTCGTACGCTTCCTTGGAGTAAGGTCCATCGCAGACAATGGCTGTAGGACAACTAATCGACAGTCGAGACAAAAGTGTCTAGGCGTGATAAAAATCTAATGTAATCACGGATGACGCAATATGTTTCAAGGCCAAACAAATTTCATCATACACCCCAAAAATAGATTCATATTTCTGCACACCACTGCAAATAACCTAATCTGAGGAGAAAAACAAAAATCGATTACTCCCTGTCACTCAAGTGGGTATAAAAGTGACCGTATGATGAAAGAAAGTAAACTAAAGCGGTTGTTTCAATTAATTTGCTCAGGGATGTATTTTCCTGAAAAAATGTTCTAAGAAGTTTTGTAAGTTTCAGCCTAAAATTCATTGGGTCAATGAATACGTAATATTTCCTTAGAAGGAAACGTCTAAAACTTCCATTCCCCTTCTTCTTGTATATGACGTGTCCCTTCAGGACATTGATCATAGTTCTCCATAATCTACGATCATTTGTAGCTCTTAATATTTTTTTCTTCTTGTTATCTCTCCTAAACTTTGTTCTTTCATCCATTTACGTGAGCTCGCGAGGTAGTTTATGTGTAGTGTTCCTCTTGTCGTCAGTCTGTACAGTGAGTATAAAATTTTCCAAGTCCTCTTTCCTCATTATTTGCACTTCAAATTTCAACTGTCTCTATTTGATGTTAAGTATAAGTTTCCCTTTTGTTCCCATTTTCTATAAAATTTTATCGCTACTCACAAGTCCAGTTCATGGTACGATCAGCAAATCAATATTAAAAGTAAAAACTTTTAAAAATACAAGAGATTTTGCAGATAGTTATAATTCGTCTGGTTTAAGGCCGGACAAATCTGTACAATATGAAGTGAGTAAAGCCATCATTACATTAGCCATAGACTGTGATTCTAACACGATAAGCATTTCTCTACAACAGGCGTCTACAATGAATTCTGTTGGCAGTTCATCAAACATTTTCAGTACGTCTATGTTGGTGTCTGAGCGAATAGTTAAAAAAATATTCCTTCCATAGTTGTGTGCGCACTTCCAGATATAGCTTTGATTTGGTTTGCGTCGTTTTTTCTTCCGATGTCATTCATTATGGAGGTTGGCTTTTGGTATGTGTGAGATATCATGGTATCTCACACATACTATATATAGATATTATAGCCTTGATATAACCTTCTTGTTCAGCAGTACATTCTTCACACGTTTCTATTCCTTTTCTTGCGTTTTGCAGCACTATTTCAGTTTCTGAAATTCTACAGTTTTCATTTCAGACATAACTTGGTGCTGGAGGTCGTGGCAGTGGCTGTAAGAAGTGCTAGCATACCCTCGTTGGACCTGCGAAGGGTAACATTCCTGAAGCAAGGTGCGACTGTCAAAAGGCAGAAGACCAGGTCGGAAAACTCAAGGAAGTGTTGGTGGATGATACACTGCCAGTGGAGATCGTTGTGTCTGGTCTGAGACTCAGATCTGGTCTTAATTGATTTCGAGAAGCAACATCTGTTGCTTGGCGAACTGACAGTAGCATGGGAAGAAGGAATGAGGAGGTGCATGAAAGAAAGTTGCTTCGGTATGAGGAACTGGTGGCTGCAGTCTGTGAGAGAGGATATAGCTGCACTCTGGTGCCATTTTAGGTTGGCTGTAAAGGATTTCCTGCTGCCTCTTTAAATATATTCCTCAAGTGTGCTAGGATCCCAAAGCCGGAGAAGGTGATAAAGACTTGTGGTGAAAAAGCGGTGGAAGGAAGTGTATGGATTACCCAAAAATGCTTATCGAGTCGCACGTAATTAACATAGACCGGTTGCAACGTAACATCATCCAGCTGTTGCGGTCCCACCGTGTGGAAAGGTACTGAGCTTAATGGGCCGAGACCTTGCTGAAGCACGGCGCTCAGCTGAAGATTGCACCTGGTCTGGAGCACTTGATGTGTATTTCTGTTCATTCTTTTAATGCTTTTCGTTGTTCTGCAATGTTCGCATTTTCCCAATGAATCCGATTTTGACGTTTTTCTTTAAGGGACACTGTTGCTTCAGAAATTCGCTTGTCTGATTTGATATTATTTCCATAGGTTGAGTTGAATTTTTTTTCTTATTTCATAAATATATCTTAATCTGACACAACATCATGACTAAGAACTAAATTCTATAAATGGGGGATTGCATGACTATATTGAAAAAGACTTCAAATAAAAGCTCTATCACTGGGCTCGAACACCGACATCTGGCATCAATGAGACCGAATTCATTTAAGCCACGAGGCAAATATATGTGTGTGATATTCATTAGCTGATTTTATGGCTTATCAGACCTCTGTGGGTCATTCATATTAAATCCTTTTAAGAATAACAATGAAATTTCCAGATGAAAGTCTTACTATTTAACCCATAGCTGGGGAAGAGAAGAAGTGGATTCATAGCTTTGCCAAGGGCATTTGCACAATCATAGGACATGTTAAAGGTAAGAACAGGGAGAAATAGCTAGTAATCAACCGAATCAATTTGTATAAATGGATGGCAGAACAAAACCTAGGATTGATAGCAAGTGCCCGGTGCTACAAAAGATATGAAGTTGTGGATACCATGATCTCCAAAGCCCTGGATAGACACACCTCCTTAAAAAAGAATCTCCGTGTATTTTTCCAAGTTTTAATGTCCTTTTTTCCTCATATTCGTGCATTTAAAAAAATTCGTCTCTTTTGAAATGTTTGGCTATTTCGGGCGTATGTCGATAAACAATACTGGAAATGCCACTCCTTTTTTTAATTTTTCTTTTTAATTTTAAAATTACGAAATCTCTATAATTTTGTTGTACATCTGTTCTCAATTTCTGAATTATTTCTTTTTTCTTTTTTACTTTTCATTTTTAATATTTTTTTTCTCTTTTTGCTTGGCTGGGTGCGCCATTTTCATAAACCCATTGGTTGGTATTATCGGTTAGATGACAAGATTCGCAGAAAATTGTTAATTTTTCCAATATTAATTAATTCCTTTATTCCCTTTTAAAAATAATTGGGTGCAATTTTGGTCCATTTATTCGGTTCAATTTAGTAAAAAAATGGTTAGAAAATGTTAAAAAAATGAAAAAAGTTAAAAAAATTAAAAAAAATTAAAAAACAAAAATAATTCTTAAAAAAACGAAACATTGTTAGAAAAATGAAAAGCTGAAAAAAAGAAACCTTTGGTCCAATAATTTGGACATTTTTTGGTTCAATCAATAATTTGGTTCAATTTTGGTTGAAAAATCAATGTCAACACCTAAATCAAAGCCCCATCGTCTTAAGGTCTGGTCTAGGTTTCGTTTTTTCATGAGCTATGAGAAGAAAGGTTAGTAAACCACAACAGATATTTATTTTTTAGAAGTATGAGAGATAGCAATCTACATAACAATGACTTTATAGTAATGATAATATTACCCGTTTCCCTACAATTAAAAAAAATGACATTCAATGGATGAGAAATCAGTGTTGCTTTCAGTTGAAATTTATAAAATCTTTCTCTTAGAACATATTAGAGTCTTTTCTGCTCCCCTATGCTGAAAGGGTGAAAATCAACCTCACCAAGCAAATCAAAATTGATGAAGGAATACTTTGATGAGAAGCAGGTGAGTGTTATGACATGGCCGCCCCAATCTCCTGGCCTCAACCCCAAAGAAAATTTATGGAGCATTGTAAAGTACAGGCCCTCGAGAAAGCTGTTGAGCAACAAAGAGGATTTGATTGTGAAATTCATATCCGAATGGAATTCAATGCTTGGATATTAGATTTGCCAGAACCTAATCAATTCAATGCCAAAAACGGTTGTAGAGGTTATTTAAAATAAAGGAGGACCCATAGATTATTAAATATTTCGAACTATATTACCTATTATAAATAATGCCTTTATTATTCTTTATTTACAGCTGTTTGGTTATGTTTCTATTGATTACTAGTTGCAGGAAATAAGTGAGTCACTTTTTTTGTTTTCCCCTAAACCTCATTTATATCCAAAATTATAATTATCAATAGAATACCTTAGGGTGAGTAAACTTTTTTTACTAGGTGGTCGGGAAGGGGTCTTTTTATTAGTAAGATTAAAAATTAGTTTGACCCCAAAAACAATAGGCGAAAGAATTTTTAAGAAAAAAAAATCAGGTGAGTCACACTTTTATCGAACAGCCCTGTATATGCCATGTCGTTACGGCACGTAAAATGAAGAATATCTATGTATTTCTTTCACCTTTTAATGTCCTTTCCTCCTCATCAAGATCATTTGAGCGAGAGGTGAGCTCAGTAGTTTCACCGGGAATGGAGATATAGCTTACCTGGATCACTTTCCGATCTGCTGTTTGCTACACACAGCACAGCAATATAATCCCATATTTTCTTAAACAAATTACATGTCTATGCTAATATTCTAATTTAATATTGGTCAAAATGAATGATATCTGAAAGACAATTATAAATTCATGTCTATATTATGCCTATATCTCTGAGATAATGACTATTTATATTATTTACAATGTTCAGACTGTTATCCACACCTTCATTGCCATATTCACAACTTTTCGGCCGATGTACGCTCAGGTCGAAATTCCAATCACCTGAAGAAGGCCGCAGCGTATAACGGCCGAAACGTTGTTAATATGGCGATGAAGATGAGGATATCAGTCCAAACAATGTAAATAATGTAAATAAATATGTCTATGTTTGATAGATTAGTAAGTCAGAAAGAACTGCGTGATTTGCTAGGTAGGTTTCATTTTTTGAGATATATATTAAAACATTCCAGTATTTATACTTAAAACGAACCGCCCGAATACGGATAAAAATAGAGAGACAAGGACGCG
Organism: Acanthosepion esculentum; assembly: GCA_964036315.1. Classification (NCBI taxonomy): domain Eukaryota; kingdom Metazoa; phylum Mollusca; class Cephalopoda; order Sepiida; family Sepiidae; genus Acanthosepion; species Acanthosepion esculentum. The sequence continues at coordinate 16,938,679 of OZ038495.1, read as the reverse complement.
TCTTCTCGCCAGACTTATTCAAACTTTACAATGACGCAATCCTGAGAGAATTATAAATTTTACCAGGGTTCGTTATTAGCGGTTACAATCTTAACAACATTAGATGTGGTGATAAAACTGTGTTGATAGGAGATGCAGAAAGAAAAGTACAGGATTTTCTGCAGAAGGTAGTAAAGCGAAGCGAGGAGAAAGGACTAAACGTCAATTGAATGAAGACAGGATGTATGGCTGGTGGCAAAAGGAACAGTCCAAAATTGGAATTACAAATTGGAGATAATAAAATTAAACAAGTACAAAAAATATCTCGTTAGTCTTTTAACAGAGGACGTAAAATGCAACACCGGAATGGCGAGCGGTGCCTGTCAAAAACTAAACAAAGTAGAGTAGAATCCCAGGCAACCGGACTAAGAAGGTCTTCCGGATATGATGACCTGCTTACAAAGTCCGGATATGAGGGCGTATATTTAGATAAAGAACTGAAATCAGGTTTAATATTTATTTACGATATGTTATAGTAAACAAAATAAGCTAACGATGAGTGAAATATAACGGAATTGATTTTAAGGAAAAGGAAATAAATTATGTAACGTTAATGAAAATTCAGTCTGCCACGTATACAAACAAATAATGTAAGGAGGATTTTTTAATCGCTGTTGCATGATGATTCTTTCTCTTCTAATGTCATTCTCAACATTTTCCGCATTTCGTTTTGCTTTTCTTCTTGACTTTTTTAAACAAAAGACATTTTTAACTTTGTGTCCGTTATTGCAATCGTCATAGCTGAATGATGGCTTTCTTTCCATAAAACTGGCACCCTTTTCTATAGCTTTTTCAATTTCAGTCCAAGATTCATCACAGTCATTTTTTTTCATTTCCTTTTTCAATGTGACAGTTTGAACGCTGGAGAATGGTTTCTTTGGAAGATTTTATATCATACAATGTTGACTTTCTGATATTGAACTCAGCCATTAGTTATAATGAATTTTCACCAGCGTCTAGTCTGTTTAAAAATTTCACTTTTTGCGATAATTACAAGGTTTTCCTCTTATTCCCATCATCTTTTGCACCAATATATGCCATTACAATGAAATAAGCATGAGCAATTTCCCAAGGGAAATTTCCTAAAAAACATAAATTTCAAATCACTTACGTATCACCCTAATAATACAAATATACACATCAAAATAATGTCCGAATATGAATATACGGGATTCCAGATATGAGTGACTCCGAATATGAGGCACTCCGGATATGAGACACTCCGGATTTGAGGGATTCCGGATATGAGAGATTCTACTGTATTAAGTTACAGAAAGGACAATTTCGTTAGAAACAAAGAAAAGAGAACTAAACTGTTTTGTAATATCGGTCCTACTACAGTGGTGGAAATAAGTATAAGACACCCCACGAAATTGTTAATAAGTTTCTTATTACTGCACAAATTCCTCTGAAAATTTGCGAGATCCGATGGTATTAATATACATATTCGATTTTATAACAACTTTCCACCAAAAAAGTTATTAACAAAATTTCGTTTTCAAGGGTGGAAATAATTATAAGAGTTTTGAAAATGTGCATATCTGGTTCACTTCAGAATACCAAAGGAAGAATAAGTGCATGTGCAGATTATAAAAAGACTCTTATCAATGATTTTAAGCCACGTGAGCCCTATTTAAACATTTCATAATTGAATACAGTTACTGAAAAATGCCTAGGAACTCCCATCTTAATGAAAAGGAAAAAGGGCAAATTTCTGTCTGTGAACTGGAAGGAAAATCTATAAGTTTCATTGCAAGAGAACTGTCGAGGTCCCGAACAGCTGTAAGAAATTATCTAAAGGACCCTGAATAGTATGGCACCAGAAAACGTCAAGGTCATCCACCTAAAATTACAAATGCAGCCAGACCTCAAAATTTACTCATCACTCCAAGAAGAGTTCGTCAATTTCTCCATAAATCACCAAACAGGAAGACAGCCCCTGCCTTGACTGCTAAGCACAAGAAGATGCGCGTAGATTGGGTAAAGAAAAAAGTAACATGGACAAAGATGAAATTGGAAACCGTTGTGTTTTCTGATAAAAAATTTAATTTGGATGGGCCCGACGGCTACCAGTGTTATTGGCATGATTTAAGAAAGGAGAAGCAGCTGTTTTCAAAAAGACCATTTGGGGGAGGATCTGCTATGGTGTGGGGAGCTTTTTCTGTTCTGGAAAGGCTGATTTAGTAGTGATGGAAGAGAAACACAACTCTGCTCGATATATTAATGTGTTGGAAAACATTTTGTCCCATTTATGAAAAGTCTAGACACCTATAATGCCATGTTTCAAAGGACAATGCAGCCATACACACTTCTAAACTCACGAAAGACTATTTTATAACAAAAAAATATTGAAGTTTTGGACTGGCCCACTAAGTCTCCAGATTTAAACCCAATAGAAAATTTGTGGGGAATTTTGTCAAAAAGAGATTACAAAAATAAACGTCAGTTTGAAGATAGAGAAACTTTAAAATCTTGCATTAAAGAGTATTGGAATGAAATTCCATCTGTAATCTCAGAAAACCTAATGATTCAATGCAAAACAGGTGTTTTGAAGTATTACAATTGAAAGGGAATAAATGTAATTATTGAATTTTCTACAATTTTTTCAGTTAAATACAAATTTTCAAAACTGTCTTATACTTATTTTCATCCTCGAAAACATATTTTTCTTAATAACTTTCTTAATAACTTTTTCGGTGGAAAGTTGTTATAAAATCGAATATGTATATTAATACCATCAGATCTAGGTACCACACACAAATTTTCAGAGGAATTTGTGGAGTGATAAGACAATTATTGACAATTTCATGGGGTATACTTATTTCCACCACTGTATATAGCAGTGAACGCTGGACAATCTCATCACAGCTGAAGAAAGGACTTGAGCACCAGAAGTTTGGTTCTACAGCAGGAAGCTGAGAATACTATGAACTGAACAACCACGAAGTTTTAGCGAAAAATGAAAGCACGTAGCATCGGAGACAATTGACATTTATAGGGCGTATAATGAGAAAAGAAAGCTTGGAGATTTTGACACTCACAGGACATAGCAGCGTATAATGTACTTAACGAAGTAAATTGTTAGTCGAATAGGGATTTAATAAGAGATATACAGAACAAGAAATTGTGGAGAGCCATGATCACCCACGTCCTGAAGGTCTCGTGTATTGGATGTAGCTGTGATTTGATCAAGTGTCTTGTGTCTCATCATCGACGATTCTGTCTATATTCTTGTTGTCATGGTCATTAAGGTTACGTGGCTGACCACTGTCCACTTTGGAAAGTAACGCCTTCAATCAAGTATTGCTGGTACACATGTATTCCCGTATATCGAGGGATATCAAATGTGGCGAAAATTTCAGAAAGAAAATGTACCATCATTTACGGTTCGAATTTCACGTCACCTTGTCATCAGTGAACGAGACCGTGTAAACAATGTCTCAGCAAATGTCGCCAACTGATAGATGGACATTTTCATCTCGTCAAGTAAGTGTTATCTATCATTACCTTTTGGTAATCGATGACTTTCGTCACATCAGTGTGTTTGCCATTTTTTATTTAGTTTTTCATTTCTTTCTTTGCTTTCATGGTCTCTTTGCTTATATTTCTGTCTTGATTTGGTCTCTCCTTTATTTCTCTCTTGACTTCCTTTATCCATTTTTCTGACTTTTACCTTCGGTGGTGTCCTCTAATCCTTCTCTTGCTGCTTACTTGTTTGCCAGATCTCCTTTCCTCTTTGAGTCTCTTTCATAGAGATTCTTTTATTTTCTTCATCATTTTATACTGTATTTTTCCTCTTATTCATCATGCTTTCTTTTCATATTTTTTATTTTTCATCCCTTCTGACTTTTTAGATTTTTCACACAGGGATTTGATTATATATATATATATATATATATATATATATATATATATATATGTGTGTGTGTGTGTGTGTGTGTGTGTATCAATTATGTGGTACGGGTTCAATTTATATTACGCGAATCATTCATACGAAAAGCAGATAATGAAGTTAATGATATGGCAAGACTCACTCTCGCATACAATTTTTAATAATAAAATACATTAACCTTAACATTAACGGATTCGAGGTTAATGTATTTTATTATTAAAAATTGATTCTTGCCATATCATTAACTTCATTATCGGCTTTTCGTATGAATGATTCGCGTAATATATATATATATATATATATATATATATATATATATATGTGAATGACAGTATATATAGCTAAGGATCGTTGATTAATTTGAAACTTTTAAAACCATTTATTCTATATTCTATATCATCACTTGACAAGACACAAGAAGTGTTGAAACAAAATGGCTACTTTTGTCGTGATTTTATAACATATTTATGTTGTAATATTCAAATAAATAATTATATATATATATATATTACAGCGAAACAGTCTGTCTGCGGATGACAATATATATAACAATATCCACATCCATGTTTGTGGATGACAATATGTGTGTGCGTGTAGTCATCCTCAGACTGACTGTTTCGCTGTAAAACAGCTCATCCGTGTGGTTAGACATCCGATTGCCTCAAGCCAGGTTCGAAACCCGACAGATTTGTCATCAGTCGGAGACTTTACCCCTGACCTATCAGCAGAAAGCGAATTTTTGCGTATTTATTCTTTGGATAAACACGTCAGTTAGGGAGAGGGCTCAATTCATAGAAGAGCTTTGCATTATCAGCAGTAGTAGTCTACAAATTAGTAGTCTACAAATTAGTAGTCTACAAATTAGTAGTCTACAAATTAGTAGTTTACAAATTTTGTAAATTAATGTCTCATTAAGTCATGTTAGCAAAGTGATTTTGATATTAATCACATTAACATTGGTAATTAATTCTTTTTATAATTGTCTGTTTATATATATATATATATATATGTGTGTGTGTGTGTGTGTATGCGTGTGTGTGTGTGTGTGCGCGCACGCGCGTCTGTGTGTGCATTATTTAACGATCAAAAGCAAACGCTTTTTTATACGACGTTGAAAATCTGGCTTGATGTTTCATAAAAATCGCAGAGACTGACACGTCTACACAAAAGCAATAACCTGTCCGGTGGCCAAAGGGCTGTTCTGCTGCTGGCGTCAGGAGTGGCAGTACCGCTTGAGTACCGCCACTGAAACTGTGTTTCCTCCCCTGGTTGGTAGCTGACGAGCGCACGGTATCACACGTGCTTTCACGCATTATATATATATATATATATATATATATATATATATATATATATATATAGTGGTATATTTATACATTTGGTTGATGAAAGATTTGCCCGCTTCTTGTTGGAACAATGTGTGGTATATCTTAGAAGTGCCTTTGAAGTTTTATAATCTCATCATTACTCGTGGGTTAATTCATTTTAAGAATCGTTTGCGGAAACGCGTTACTTTTATTTTATTTTAATGAAAAATATAGATGAATATAAAATGTAAATTTCACAGTATTTAATCTTCAGGTCTCATCTAAGAAGATTTCGGTGGAAAAAAGCCAATAGGTAACTGACGGTTATTTCGCTGATGAATAAAAGGAAACGCGTATCAAAAATGGTTTCTGAAATTTAAAAAGAAATGGAGATCTTGAGCTGGAAGACAAAGAATTGACTGCCAGATCTCAAACTTTGAAAATCGATGATTAAGAGGAAGGTTTGAAAGTAACTACGCAAACAATGAATGAAACTTGCGGAAAATATTAGATGTGAGTTACTTAAATCATTGACGCATAGAAATTGAAATTATTTAGTTCTTGGAATCGAAATCGATAGATTTTGCTTTTTAACAAGATCTTTATTCAACGTGCAAATGAAACATAGAAAACCATTGGACTGGGGTAGGCAATTCTTCCAAAGGCGAACTACCACTTGTTTCTCCCTATGCAGGTTTCAATTATTTAAAATAAAAAAAATAGAATCAAAACCGGTGTGATGGTATTAGTAATGATAATAATAGCCGTTTCCTTATAAGGAAACATTCGGCATTCATTGACTGAGCATATAGTAATATTCGTTTTATGCTTTTCTTTATTCCCTGGATATTGAACCGGGCTCAAAGTGTATTATCTATTCTCATCATGTCTAATGGTAATATTAACTGTTTCCTTATGAGGAAACATTCGATATTACTGGTACTAGCTTCTTTTTCTCTTCCCCATTGTTTTTCTTCTTCTTCCTTCTTCAAGTCCTCCCCACCCCTTTCTATTATACTCAGTCGTGCGTTTGTTTTATTTACTTTTTAAAATGTAATATAGCGTTCATCAGATTTAAAAATATATAGGGTTAAGAGGTCATTTGATAAAAATCGCCTGAGGATACCGTAAGGTAGTTGATCAACTGAGGATACCAATGGTAGTGGATCAACTGACCTCCTGATTTTAAAGTTAAAAACTCTACATGTTATTTTTATTTTAGATTTATTTTAGATTTTTCACACGTGTATTGAGCACTTTTTAATACAACTGTTTCCGGGTCTGATTTAACCCTGATCATTATACCTTTTATGTACGTATCTATCTATCTATCTATCTATCTATCTATCTATCTATCTATCTATCTATCTATCTATCTATGCATTCTGTTCGCTATCTATCTATCTATCTATCTATCTATCTATCTATCTATCTATCTATCTATCTATCTGTCTATCTATGCATTCTGTTCGCTATCTATCTATCTATCTATCTATCTATCTGTCTATCTATCTATCTATCTATCTATCTGTCTATCTATCTATCTATCTATCTATCTATCTATGCATTCTGTTCGCTATCTA
>OZ038495.1:16869358-16926858 GCA_964036315.1 Acanthosepion esculentum | reverse complement strand
ATGTGGGTGTACATTTGGCCAGTCTTCTTCAACCCTGGACAATTACCTGTACTATATATATATATATATATATATATATATATATATATATATATATATAATAAATTAACTGATATAAAATATGTTTTTTCGCTACACAGTAATAAACCTTGTTTCAAAAATGGAGGCTAAAAACTTCAAATTTAATTTTATAATTAAATCAAAAGCATTAGTTCCATTTCATCTTCAAGAGAATATTGGGAATAACTTATTTTAAAATTTACTGAGTTTTAGACGCACACATGTATTCATAATTCGCTGTTACCAAGGATACAGAGAAATCCAATCATTCAGACAAGGGGCGGTAGCGTGTTCATTTTTATTAACCATATTTTTATCAATTATGAGTTACGCTTAATAAAGAGGTTAAGTTTAGGGAGGGTAGGGTGTATTTTTCAACGAATTCTGACATCTGTTAAATGAATGTCGTCTGGGCTTTTTTTATTATTAACGGCAAAAAGTCTTTCGGCATTTTTTCCCACTTGTATACTCAAAGATTTTTTTTGGAGACGTTTAGGTTAGAATACATTTTATTCAACTACTATTTTTAAATATTTTCATTTTTAATTACTAATAGACTATATTTCTTTTAAAAACAAGTAAATGTAATGGAATTACTTAAATTATTTCAAATTATTTTTTCCTATCAAATATTTGTATGTATATTACCGGCTCGCATTTTTTAATTTTATTTTTAAATATTACTTAAGGAAAACTTTTGACAATGACGGCAAAAAATAGCTATTTCAACCCTCTGATTCAGTAAATTTTCATTTTTTATAAACTTAGTAATATATAGTTTCTCATGTATGCACAAAGGACATGGGTCATTTAATGATCTACATATTCTTGTTTTTCTTATTAATTTCCATTTTACTGTAGGTGTTTCATTGGATTCATTTAAGTGCCAGAAGTACTTCGAAAGAGATGTCTGATTTCTGTATGTATTTATCCTAAATGAAGTTTGATGTTGATTGAACCGTTTCTTGAACTCATGGCTTGTGCAACCTATATAGATTTTTATGTTTTCAGGATTTTCAATAGAAGAGATATTGCATTTGTATACTAATGATTCCGTGCGACATTTATTTTGTAGAGGACAGTTATGAGGATTTCTACAGCTACATAATTTTTATCTTCATCTGTTTTTATTTTTATATTGTTTAAAATATTTTGGTTTTGGTCTAAGTGTTTATTGAAGATATTAGCATTATGTTTCTCAATAATTTTTCTAAGTTTTCAGTACAGCTGTAACTTAATTTTAGTGTATTTTTATTGAAAATAGTACTTAGTTTACTTTTTCTAGGAAAGTGCTTAACTATTAATGCAAGGAATTGTTGTCCTAATTTGTTCTTTACCATTTGGTTGTATGGGGGCGTATACCAAATTATTTTTCTACTTCTGTTTTTTCTATGCTTTCCATTTTCATTTTTTTCATATATATATATATATATATATATATATATATATATATATATATATATATATGTGTGTGTGTGTGTGTGTGTGTGTGTGTGTGTGTGTGTGTGTGTGTGCGCGCCTATTAATGTATATTTAGGGAGAAACATTTCTTTTAAACATGTTTCGTTGAATGAGAGACAAGGGAAATTTAATTAATGCTTTATTTAGTTTTTCAAGCATTCTTGCATTTTGAGTGGACGCTGTCCAAACTTCAGGCTCTGAATATTGCGTTCACGCATGAAACAGACTGTCGCAACTATATCACTGATATTGAGGATTGTCACCCATAATTATTAGTTTTTCATTAATCGGTCTATATATATATATATATATATATATATATATATATATATATATATATATAGCTTTCATTTACTCTAGCATTCGCCCCACACTCTCATACATACACTCTCCCTAAATTTTATTTTTTGTTCCCTGAGTTGTTTTTTCTGTTTTCTTTTTGAATTTGTAGGTCTGATGAATTGTATCGTATTTAGGATTCGAATGTAATAAATTATGACCATGGAGTACTAGTGTTTAAGCCTTTTTATTATATCCTTACTCTGTACTGGATATTGAGTTCTCCCTGGATTCTATCCTCTTGGAATTATTTTATATATATATATATATATATATATATATATATATATATATAAATATTTATATATATATATATATATATATATATATACATATGTAAGTGTATATTAGCCACTAATATTATCAATATATATATATATATATATATATATATATATATATATATATACACTACAAAATGGACAAAACAGAAATCGAACTTATATCCTAGACGGAACCGTCATATAGCCCGACGTGCCATACCCTTTTAACTACGAAGGAGGCATAAGGAGAACTATAATAGCTTTGGACAATTGTTTGAAAATAACACCAAAACAAGACATCATAAATTAAAAAAACAAATATGTAAAGATTATCGAAACCATTTACATGCAACAAAAACGAACATGCTTCAATAAAATAGTTATAATCTCCAAGATCGCATTCTTCAATTCTCCACTAAAATCACTTTTAAATTTTGTTTCCTCACTTGTACATTTGCTACTTGGTAGCTATAAAAGTTAGTTTCTGCTTGAATTGCTGCCTGGAGTTTTTTGCTAAACACATCTCTGTCGAAGCTGTTTTTTTTGAGAGTTTGCCAATGAAAATTCGGTTGTTGAATGATATAACAAGCTTGACATTTTGACCTTTCTCAGTAGACTGGTGCGTGTTATGAGTGTTAATAACGTAATGAATAAGAATTGTACTTAGTTTGTTAAATCGGAGCACGCATGCGCGTGCAAGCTGTCGCATCGGTGTCTGCTCGATTTTCGCAGACGTTCTTCTCAAGCGCGAATAATTCCTTTGACGATTTAACCACCAGCGACATTTGCAGGCATTTTACACGCTCTGCAGAATCCAGTGCCTTTATTAAGAAATTGATCGCAAAAATCAGTGACTTGGATGATTTAGTGTTCGATATGTAATGATCAGAAATAGACTGTTGGTTATGAAGTCGTTGCTGGTGAAAATTGCATTATCGGAAGTACAGAACCGAATAAGTAGCCAAATTATTCGATTTGATGATGGTTTCTTGACACTGATCACCTCATTTCGAAAGCAGCGAAGTGTTTCCCGTTTCTCCAATTTATCGTTTAAGTGCATTTAAATTTCTCGTTGATAAAGTCACGTCTTTTCTGACATTCAGAAATGGTAATTTATAGTTAACTTGGGAAATCTATCTCATGCTAACGGCAGACTATCAATTATTCCCGGAGAAAAGTTCGTAATAAGCTGAATTATTAAATAATGTAAATAAACTGAAGCCTAAAAAAAAAATACTTCACCGTATGTAATAAGACATAAAAATGGCTTTTAAGTATTAAAGAAGTTAAACAACCTTTTTCCTGCCTTAGAAATTGGATATCTCACTCGTCAATAGCTGAAATTTATCTTCGTTTGGCAGAAGGTCAGTATTATGGAGCACTCAGTGAGGAACAAATTCTCTACTAAGTAGTAATGTTTAATTAGACTAACTTGTTAGCGATTATCCCTCACAGAGAGGTCCTAAAATTTACTTGTTTAGTCTAGAAGAAGTCCATGAGTATTTGAAACTCAGTGAGGACTGAATTCATAAATAATGGTGAAACAGACTAGCTCGTTAACCATAATCCCACTCCGAATAAGCTTAGCTTAGATTTTGGCACAAGGTCACAAACATTGGGTACCCAGTGATAAGAATTTCCTGTTTAACAAACTAACGTGCTAAACATTATCCAACGCCGAGGCAGTGCCCAGACGTCAGTAGCTTGTGTTTGGGTCCAGATCACTCTCAGAAATCCAGGAACTAAATATTAAAAAAGGATGGAAAATAAGCAGAACTTAATTTGTCTACTTCTCATCGTCATTTTTCTGAAACATTTTTCAATGTTTTATCTGTGAAAAAAAACCCAAAAAACACAATACAAATTTCTACGAAGGATTCTTTTCAAAGAATTGGGAAAATATATTTTTATGTCTATTTTCAATATATTGCCGAGGAAGAATACAGAAAATATTGCCATAATGATTTGGTTTGGATTGGTTTGTTTTACGGCATATCAACCTCAATGGCCGACAATTTTTTTATTGCTGGTAATATTTTGTTTTGTCAAAAATGTATTTCTGGTAAAATTTTTCCTTCAAAAATGTATTGCTGGTAATATTTTTTCCACAAAAATGTATCGCCCACTAATATTTATTTTTTAAAAACATTGTTGTTAATATATTTTTCTTCAAAAATTTATTGCAGGAAATAATTTTTTTTTTTTACAAATTATTTCTGGTATTAAAACCTGTTTTTACACTTTCATAGTGTTTTTACCCCAGTTTCGGTGTTAACTATTTGCCCATAGCTGGGACCCTAACAGGTGCTACCACCACGGGAACAGCAGTAATTAAGAGGTGGTTCCACGCTCCTCAAAACCTCCTGATCAGGGCCTTGCTGCTGGACATAGTTTATCGTCATACCCAGGACACTTTCTATAATAATCGTCATCTTTTGTAGCAATTAATACAACGACAATTTACATTGTGCAGACGGTTGTCCCTTATTTATTGAATTGGTTGCAGGTATTAACGACGTTTCGGGCGTTGTACACATCGACTTTTTCAGATTACTTCAAAGTACACTTTTCTTCACTTTTAATCAAAAGTGCGTTGGTTGAAGTAATCCAGTAACTTGACCCAAAGAGTTGTGAGTTCAATACCTGGCCACAGCAGAGGTGAACAAAAATTGAGGAGTTGAGTTATTAAAGGGAAATAACCGAAGCTGAGATATCCAGAAAAGGCATAGCACATGGAACTATAGCAATCTACCAGGTGGACGAAATAAAGGGTACGATTCGAAATTCCAACGTATATCACTTGAAGAAGGGCCGAGCGTTCAACGACCGAAATGTCATGAATATGACAATAAAGATGAGGACAACAGTCCGAACAATGTCAATAGTGTAAATAGTTATAATACCTCATCTCAAAAATATAGACAAATACAAAGACACATTAAAAAGTTCGTAGCCTAATAATAACAGTAATAATAATAATAATAACAGTAATAATAATAATAACAATAATAATAATAATAATAACAGTAATAATAATAATAACAATAATAATAATAATAATAACAGTAATAATAATAATAACAATAATAATAATAATAATAACAGTAATAATAATAATAATAATAACAATAATAATAATAATAATAATAACAGTAATAATAATAATAACAATAATAATAATGATAATACCAGTAATAATAATAATAATAACAATAATAATAATAATAACAATAATAATAATAACAAACAAGCAGACGTAGACAAAAACCGCACCCATCAGTGGCTACGTAGTGCAGGGTTGAAAGGTGAAACTGAAGGTTTTATCATTGCTGCACAGGACCAATGCTTGTTAACTAGGAATTATCAAGCACATATACTAAAATACTGTGTTAGCCCAAGATGCAGATTCTGTGACAAATATCCAGAAACCATTGATCATCTTATATCAGGTTGCACGATATTGGCATCCACTGAACATAAAACCCGGCATGACAGAGTGGGCCAATATCTGCACTGGAAAATTTGCAACTCCTATGGGAAGGAAACTGGAAGAAATTGGTACGAACACCACCCTGACCCGGTTACGGAGATAGGACCTGTTACAATTCTATGGGACTACACAATATACACTGACAGAACAATCAAAGCCAACCGCCCAGACATTGTTATTAAAGACCACAAACAAAATAAGTGCCTCCTTATTGATATGGCAGTCCCTGCAGACTGCAATGTGTCTTTGAAGATATTCGAAAAACTGTCAAAATACAAGGACCTTGAAATCGAAATCTCAAAAATGTGGCACATGGGAACATCAACAATTCCTGTTGTAGTTGGAGCCCTTGGACTGGTTGGAAAAGATTCCAGTAGGCTGATTGAAGGGATCCCTGGAAGTCCATGCCTCAAAGAGATACAAAAAATTGTTCTGTCAAGTACAGCCCACACTTTACGAAGGGCTTTATCCATGTAATTTTTTTTTTTTTTTTTTGCAGTGGAAAGTGTCATGACGCCATTTCTAACCTTAGGTCCCTGGGCGGGACCCGGAAAGAAATGTGTAAACGCCAGATATCAAAGGAAATAATAATAATAATAATAATAATAATAATAATAATAATAACAGTAATAATAATAATAATATTAATAACAAAGCATTTATTTTACAAGACAAATATTTCTTTTTCAACACAATGTTCTTTGGTATCAACACACTTAATTCATTAATGAACGTTACTCTCACACATCGGGCATTATACTATAAAATTATCAAATCAAAATCAAGCTAATAGTTGTATGAAGCAGTGGATTTATTGATTTAGTATAATAAATATAATTTGTTTTCAGTTAACTTGAAAACAGTTTGTGAATAATGAATTTAATTTATTCTGAAGGTTGGATCATATCGCCATTGCGTGATTATAATGAAATCCAACAAGAACCCTAGTAATTTAAGCCGTACACGGCATTGTTGACAAATTTATCGCACAGTTCCAGAATATTGTCAATTTTTTATTTTAATCATTTCACCCCAAGCCAGACAATAAAGCCACTAAGACGCAAGTGGTTACTGACTGTGTGGGAATATTAGAAAAAAAATTAAGGTGAGTGAAAAATAATAGAATAGGAATTAATAAGACAGAAGATAACGATTGGTACTTGATTTAAAATTTTGATGATCAAAGTAAAGTGGAAAGAAAGAAGCGGGAAAATAGTTCCACATGAGAGAATAAACTGTTAGCATAGAACTTACGATTACATCTAGTCATTTCAACAGTAAGATGATGAGACCTAGCCGCCAATCTCGCTTAAATTCAAAAAGTCAAGGTATTAATGAGAAAAAAGCTGATCAGGACAATCACCATGACAGGATTTATAGAAAAGGTAGAGGGAAGATACGTTACGGCGGTGGTAAAGTAAGGCCGGGTTCTAAAACCAGAAATGCTCGTTTATGAACCTCCACTGATGAAGGAGAAAATGATAAATTTCATTAAGATTGACTGCAGAAGCTGTATTTCCATATCCGCGATCAGGCATAGATTGTTACTGTTGTGGTAGGATCCACCTAATTTGCCTAGTGGAGTACCGACGATATAAATATGGTTGGTACCGGGAAGACAGGGAGGCGAATCAAGAGATCCAACTAGAGACTCTGCCCGACTGCGACTTAGTCAACACATTCTCCAGGAACAGTCTTCCCAGGAATATACAAAAGACTATATGTAAATATTGTGTACACTTTCTTGTTTCAATACATTTTGTTCTAAGTACATTTTGTGTTGCATTATTATTCCATGCATTAGTCAAGTTTCAACAATTACATAAATACAAATAGTTTCAATACAATTTTGTAAATTTGTCTGTATCTTTGTAAATATGACTCAAACAGACGTATGGAATTTTGTGTATAAACACCAAAATGTTACGAAGTTCAAAGAGAAAAGGCAAAACACAAAACATTTAAGAAAGCAGATGCGTTTTCGCGAGTTAATTATGATTAGAGAAACTTACCGAAATATTTCCAATATAACAGGGTCACGTAGTGCAGATTCTGGCAATAAAACGACACATTATGAGAAAGTGGTTATTTTTTCTTGTGTATGGAAAATTGAAAAACAAACATTGAACCACAGTCTCTAGTTTCCACTTCCTATTTATATCGCGGTATTCGCATCGGTTCTTGCGGATGGCGTCGACAGACGAACGTGCCGAATAGCTTATTGGTTATCGGTACAAGAAATGGAATTGGCAAATTGAGTTCACATTTCGGCGCTTGATGTCGTATACAATTCGTGCTTTGAATCATTCTCCTTTTTATATACCGTGTCCCGTCAGGGCTTGGGCAATCATGGCTCTCCACAATTTCCTTAGCTCTTAGTATTCTTTTGCTATCTCGCGTAATCACTTTCTGCCAACTATGTTCCTTTTCAAAAATGTATTGCTGGTAATATTTTTTCTTGAAAAATGTCTTGCTGGTAATATTTTTTTCCTTTAAAAATGTCTTGCTGGTAATATTTTTTTCCTTTAAAAATGTCTTGCTGGTAATATTTTTTTCCTTTAAAAATGTCTTGCTGGTAATATTTTTTTCCTTTAAAAATGTATTGCTGGTAATATTTTTTTCCTTTAAAAATGTCTTGCTGGTAATATTTTTTTCCTTTAAAAATGTATTGCTGGTAATATTTTTTCCTTTAAAAATGTATTGCTGGTAATATTTTTTTCCTTTAAAAATGTCTTGCTGGTAATATTTTTTTCCTTTAAAAATGTATTGCTGGTAATATTTTTTTCCTTTAAAAATGTATTGCTGGTAATATTTTTTTCCTTTAAAAATGTCTTGCTGGTAATATTTTTTTCCTTTAAAAATGTATTGCTGGTAATATTTTTTCCTTTAAAAATGTATTGCTGGTAATAATGTATTGCACAAGCTCGGTAGGTAGGCCAGTCGTTACTGTCTTCTGTCTGTAATAACTTTAATATATCATGTAAATGTCAAATTCTCCAAGATCTCTTTCTTTATTATATCTCCTATAGTGAAATAGCTGTAGGTTTGATAGGGAAAACTGTCCAGGAGAAGGAAAATTTGAATTCAAATTCCTTAGCAATAAAAAGAGGCATGGCAGATTAGAAAATGTGATATGCAAGGAACTGTGCAACAACTTGTGTTTGGTCACTGAAAACACTGGTTTCCGTTCGATCAGCGAAGTTAAGCAGTGTCGAGCCCGGTCACTAATTTGATTGATAACCACTTTGGAAAACCAAATACAGTAAGCAACGTCCTAAAATCAGAAATATGTTCCACCTTTTGATAACCCGTAAAAAAAACCCCAAATCAATCAATATTCCTGTAAATAATGGTAACATCATCAAAAATTAATAAAAGAAAATACTCTGGGATTGTGAAATCGAGATCAACTTCTCTGTGCAAGTGAACTGATAGTATCTGATAGACTTAACCAGATGCACCTGGATAAGAGGACAACCGAATTTTATATGTGGCGCTAACTTGGGGAAATCGCAGTGCTTTCCCGTTCAGGAATATAGACAACTCTAAAACATGAAGATTTGGTTGGTACCCAGAATTGATTGACTCGAGACTTTGCGACTGAATTAAGTGGAGTTTCGAGGGAGAAGACAGCTTAGGAGAAGAATAGTAAGGAAAGTTCTGGAAATTTAGTTGATACCTGCTGACATTCAAATTTCAGTCATACCTACCAGGTATTTGTTTTAAATATACTAATGCAAGAAAAAGAAAGTAATGATAATAATCAAGCAACCAACGTCTGTGAAATCCACATAACTGACTGTGGCAGACTGGATTGAATAAAGTATACATGACTGGGTAGTTACTGTAATCCACTGGGAACTATGCAAAGATTTGACTGTGCAGGTTTGGTTTGGTTTGTTTTGTTTTACGGCATGTCAACCTCAATGGGTTATTTAATGCCGACAAGATTTTTATAATTCCAAAAATGTATTGTTGGAAATATGTTCCTCTTCAAAAATGTATTGCTGGTAATATTTTTTGTTCGAAAATGTATTGCTGGTAATACTGTATTGCTGGTAATAATTTTTTCTTAAAAAAATTTTGCTGGTAATAATTTTTTACAAAAAATTATTACCGGTATTAAAACATATTTTTACACTTTCATAGTGCTTTGACCCCAGTTTGGGGGTTAACAATTTGTCCATACTAGGGGCCCTACCAGATGCTACCATCCCGGATCAGAGTGGACCTGGGAACACAAGCAATTAAGAGGTGATTCCAAGCTTCTCAAAACTTCCTGATCATAGGCCTTGCTGTTGGACGTAATTCATCGTCTTACCCTGGATGCGGATGTAGTTTATCGTCTTACACAGGGCGCGGATGTAGTTTATCGTCTTACCCAGGACGCGGGTGTAGTTTATCGTCTTACCCAGGACGCGGATGTAGTTTATCATCTTACCCAGGACGCAAATGTAGTTTATCGTCTTACCCAGGACGCGGATGTAGTTTATCGTCTTACCCAGGACGCGGATGTAGTTTATCGTCTTAACCCAGGACGCAAATGTAGTTTATCGCCTTACCCAGGACGCGGATGTAGTTTATCGTCTTACCCAGGACGCGGATGTAGTTTATCGTCTTACCCAGGACGCGGATGTAGTTTATCGTCTTACACAGGACGCGGATGTAGTTTATCGTCTTAACCCAGGACGCAAATGTAGTTTATCGCCTTACCCAGGACGCGGATGTAGTTTATCGTCTTACCCAGGACGCGGATGTAGTTTATCGTCTTACCCAGGACGCGGATGTAGTTTATCGTCTTATCCAGGACGCGGGTGTAGTTTATCGTCTTACCCTGGATGCAGATGTAGTTTAGCGTCTTACCCAGACGTTGACTATGCAGATAAATGCTATAAGCAGAAAATTGAAAATAGCAAATGTAAAATTCAAACGTGTCAGCTGGATATTTGGTTGACTGATTTTACGATATGTCAATCCTTGTTTTATTTAATATCGAATTTTGTATGTGGCAGTGTAGATTGAAGTTACTACTCAGTAGTAACAGTCAAACAGATGCTTCCTTCGCAAAAGTTAACCCCCCAAATAATATGCTGATTGGTTGATTCTACATGCCAGCTCTTGTTAAATTTTTTCTTGTCGAATTATAAATGGGGCACCCAGTGAGGAATGAATCACTTAGTAGTAATGGTCCATCAAACGGTTACTGCTAGTTAAATCTCGACGCCGAGACGTGAAAAGGAGTTAAAAGACGAGATCTAATTACTCAGAATGAAGAAATCTGCTACTGTGTAACCCGGATATAAGAGAGTTGTCGGGACAGGCCAAGTCTCTTATATCCTGGTTTCTCTTATATCCGGGTTTGGTCTATTTTGTTTTATTAACACAGGCTCTAATTTGGGACCAGAGAAAATCTCTCTTATATCCGGGTTTCTCTTATATCAGGGTCTCTTATATCCGGGTTACACTGTATATAGCAAATTCCACGTTTCCAGCAGGCCATGAGGGGAAGCTGAAAAAATATGTAGATCTTTATAAAGTCACTAAATTATTGCTGATTATCATTATTACTAGCCGAATTACCGCGTGTCACACATTTTGTCAGAAAATAATGATTGATTTTAAATCAATGTTATTGATTATAGTGCTATAGACGAGAAAAAATGATGCATTTTAATATTACTCAATGATTTTGCCGATGTGACCTCCATCTTCTGGTTTTCTCCTATATTCTATATACACCCAGAGGCGAGAGTCTGTTTTATTTGAAACGGAATCGCCAGACCATCGTCTGGATAGCGTCATAACCTGACCATTGCGATTATCATGAAACAAACTGTCACCTCTCGGTGGACTTCAATGTTCACTTATATATAAAATAGGTCAACGCTGTCTGCCTTTTCCCACTCTCTAAATAAAATAGCAATATCTCTTGATTTTTAACCCGGAATATATTTTGTCCATTTCATTTGTGATTTGTTTGTAGGTCTTGAAGTTTGAGAGCTAAGTTTTTTCATAGCCCTAATGAAATAAAAAAAAAGATATTATCTATGAGATTTAAATGTTTGATAATCTTTAATTAATAACAATTTTGGTCTGTCATTTGACATAGAGCTTTCCCTGGATCTATATCCGCCTGGAAATTCCATACGGATTACCATACTGTATCATCACACACACACACACACACACACACACACACACACACACACACACACACACACACACACACACACACACAGACGCGCGCACACACACACACACACACACACACACACACACACACATACATATATATATAAACCATTGAGCAAATTAATTGAAACAACTGCTTTAGTTACCTTTTTTTCACTGTTCGGTCGGTTTTAGACCGACTCACTGACAGGGTGTTATCGATCTTTATTTTTTCCTTAGGTCGTTTGCAGTGGTGCACAGTAATATGAATCTGTTGTCGAGTGTATTGCATCCGATTTTTATCACCGACATTCACTATTGCCTCAACTGTCGGTTAGTTGTCCTACAAGCATTGTCTGCGATTGACGTTACTCCAAGGGCCCATATAGAAATTGCAACACTGCACGAACACCCTAGCAAGCCTTACTAGTGACTAAATTAAAGTAATATTGATTGGCCCGGAAAGTCTCCCGGTTTAAATTCATTCGAGTATCTCTGGTCAATCTGCAATGAATGACTTTCTGAAATGGACATACGAAGTACTAACATGTGCACTGGGTTAGGTTTCATTGGAATAATACGAAAAAGTAAATAATAACGGAATGATTCGTTTTGTATCAATTAATTTGCACAAGGTATACACACACATGCACACACACACACACACCACACACACACACACACACACACACACACACACATATATGTATGTATATATTGTACGAATACTTTTTCACCCATTAAAATGGATAAATGGTATTTGTTTCTATTAAATCAAGTGTTTTCTATTTACTATACATATTTATTTAATATGTATCTGTGTGCAATTTCATTAAACATATGAAAAGTATGTTCATTCATTAGTTGGTAATGAAATAAATTACACGAATATTTGTTTACCCCCACTGTATATATTATATATTAATATTATATATAATACATTATATATATATATATATATATATATATATATATATATATATATATATATATATGTGAAGAAATATAGTTTTAAGGTGTGTGTGCTATATTTATGGGATAAAGTGCTCAATATCAGAGATAGAGCGTATGTAAATATAAATATAAAAGTGAACATTGAAGTCAAAACTTAGAGGCGACAAACTGTTTTATGCTGGACACAATCGTCAGGCCGCCTGATATATATATATATAATATTTATATATATAATATTTATATATATATATATATATATATATATATATATATGAAGAGACTCAGCAAAACCTTGAAGGGAAGTCAGGGAAAAATTATTTAAACGGAACTCATAAGTAATAAAGTATCTTCTGGAAAATCTGTATTTACAAAAAGAAAAGCCTAGGTAATGCAGAGACATAAAAAAACAGACAGATACTGACGTCGTAATATCGTTAGATAAAAATAGCCAAATAAAAATAGTCATATAAAAATAGTCAAATAAAAATGGTCAAATAAAATATTCTTACAGTGAGAAGCAGCCAAATACGCAATATAAAGAAAGGAAAAAAAAAGACTTAATCTCTAATAAAACCTAAATTAGTAAAAAGTGAGAAGTAATTCTTTGCTGAGTCCGAATGTGTCAGTCGGTTTTGGAGATCGATGACAAATGTATTGCTTGATAACAACTAAGCTGACCTTGACATTACCTTCCCTATTTTCTCTTCCATCTCCAACCAAAGCGAGGCTATTATAAATGGCTGGCAGTGAACGAGATTGTTGTGCAGGGAGAGTTTTTACATGGTGTTATTGCAAAACAGCTCAATATGGCCACCTATTTGATTAAAACTTTTCAGGAAGCACTTCTTTCCTAACACGTTTAAGCCATTTGGAGATATCTCATTAAATATTTATTTAATGCCTATTTCTCTTGAGCTGCGTTATTGTATACGTGACAAAAGACTGTAGCCAGATAAACGTAATATATGTGCTGAGAGAGGACTCTTTATTAATAATTTGTTTAGCCCAAAGTCCTAGTCCTCTTGATAAATCGGTATTAGGAGAGAGGCCATCTTTGATTTAAGTCACACGAAAGAATTTTATTGTTTCCCTGTGAAGTAAATTTCGTAATTATTGTTATTTAATCTAGTCTGTTGTAGGTGTCGGCCACCCAGTGAGGAAAGAAACACTGTACAAAAGTAACAGTATACCAGAATAATTTGTTCGTCCTAACAACGTAGATTAACTTGCTTAATATTAGAGCCACATACACCCTTGTCTAAATTAATTGAAGCAAAACGACTAATTCGGTAATTATTAACTTTTTTCGTATTTTCCCAATGAAACATGACCGAGTGCACATGTTACTACTTCGTATGTGCATTCGACAAAATCGTTCCTTACAGATTGACCACAGATTCTCGATTGGATTTAAATCATGAGAATTTCCGGGCTAGTCTATAGCAATTTGATTTGCTCACTGGTAAGAATTGCCAGTATGTCCATGCAGCGTTACAATTTTCGTACGCTTCCTTAGAGTAACGTCCATCGCAGACAATGGCTGTAGGACAACTAATCGACAGTCGGGACAGTAGTGTCTGGGCCTGATAAAAATCTGCTGCAACTACGGATGATGCAATATTTTTCAAGGCCAAAAAATTTCATCCTACACCCCGAAAATAAATTCATATTACTGCACACCACTGCAAATGACCTAATCTGAGGAAAAATAGAAATCGATTACACTCTATCACCGCAGTGAGTCTAAAACTGGCCGTATGGTGAAAGAAAGGAACATAAGGCGGTTCTTTCAATTAATTTACACAAGGGTGTAACATAAATTTCAGATGTTTGAGGGCTGCATGAACAAAATGTACACATACGCTTTGTTACATACTGTAGTTTAAATAAGTCTGTATTGCTACGGCGTCACTTGTACAAAACAAGATAGCGCTGGTTCAATTCGCCGTCCTTGCTTTCTGAACACGTCACCACGTATATTCGTCGTTCCTTCTTCCCGTTTTCACTGCTTCAGCCCTCTTTTATCAGGCCAACACCGCGGTCGACCAACCAATCAGCGTTCTTCGCTTTTATTTGCAGTTACCCAGGCAAATAGCCTCCTCCAGTTCGACCAATCAGCACACGACTTCCTATTGGTGGAAGCATGCCAAACTGTACAAAAAACACTCATTACTGCACATACTGCTAGAATTGCTAGACGGGAGAGTAATGCCATTTTGACGGAGCAAACTTGCTGATGTCACGTGCCTCATGTTAAGGTAAGACCCTTATTTTCCTATGCACCAAAATGCAAGCCACTCTGGCTCGCTTGCTTCTACAGGGCTGTTCACCACACATACACATTAACATTAAGCTTACATTTTAATCCAATGGGGCACAATTCATACCCAGTAAATAATTATAAAGCTTGAAATTTATCTTCCTTGTGATGAAAAAAGGAGCTGAACCAATATATTTCCATGAGTCGCATATTAAAAGTCAAAGAGCCGCATGTGGCTTGTGAGCTGCAGTTTGTCTATCCCTGTCATAGAGCGGTATCTGTTGTTATATCTTCAACATTAGTAAATTTTGAATAACATTTCAAACACCATATTTACAGAGTTCATGTAACAATGGTTACATTTTTCCATACTAAGCTGATGTTATTAAAATACTAGTGTACTTTATTTAAGTGCCATATCCCGTAGGAGATATGTAAAAAAAAAAATCAAGGCTCTTTTCAGATTCTTTTGATAATCGTGCATTGCTTTGACTATTTTGGTGAAAAGAAACTCTTTTTCTTTTATCAGCCCATTATACTCAGCTATAGAGAGGTCCGGAAAGAAGGTAATAATATATATATATGATATATCATTCATAATGAGCAAGAAAGAAAAAAATACTGCATTATTTATTTAGGGACCAGAAGAGCTGCATTGAATATATGAGTGCTCTATGATATGATCAATAATGAGTATTGGCACTTTTCGAAATGTTTTAAATTCCCCCACCCCCGTATATATATATACAAGAGTCCTGATGATTGCGTTTAGCCTGAAATAGTATGTCGTCTCTGAGTATTGACTTCAATGTTCACTTTCATATTTACATACGCTCTGATATTGAGCCTTTACCCCATAAATATATCATACCTCAAAACAATATATATATAAGGTTATTGTAAAACAATATATATATATAGGTAAAAGACAATAGGAAAACTGTAATATTAGCCGACGCCTTTCGTCCAATGTGGACTTTTTCAAGTCAAAAACGAAATGAATTTATTAAAACAAAGTAACTATTTACAACAAAACAAAATATCCTTTGAAACTGGAACAATTTAAAAACGCTATTATATTTATATTGTCAACTGAAAATACTGTCACGTGGACAGATATTGTTTTTATTATTTTGTTGGCGGATTCAACCATTTTCTTTTGATTTCTTGATACAATTGTGTACGTTTGTTTGGGAGAAGAGTAATTCTGTTACGAAAGGTGATATTGGGAAAAGGCCTGGGCGTAGATTATTATCCATTTTGAATGGCTGCCACAGGGGTGCTGTAGTTATATGCGTCGTATTTATATATATTAGGTACCACCAAAGAAAACGCGATATCTAAGATTTTAAATTAATTCAAATAAATGAAAAATCTTTCTTGAAGCATTTATTTTAGTTTGGATTTCAAGCTTTTAGATTAAATTTAATATTTTCAATAGGCAAAATACTTTGCTGCATTTCAAAACTAATTTAAATTGACTGGAAGGAGTTTTCCTTTTTGTTAAAATAGCTGATTACTACTCTTTATTACACTGCATTTATCGCAGTGTAATTCTTTTTGTTACAAAATCTTCCAAAAATAAAATACATATTACAGAAAATGTATTTGAGAAGTAATAACTGATTTAAAGTATAATTCATCTAATTTGAAAAAAATATTATTTACTTTAAATTTAAATATCGCAGAAATGTATTTTTGAACCCAGCGGTAGCTGCTTATTTAAGTTGTTGATATGTTTGACAGCTTGTTGAGAGATTGATGTTTATCTAATTTTGTACCGTTGATGTTTTAGTTGTAAAAATATAATTGAATTTAACGTGAATGCCTTTTTTATATACTTTTTAAGTACGCAATAATCTTGCAAATTTAGGTAAATATTCTCCGTAATCGGATGTTTTATTGGATTTTACATACTTTCTGGTTTTAAATTTACAATGTATCGCGCTTATTTTCTGATAATGTCGTGTATAGACCGTGCCTAAAAAAATCCGCACATTTATACACATATAAAAAATTTCAAAATTATTTAAAAAATATTTGATGATTTATACTAAGCTATTCCATTTATGATTAGTAAATACAGATTTTACTTAATAATAATAATAATACCTAAATGGGTGAAATTGATACCGAATTTTAAAAGAATTAATTTTATTTATTCTAATTAAAATAAAAAAAAAATTATTCATCGAAAAAGAAATTTCTTAAGACATTAGGTTCGTTGATATATTTTGTTTATAAAAGAAATTAAAATATTTTCTTATCAAATAATGTCATAGTTTTATAGCCTTTTATTTTTACAATTCAGAGCAGGATTTCGGTAAATGGATTTTCTGCTTGACAAAAACAAACTGATGAATTTGATTCTCAAAGATTCCTGCTTTCAACTAATATGAACTATAAAGAAGATGGAATTAAAATTTCTTGAAATTTTATAAAATTTAGCAGGAGGGACTTTAAATTTCATTAAAATCGGAGAATTATTTAATTTTTGCAAGAATTTCATAAACGGTGTGTTTTTTATTTCAAGAAAGACGCTACATTTTCTCTAGTAATTCTTGCCCCCACCTCCAACACACGCACACACACACACACACACACACACACACACACACACACACACACACACACACACACACACACACACACAAACATATATATATATAGCAGGTCATCCCATAAGTTCTGTCCGAAATTTGAATAAAGAAAACAAGTGACCAAATGTTACATTTAATTACAGATTCAATCAACAATGTATTTTCCCTGATTATCTATGACTTCCTTCCATCTATTAACAAGCTTACTAATTCCATTACTGTAACATTCTTTTGGCCTTGATTCGAAGAACTCACAAATGTCAGTTTTAACCTCTTCCTGTGTTACAAAAGCTGTTTCTTCCAAATGATTCTATAAGCTACGAAAAAAATGGTAGTCTGAAGGAGCAAGGTCGGGAGAATAAGGTGGATGAGGAATTTTCTCCCAACCAATCTTTTGTGACGTGATTCTTGCTGTGTGTGTTCGCGCATTGTCCTGATGAAACATCAGCTATTTTCGATTCACTAAAGCAAGTCTTTTTTTCCTCAAACTTGGTTCAAACGCTCTAATTGCTGACAGTATATTTGAGCATTAATTGTTGCATTAGGTGGTAAGAATTCAAAGTGGATTATTCCTTGGCAATCCCACCAGATTGAAAGGAGAACCCTTTAGCCATGAAGTTCCAATCTCGGCTGTGGCTGGGGTCCTTCCCCTTTACCAAGCCACTGTCTACGACGCTTAACATTTCGATAAAAGATCCATTTTTCGTCGCCAGTCACAAGTCTATCCAAAAAAAGTGAAACAAGTTGGCGAGAATGGAGAGAAGAGAAGATGTCAACTGGGGATTTGAGATTGTTTTCAGACAATTCATGAAGCACCCATTTTCCAAGTTTAGGAACTTTTCCAAGTTGTGGAAGATGACAATAAACAGTTGTATGGTTTGAACTGAGAACCACAGCCAATTCCTCAACTGATAAAGCAGGATGTTTTCAAATACTGCTTCAAGAAGCTTTTCATCAAACTCAACTGAGCAACCGGTTCGATCTTCGACTTCAAGGGTGAAATCTCCACCTCTGAATTTTGCAAACCATCTTCTGCAAGTTCTTTCATTCACACATTCCTCTCCATAAACTGAGTGAATGTTTCTAGCAGCTTCGGCTTCTGAGTTTCCTTTCTTGAAATCATAAAGTATTATGTGCCTCAAATGATTCTTGGGTACTTCCATGTTAGCAGGGTTTTAATCAAACAAAATTTAATTTTATTGATCTCTGAAATAAAATTTGATCAGTTTAAATGCATCTAAACATAAAAATAATATTCAGCTCCATTTGACATTATAAAATACTCTTTAAATTTCGTTCATTTTAACAAAAAGTTAAAATTCGGACAGAACTTATGGGATGACCTAATATATATATATATATATATATATATATATATATATATATATATATATATATATATATTGAGACATTTTTATGTTTATACATTATTTTTTATAGATAAAATATTTAAGTAAATGCTCTGTTTATAATTTTTATGGTCCGGTATCCTCGCATCACGGTTATGATCCAAGGTTAGGACCAAGGAAGAACAGCACAAACACAGGAGTAGAAAATAACAAAGATATATTGCAACAGAAATATAATGTTGATGGTGTTAGTATGACTGTCAGTCTGGTGTAGAGTGAACTAATATTGTCTTGACTCGTTAGGTCTCGAATCGTTCCTCTCCTCTCTGTCAGAGAGGCGCAGTATTTATAGAGTCAGGAAGAGTCCATTATCATTATAGGTAAGTTCCCATAACATCCCCCTTGCAAAGCTTTTGCGTCGCAGGGTTCTTTAGTATTTTTTTCTCTTTGGATTTATTATCAAAGTCTCTGTGACTTTTCATTTCCTGGTCGATTTTTGTGTTTCAGACACTGTTTGCGACCTTTGCATATCAAATGTGTCGAATATTGTATGCATCACTTCTTCCTGAGCTGGACCGTTAGAATCATCTAACAGCCTCTTTCTTATCTGATTTACATGTATTTTATGTGAGAATTTTGGGCCCTGTATTATGTAAACCATGTTCCCGATTCTTTTTTCAATGTTACCTTGCTCCCAGTAGGATGTATTGTTTTTATACGTTTTGAAAAAAACATTCTCTCCTGGGTAGAATTTTCTTTTTGGTACGCACGACATTGGTATTTGCTTTGTTTGTTTTAGTAGCAATTTGTCAAACACTGATCTGATTTTTCGGGCGAACATCACTTCCGCGGATGATAATGCCGATGGCGTAGCACTGTTTGGTGTAATTCGATATACTTGGAAAAATTGTTGCAACGCCTTTTCTGTTGGCACGTCATATGCTTTCCTTAACGCTCTTTTGAGTGTGTCTACAAATCTCTCCATTTGCCCATTTTATCTTGGGTGATATGGCAGCGATTTGATATGTTTAACTTGAAAAGTTTCACAAAATTCTTGAAAGTCCGCAGATGTGAATTGTGTCCCATTATCGGTGACTAGACAATCAACCACCCCGAAACGAGCAAACAGCTAGTGGAGGCAATTTATGGTAGTTTCAGAAGTAGGTTTTCTGCAACGAAACACTTCTGGCCATTTGCTATAACTGTCTACTATGATCAAATAGTAGAAACCATCTATTGGACCTGCTAAGACTACATGGATTTTTGACCATGGTCGATCTGTTTCTGGCCATGGCTTATGGATGATCGGCAGTGCTTTTGCTGCTAAGTAACAACCCTTACATTTTCCCACCATATGTCTTGATCCATGTTTTGCCAATATACGTAAATTCGCATTAACGATTTCATTCTGTTCTTTCCTGGATGGCCCATGTGGAATTCCTTTAGGATTCGCCTTTTTAGTGTTTTCGGAATTACTACCGTTTCGCTATGTAGTAGAACATTAAAACATGACGAAAAACTGTTTGATACCTTTTTATTTTTTCTGCAATTTTTGTTGTTGTTTCTTTTATGAATTCATCATTTACTACTTCATTTCTTATCTCTTGTAGGGTAAGGGGAGGTTTCGAACTGTACTACATAGTGATGTCCTGATATCTTCTTCATGTCGTTGGGCTGCAATTACGGAATCTTCCAATGGCTCCGTTTTCTTAGGTATTAGTCTCGAGAGACCACCTGCATGCCCAATTTTGTTCGTTGGAAGATACTCCAATTTGAAATTGTAGTTCAGTAAAATTGTACAACATCTTACCACCCTGTTAGCGGTGTAAACAGGTAAACCTTTCTTCGATCCAAATATTGTTAATAACGGCTTGTGGTCCATCTGTAAAATAAAAAATCTACCGTAAATACATCTATGAAATTTTGAAACTGCAAAAATAATCCCCAGCGTTTTTTTTTTTCGATTTGTGAGTAATTCTTTCTGCTGGTACCAAAGTTCCTGAAGCGATGGGTTTTAGTGTCCCATCCGGCATTTTATGCAGTATACATGCCCCGACTCCATAGGCACTCGCGTTACTTTCTAATTTCAGCTTTGTCCCTCTACTGTTATTTGTAGGTACACTTCGCTCAAGTCTATTTTTGAGAAAAATTTTCCTCCATTTAATTTTGTGAAAACTTCTTCTGGACTGGGTGGTAATCCTTAATCGCTGCGTTCAATCCCGTTGAGAAATCAGCGCATACTCGTATCTCAGCCGATTTCTTTTTGACGTAAACCAAAGGTGCGGCCCATTAACTATATTCCACTTTTGTCAAATCTTTTTTTTTCGAATCTATCCAACTCTTTTTTCTATTGAAGCAAAAGGTAAGTTCCTTTTCTTCTTGAAGATAGGTTGTACATTTTCTTTGATTTCTATATTTGCTGTCATTTTTTACACCTCTCGAGGCCGGCTGAAAATTCTTCGGGGAAACTCTCTTTTTTGTTTCACCTTTAATTTATCTGCCTCGGTTGATAAAGTTTTCACTTTTTGGCAGTACGTACATATTGGTAAATCCAGGGGTCGAATTTCTGCATCCGTCCGTTCCAAATAAATTTTCTGTATTTCTTAGCACATACATTTTTAATTTTTTGGTCATTCCATTCCGGTATCCTCGCACCACGGTTATGGTCCAAAGGTTAGGACCGAGGAAGAACAACACGAACACAATAGTAGAAAATAACAAAGATATATTACAACAGAAATATAATACAAGAAGTTGATGGTGTTAGTATGAACTGTTAGTCTGGTTGAGAGTGTACTAATATTGTCTTGACTCGTTAGGTCTCGACTCGTTCCTCGATATTTAACAACCCTCCCACGTGGGTCGAATGTGGCACAAGGCCGGTTTAATGTGGGATCCCCGAGCCCGTAGGCTCGGCCATAAATGTGCCCATTTAGAACCCGTATGAACGGGTTCAGGGACTGTCTACCTCCCCGGACGACACTTTGCCCTGCGGCAAAGCCTCGTCCGGGTTCCTCTCAGCCAAAGCAGAGAGTTCGACAGAAGTCGCGCACAGTCGGAGACTGCGTCTCGACTCGTTCCTTTCCTCTATCTCAGAGAGGCGCAGTATTTATAGAGTCAGGAAGAGTCCATTTCGTTATAGGTAAGTTTCCATAACAATAATAAACTTTGTCCATTTCATAATGTGTGACGTCATTTGTTTACATTTGGATACGTATCGAGCAGATATCAATGTACGAGAGAAAATCATCGAAAATTGTAGTATAAAAACAGTAAAATCGACCTTGCTAACAGACAACGCTCCTCTGTGGCGAAATCGGTAAAAGCACGTCAGGCTATATGACGGTTCCGTATAGGATACAGGTTCGATTCCTGTCGGATGACGCATATTTTCTATAACAATTCCTCGGACATTCAGGCCGGTAAATGTCGCTAATACTGTTTATTATAAACAGAGCATTTACTTAAATATTTCTATCTATAGAAAAGCATGTATAAACATAAAAATGTCATAAAATAATTGTCTGACTTTGTCCATTTCATAATATATATATATATATATATATATATATATATATATATATATATATATAAAATATGACAAAGTTAGTTAAGTGTAAATATCAATGTTTGATGTTGTTTCCCCGACTTCGAAGCTTCTTGGAATTTTTCATTCTCCAAGGGGTCAGTTTTTTCAAAAAATTGAATGAGGTTGTCGGATCCTCATTCGTCGAAATCGACGGGAGAATCCAATATATATATATATATATATATATATATATATATATATATATATATATATATATATATAAGTATGTGTGTGTGTGTTTGTGTATGTTTATATAATACTTAGGCACCTTTAACTGTAGAAATATTTTGGTGACTGAATAATTATGATATAAATTGAATTAAACATTGCCTTTTGCAAAAGAATCAACCTATTGTGACGTTATCATTTTAAAGACTAATAAGAATACGAGATTAAATCACTTGTACATAAAATTGATGTGTACCTTTGGAAGTTTTCCCTGAACGTGGATCTCCTTTCACGAGGAGTTCAGAGAGTCAGTCTTTTCTCTCTCAATTCGATGCGTTTGTCGGAGTTAGCTCCTCCTCATTGCCTATATCCTTCAATAGGGGTCGCTCTCCCACGAGTATAAATACTAGCTGACCCTTCTCTCTCGCTCTTTTCCGACTCAGGCCTTGGACCGCCATCTCGCGTGGAGATGAGGTAAAATCTCTCTTTTTCAACTCAGGCCTTGGGCCGCTACCTCGCGCGGAGGCGAGGTAAAAACTCTCTCTTTTTCACTTAAGCCAATATGTGACATCTCACATACAGCGTTTCCCAAATTCTGGGAATGCGCTAAGAACAATTCACGTACTTACGAACACTCAACAACACACACACATAATTTCTCCATACAATCACTATGTAACTTTTCATGTCTTTGTGTATTAATATATATTTGTTTACCCATGTATATCGGCCTTGTTTGTTTTCTTTGTCTTCTTTGGACTTAATTATAGTCCAACATTCCTATGTAGCTGGACCGGCTAGCAGGAAATCTTAACCCAGAGATATCTCTTCACATCTTCACACTACGGTCCACAACACGTTCATTTTAACTTGTAACCAGGTTATCCCATTTGTTCATGTCTTAACCGCACCTGTGGCGAACACTCGTTTACATGTTTGCGGCTGCCGTTGGCAACTTGGGAGGCGCGAATTTACAACCGGTTTCTATGAGGATACCTCTCAAGCCAACCTTCTGCGGTACATTTCTCTGGTCTGATACTGAGGGCAAAGTGTATTTTAGAATCATTCATGATCAGCCCAGCCCTTCCTCGAGTCATCACAGGCCAACTTTTCTTAGAACTAAGCTCCCTTGTTAACCGTACATTCAGACCATCTGGCATTTCTTAGCATTAATCAATGTTACATTCATGTGGATATTTTTCTCATTAAACCTTCTAAGAAATTTTGACGGAGGCTAAGTGAGAATACAGTGTTTTCCTAATTTACTATTCCTCGTAAATATTTCTCCTACTAAAGTTAAAAGAGTGTATTTTACAATTTTTATTTCCGCTATAAAATTGTAGACGCTTCCCTCTGCACAAAAAATTGAAACACTAAAAAACGAAATATATATAATCGTCATTTTAATCGAGTTTCCAAAAAATAAACTTCGTTTACACCGGGTTTATTGCCCAACCTCTCTCTTCTCTGAAATTAATTAGTGTTTCCGGCCAAAATACGTCCCTGATGAATTATCGAATAGCAAAATCATTTTCATTTCGCTGGGTTTTGAAATTTTACTCCATAAATTTACTGTTTACCAAGTATAGCTATTTTTTTTTCTTCCGGTTTGTTTATTCGTCATAGAATTACTCCCACGCAGTTTGGGTTAAAATTCTCTGTCTTGAATTATTCAAGAATATTCTTGGAATCTGAGCTCCGATTTCTAGAAATCAGTAACGTTATTTTAGCGACTCTTGAATAGGTTTTCACAGAAATACACTTGTCCTATAGCTAGAATGGTTTATTTTCAAAAGATCAAGTAACTACCATTCTGTTAAAGCAGAAGTTCTCAACCTGGGTCCATATGGACTATGGTGGTCCAGGAAACATTACTGGGGTCGATACAAAAATAATAAATTTAGGATCCAAGGTGATATTTTTGTGCTCCATAGCAATTTCACTTCGGAACGCATGTTACAGAATTACAACTGAGAATTAAAAGAAAATAAATTATTAATAATAGAATTAATTTACTATATTAACTATATAAAGATTATATATAAAGGCAGTATTAACCTCTTCAGCAGCATCAACTAGAGAGATCTCATTTAATAAATCTGCACTTTTAAAAAAAATTATTAATTACTCAAATATTTTAAAATGGTTATTACTAGTGTATATAAACGCTCCATAGAATATTGTTGTTAAGTACAAGTTTATTTTCATTAGTTTTACTTCAAAATAAAGCACATGCGTTTACTATATTGCTATAATACAGTTTCTATATTTATCTATTAGTAAAAAATAATATGACCTTTTTTTCATCGCATGTCTATGGGGAACCACCAAAAAATATTAAGACTAAAAGTGGTCCATGGGTAAAAAGGTTGAGAAGCACTGTGTTAAAGCTAGACAAAAGTATAAAGCGTCAGGAATAGGATAAACTCGAAACCGGAATGTTGTGCTAGAAACAAAGTATTTCTGTATAGCTGATATAGTACCCGTCTACTAGGGTGGCTAGCTAATCCCTCGCTCAGGGGCATTTGTGTTTATTTACCCACAGAGTTCACCTGTGGTCTATACTGTAACTACGCTGAGCAGACCTTAGTTACACTTTCACGGAAAAGCGGGTTATCTAGCGTGATCAACAATTTGAATAAGGCTAGCACGCTAAAGCCCTCGGCCACAATGACTTGCTATCGACGGCCCCCAAGTGTCCCGTCTATTTCACTCACAAGGCTTGGGCACTTTTCAAAGGTGCAGAAAACTGGGATTAACTGGTCCGTTAACATCTTTTTCCTGACAAATCGACCATGGTGAGATTTGAACCCGGGTCTCATAGTCAGAATGCGAACGTTCTAACCACTCGGCTACCTGCCCACAAACAAAGTAAAGCGTACTTAACACTGTATAATCAATCTTCCTATATGGGGAATGGATGTTGGACAATTTGCTCAACGGTGCATCTAAGCAACGAGAAAATTTGAAGGAAAATGGAAAAAAAGGATGTTTATAATTGAAATCAGAAAGATTTCTAGGGCACATAATGAAGGAATTTGTCTTGGAGAATTTGACACTCACAGGACAGAATGAAGACAACAGGGCCAAAGGAAAGCAGCACATAGCGAGAGCTTTTGTGTGAATGGTTTTGATAGAACAGGGGACTAGGGGAGATAAGGAAGAGAACAAAACTTTACTAAGAACGACACGGAAGAGGAAATCGGCAGATGCACCGACATAAGCGAGAAAGTGAAACAAATGCGCGCGTGCACACACACACACACACACGCACACACACGCACACACAGAGGCACGCACGCACACACACACACGCGCACGCACACACACACGGATACACACACACACGGAGGCACGCACGCACACACAGAGGCACGCACACACACACGGACACGCACATACACGCACACACACACGCACACACACATACACACACACAGAAACACGCGCACACACACACACACACAGAGAGAGAGAGAGAGAGAGAGAAACACGCACACACAAGAAAACC
Organism: Acanthosepion esculentum; assembly: GCA_964036315.1. Taxonomy (NCBI): domain Eukaryota; kingdom Metazoa; phylum Mollusca; class Cephalopoda; order Sepiida; family Sepiidae; genus Acanthosepion; species Acanthosepion esculentum. Next base: position 16,900,643 of record OZ038495.1, on the reverse strand, counting down.
GGATAACAAGAAGGGCGAAGGAAAATCCCCCACACTACGAATAACATAGAAATTCACTGATGTGCGTTGTGGTATAATGGATATTAGTTCGGAATGAGAATTCGGAGAACTGAGTTCGAATCCCAGTTGACGCACAAATACTGTGGGAGAAGACATGGATTCATCCGGTTGGAATATTCATTGAGATGGATTCCCTCCTGGGTGTGGGGTGAATAGCAGGACAGTTGGCAACCAGTCTACCAGAGAAAGAAATGGCCACCTACTGCCCAGTCAGTCATGTATAGAATTGGCTACTGCCTAGTCAGTCATGTATCGAAAAATACATGATCGCTTAAGCTTGTATCACCAGTGGCACTTAACTGACTGATGTGATTCATGCCATAGAATACTAGTGTGTACCTTACTCTTTTTGAGTAAGATCGCGTCTACTTATCATCACTCAGTTGCGTCTCTGTCCTTGAAAAGTGTGCGCTCAGGGGCTTCTCTATCAAAGGACAGACGGGCAACTGGGAAAATCACACTGAGAGGTGCCCAGCCCTGGGGAACAGCTGCCCGAGGCCGCCCTCTCCCATTGCACCAGAGGGAGGGATCGGTCCTCGCACCGACGCCAGCGCAACCGACGGTTGCAGCGGGTTGAAGGGAATTTTATCTTCCTGTCCCAGGTGTACGCGCTGGGGTCCCTACCTAAAAATAGACCTTGTGCCACATCTCGTCCTAGTGGGGGACAGTAAATACTTACTAGAGGTCTCAATCTAATTGAATATCGGATGACGTAGTAAGTCTTGACCCTTAAATATACCGTAAGAGGTACAGAATGTATGTCCTGTGTTACGCAAATGAGCTATGTATCTCAGTTGACCTACAAGGTAACCTCATAAGTGCAGAATCAGGTTTTAAAGAATGCCTGTTGGTTCAGTAACGTAAGCAAGGAAGTGAACCCAATTTAAATTAGAATGCACACACGCACAATACAATCGGATAAGACACCTAACCTACAGTTAGAGAAGCACAATCCCCTAAACTCACGCAAGAAGGCCGAAAAACCAGAAATCACATACCTTTGATTCGGAAAATGACTTTGAATATACCATATATATTTGTTAACGTTTATCAGTGAAATCAAGCTTTAGATAATACCAGTTAAACTCCGGCTGGGGCATCAAAGCCCTTTGACAGGTTTGGCATGCTGGTCTTCTTTGTAGGTTGAAGTGCTATACTATCTTCTGCCGAATTCTTTATTTCATCCATTTCTTCTAAACAAATGCCAAATAAAAGACGTCTTTAACGGCCACTCATCTTGATCTTTTCACATTAATACGGATGTCTCGCAAGGTTTTCTCCATGGATGGACTTTCTTATCTTCATCAACGACCTTTCCAATGTCATTAGTTCCTTATTGTCTTTCTTATTGTGTTTCTCTTTACTAGCGTTTTCTCATTTTCTTTTACTGTCAGTAAGCTCGTACGTCCTAGTGGCTTTACTGCTTCGCTTGGATTGAAATGCTTTAAAAAAAAATTGCAATAGCATAATTTAATTTCAGAAAACAGATAGCATCCAAGAAAACAATCGATTCCAGTCTATGAAAGGAATAAATTCTTCATCACTTTTGCTAAACAAAGAAACTGTTTGGAAATCTATACTAGCTTGACTGATACACCTGACCAACAAAACGATATTTGCCGCCTGCTCCAATCCTCTTATTTTCCAGAGGTGCACCTTGTTAGTTTTTAGAACTCATAACGCAAACGGCAAGGCGGAGGCGATTCACCGCTGATATGGTTTCTCATATCGCTCAGTGGAGTGTAAATCAGAGGTTGGCTTTGGAGGGGGGTGGTGAAGAAACACAAATAGGCCTTTGTGAGACGAGTCTGCTCGAAAACGAATAGCCATACTGAAAATGAGAAATCAGACTGATTTGCAATGTGTCATATCGAATTTTTCCATTTCCGATATAAATCGAACCACTTTCTCCTTAGATACGTTTCCCTATTTGCTTCTGCTACTTCTTTCTCTTCTTTGTGCCGTGTCCCTTTAGGGCATTGGCGTTTATAGCTGTCCCCAATTCCCTGTCTATTGTAGCTCTTAATAAATACAAAAAGTAAATATGAACAAGCATGATAAAAAATGTTAAATAAAGCTTCTTCTTCTATGTGTGGTGTCTCTTTAGAATGTTGGCAGTTATGGCCCTCCACAATTTCTTGTCCTTTGTAACTCTTAATAAATTTTGTCATTGTGTTATCTCTCCTAAACCTTGTTCTTCCATCCATATATAAAAGCTGTTAGGTAGGTAATCTGCCATTTTCCTCTGTCACTTTTGCATTCAATCTCTCCCGTGAGTATCAAATTTTCGAAGTCCTCTTTTCTCATTATGTGCCCTAGAAATTATTTTCCTGATATTAAATATAATTTTTTTTTGTTTCCATTTTCTCTAAAACCTCATCGTTGCTCACAAGTTCGGTTCATGCTATTCACAGCATCCTTCTGTAGAACTACATTTCTCTTACTTCAAGTTTGTTCTTAATCGTATATCTTGGTTTATGTGCAATGTTTCGAGGCTCAGAATGTATAACTATGAATTGAAAACCCTATCTATCCCTGGCCTGCTCAGCGGAGTATAAACCAGAGGTTGGCTTTGTGGGTGGCGGGTGAAGAAGCACTTAACAGGCCTTGTCAGACGGGTCTGCTCGAAAACTAGTAGCCATACTGAAAATGAGAAATCAAACTGATTTGCAATGTGTCATATCGAATTTTTCTATTTCCGATTTTAGATCGAACCACTTTCTCCTTAGATACGTTTCCCTATTTGCTGCTGCTGCTACTACATTTTCTTTTTCTTTGTGCCGTGTCCCTTCAGGACATTGGCGCTTATAGCTGTTCACAATTCCCTGTCCATTGAAGCTCTTAATAAATACAAAAAGTAAACATGGACTAGAGATAAAAAATGTTAAATAAAGCAGCTTCTTCTATGTGCGATGTCTCTTCAGAATGTTGGCAGTCATGGCTCTCCACGATTTCTTATTCTTTGTAGCTCTTAATAAATTTTGTCTTTTTGTTATCGCTTTTAAACAATGTTCTCTCTTCTCATCCATTTACACAAACTGATTAAGTAGGTTATTGTATTTCTGTGGCCTTCTTGCCTTAAAATTCTCCTGTGAGTATAAAATTTTCCAAGCCTTCTTTCCTCATTATGTTTTCAAGAAATATCTACTCTTTCTTTCTGGTATTAAGTATGTCTTTTTTGTTTCCATTTTCTCTAAAACCTCGTCGTTTCTCGCATGTTCTGTCCATGCTATTCACAGCATCCTTCTGTAGAACCACATTTCTGTTACTTCAAGTCTATTCTTCATCTTTTAGGAGTTGGTTCAGGATTCACTGCCATTTAGGAAGACTGATATTACGTAAACGTTCAGCAGTTGTTTCTTTGTTTTTAACGATTTCTTTATGTTTCTTAATATTTTGCTTAGTTTTTGGAAGGCACCTTTCTGCAACCCAATGCTCATTCGGATTACAGTGTTGCACTTTCCGTATTCTGTTGGCAGTCATGGCTCTCCACAATTTCTTGTCCTTTGTAACTCTTAATAAATTTTGTATTTGTGTTATCTCTCCTAAACCTTGTTCCTCCATCCATGTACAAAATCACGTTAAGTAGGTTATCTACCGTTTTCCTCTGTCCCTCTTGGCTTCAATCTCTCCTGTGAGTATTAAATGTTTCAAGTTCTCTTTCTTCATTATGTACCCGAGAAATTTCAATTGTCTCCAACTGTTAAATATAAGTCCCCTTTTGTTTCCATTTTCTCTAAAACCTCATCGTTGCTCACATGTTAGATTCATGCTATTCACAGCATTCTTCTGTAGAATCAGATTTCTCTTGCTTCAAGTCTATTTTTCATCTATGAGGTTTTTTTTCAGCATTTACTGCCATATTGGAGGATTGCTATTTCTGTAACCATTCGGTACTCTTTTATTTGTTTGTACCGAAATTTTCCTGTTTCCTAATACTTTGCTTAGCTTTCGTTATTGTTTTTACTTTGGAGTTTTGATTTCAGTTTTGTCATATCACTTTTAATCACATCTAATTGAAACCTATTCTTTGTTATCACGGAAGGCGTGGTTATAATCAAAAGTCAATTATAAGCCCCGTATATCTTGGTTTGTGCGATGTTGTAACCAAGTAAATGGTCAAGAAATAACAAAACAAGAGATTGCAGATAAATCTTGTATTGAACAGTAAATACAACAGAATAGCATTACACGACTTGGGAGTGTGTGTCGGTTGACCAGCGTTCAATCTATTCTACTTTTCCCCCGAGGCTTACTTCCCTACTAATTTTATACTAGGTGAAAGAGACCACGATAGACTCATTAGAGGGAGGGTACCACAACATGTGCAATGTTTAGAAATTCGGAATGTGTAACTATGAATTAAAAACCCTATGTATCCCTGATCCGCTAAGTGAAGTATAAAACAGAGGTTGGCTTTGTGGGTGGAACGTCGAGAAACACAAATAGGCCTGGTTAGACTAGTCTGCTCGAAAACGAGTAGCCATACTGAAAATGAGAAATCAAACTGATTTGCAATGTGTCTTCATCTCAAAACAGCTATGATGTTTTGTATGTTATGAATATACAACTGTGTGTATATATATATATATATATATATATATATATATATATATATATATATATATATATATATATATATATATATAAGTGGACATTGAAATCCACGGAGAGGCAACACTCTGATAGAATATAGAAGGAGAAAACCAGAAGATGGAGGTCACATCGGCAGAATCATTGAGTAATATTAAAATGCATCATTTTTCTCTTCTATAGCACTATGATCAATAACATTGATTTAAAATCAATCATTATTTTCTGACAAAATGTGTGACACGCGGTCATTCGGCTAGTAATAATGATAATCAGCAACAATTTAGTGACTTTATAAAGATCTGCTGGAAACGTGGAATTTGCTATATAGCAGATCTCTTCATTCTGAGTAATTAGATCTCGTCTTTTAACTCCTTTTCACGTCTCGGTGTCGAGATTTGACTAGCAGTGTCAGTTTGGTGGACTATTAAGTATATGGTCACGTGGCCGAGTGGTTAGAACGTTCGCATTCTGACCATGAGCTTCGAATCTCAGCACAGTTGATTTGCCAGGAAAGAGACTTCCTGGTGTTATCGGGCTGAAGGGGTCGATCCCAGCGCGCGGCACCTTTGGAAAGAGTCGAAAAACCATTCCACAGTTTGAACCAAGCTGTGAAATTGGGTAGACGGAACTATTACCGTGAAACATTGCATACCAATTATTTGCGAATTTTGACTCAGGAGCTCAGGCAGAAGGGTTAAAATTGTTCAGGAACGCAGGGCCGAAAGGGTTAAAATGTAGAAATAATATGGAAAAAAAATAAAATAAAATAAAATTGGAGTTCAATTGTCCGAACAAAGTTGACAACTATTAGTCATTTGGCTTCTTTTTTATTCTCATGAAATAAGAATATATTGGAAACTTTATTTGAAACATTTCAACATTAAGTGAAGGTCCCGTCAAAACACTCATAACAACATCTGTAAAACAAAAATCGTTTAGAGAAAAGAAAAAAAAATCTACATCGGTAATCTAAATAGTTTACGTGTTGTTTTTGTTTGTTGTTTTTTTTTTCTTTTTTCAAGTGGAAATGAATTTATTGCTTTGTGAAGGGAAAATATGATTTCCTCGGGGAACAGGAAAGGAAATTGCTTTGTCATAGAGTATTAGACTTATTTCCCTATTGTGTATTAGTCATAGCAAACAGTATTTTATGAAAGTAGTTCTCAAGCGAATGGACAACACACTGCTTGCCCTGGCTACTGTATTTTTTAGATAAGTGTCTGAGGTTACTTTTGCAGATGCCGTGTTAATGATTCTCGGAACAAGATTCGAATGCCTTTGTTTCATCCCCGAATATTTAATTTGTCGACAATAAGTGAAACATTTTTTTGTATAGTCACCCAACAATCGTGGATATGCAAGCTTTGCTGGGAGCACATTATTTGCCTGATGTAAATTTATGTTTTGATTTTACTTTTGACATGTATTTTAACCTATATCTAAATGATGTCATATTGTTCAATGTAATTTTAACAGCATAAAATACGGTATTTATTGTTTAGCATTCAGCTTGGAATGCAGGCTTTATTTTACGGAGCTGGCGGAAATAGTGCCGTTGTTGTAGACCGTCTTTTCAGATGAGGTCGTTTGGTTCTCCTTACCGTGGAACGATTCTCATGTGCCTGATTACACGAACTGAAGAACGGCACACTTCTACTGAATGTATTCGTTATAAATAAATAAAATAATATAAAAAATAATAAGGATAAAAGATATTAAAACGAATAGGATCGACAATTTTTTAAAAACTTGTTCACTAACAGAAATATATTTATTCTTTAAAAAAAGCATTTCTTTTGTAATGAATCAACCAAATTTTGAAATTAGAGTTTTTTACAGATCAAGCAAAAATTGTACATGTTCTCCTAATTGTTCCATTAATTCACCCATTGTCTTTTAATAATGGTAAGGTTATAACAATGTCTTAATTTGTACTCGCTCAATGAATAAGAATGGAGGAAGGACTAAGAAGAGTCAGCAGTGTCAGGAAAACAAAAACGATTTACATAAGACTAGACAAAGAAATGGCCTGAAAATAATGCCAGAAGTTCTTTCAGAACAGGGAAGCCGCCATTTTGGGATTGCAAAGAAATCTTCCAGTCAATCGAATTCTATTTTTTGTTAAAAAAGCAAAAAAAGAAAAACAAAAAAAAAACAAGCAAACGAAAATAAAGATAAAAAAACCCAAAGCAAAACAGAACAATTTTTCAAAATAAACATCAATACAAACCTTCGCTGTTTTTTGCAATAACGTTTTCCGGCATACATTTTTAAGGCTCAAACCTTGTGAAAAGCACTAATTTTGAGATTTCTTTTGTTTTTTTATGCCAAGGCAAATGAGCCTTCTTCATCCGGAATATAGTTTTCTCATAATTTTCCAAATTTCCTTCCGTGCCGAGCTAAATTATGCTAAATAAAATATTTCCTTTGTCATTTAACCTACTTCTGTCAGTTCGGAGACACATCAATTATTCTGTTATGTTAAAAGGCTCTTAAAACGAAAAATAAATAAATTTCATTTTGATACTGTTGTCTTGATTATTAAAAACGTTATACAGGAAATGACACGTGGAAATCGGTAAGCAGGACTTTCGGGTGGGATGTATGGGCGTGTCCGTAAAATGTGAAAACTAATAATTTTTCTAATAAACAGTATATCATTGTAAACATTTTTCGGTGATTACATATACAATAATTTGCACATGTGTCTAGTAAACATCTATATTAATAGTATTCTTTAGTTAGAGAAGTTACTAAGGGGAAACATATAGGTTTTCCCCAAGTAATGTCAACGTGCTTCAATTATGGTTGTAGCGTGGCTTTTGCAGGAGAACTCTTGTCACTCTAGTTTAGTTCATGCAACACCAACCTCTTGACGTCTTCTTAGACTCTAAAAAGGATTTGACAGAGTGTAACACGAGGCACCATCGGCAATAACGTACAAGTATAAAGGGGATAAAAATGTGATTATCAAGAGAGGGTTAGTTAAAAGGCTAGCGGCGAAGTACTGTAACAGCGCTTCATGTGCCCTCTTCTGTTCCCCTATATTTTAAACATTTTTCTATAATGTATCCAGAAGAACACCCGGGTACAGTCAGCGTCGGAGGTTGAAGCATCAGACGCCTTCGCTTTGCAGGCAACAGAATTGTTAAAAAAAAAGAGAAGAGGAACTCGTCAGTCTGATAAAAAATCTGGTTGAAACATCTTCCGGATATGGCATAAAAATCTATGCCGGAAAAAGCCAAGCTCATAACGATCAATAAGAAAAGGCTTTCAAGCAAAGCAAAAGTCGATAGTTAGGAATTTAAAGTAGTTAGACAATTAAAAAAAATCTAAGCATTACGTGCTACATAACCAGCTACGGTATCACCAACGCAGAAAAGGGTAGCAGCGAAGTACGGTAACAGTACTTCAAGAGCAGCACAAACAATGGACGCTGTCGCAAAACTAAAAGCCTACATTATTTACATTACTCGGACTATTGTCCTCATCATTGTCACCATATTTATTACAACGTTTCGGCCGTTGTACACTCCGGCCTTCTTCAGGTGGCCTTCTTTATTTAGCTCGCAGGATTAGACTGTTCTAGTTCTACGTGTCATGTATCTTTTAGAATACTCAGTGACTTCGTCAGTCCATCTTTTCCTGCCAGCCTCTTCTTATTTTGCCTATGGTGTTACCTAGTAGGTTGGGGTATGGGAAATGTCGTTGTTTCTTGCGACATGTCTATACCAATTTAACTCTCTCTACTTGACGGTGGATATGAGGTTTTGCACCGAGCCTGTTTCTTATTTGATGGTGTCTCGTACTGCATCAATTGTGATGCGGTCTGCATAGATGATAACTTGGACAGTTATATAGCACCTAATGCTTAGATTTGTCGCTGTAATTCTGCTGATAATGGTCAAGATCTTGTAGACGTACGTGAGATGGTCAATGAACGCAAGTTCTAAGTGCCATGTGTCCTCAAGGACACATGGCACAGTGGATAAAGGCGTTGGTTAGATCCAGTGAGAGGACCCAAAGAGTGTAAGTTTTAATACTCAGTTAAGGCAGTGGAGAACTTTCAGAGGGAAATTAACAGGAGATAACTGATAACTGGCATCCATTAAACATGGCACGTGGAACTAGAACAGTCTACCCCCAGTGAGCGAAATAAAGGGTTCATTTCGATGTTCCAACCACCTGAAGAAGGCCGGCGCGTACAACGGCCGAAACGTTGTAATAGATATGGCGACAAAGATGAGGACAATAGTTCGAATAATGTAAATAATGTACATAATACCTCATCTCAGAAATATAGACAAACTAAAAGCCATCTGGAAAGAAAAGAAGACGAATTCAAAGATCAGACTCTTGCGTTCATTGACCATCTCACTCCATCCGTACGTCTACAAGATCTTGACCATTAACAGCAGAATTACAGCGATAAATCTAATCATTAGGTGCTATATAACCATCTACGCAGACCGCATCACAATTGATGCAGTACGAGACACCATCAAATAAGAAACAGGCTCGGTGCAAAACCTCATACCCACCGTCAAGTAGAGAGAGTTAAAGTGGTATAGACATGTCGCAAGAAACAACATTTCCCATACCCCAACCTACGAGGTAACAGCATAGGCAAAAGAAGAAGAGGCTGGCAGGAAAAGATGGACTGACGAAGTCACTGAGTAGTCTAAAAGATCAATTACAGGGACATTGGCATGCAACCAAGAGATATAGATAGAGCTGGTCAGGTGATCAGTAACACAACAACCCAATCACTACACTCGGTCATGGGACTGATGATGGTGACGAGCATGATATCGCACTGGCATACACCGTCCTGGATATGACGATACATCCGTCAGCAAGGCCTCTGATCGGGAGGATTTCAAGAGCGTGGAAACTTAATTACTACTGTTCTCAGGTCTGCCCTGAACCGGGATAGTTGCACCGGTTAGGGCCCCAGATATGGGCAAATAGTTAACCCCCAAACACTATGAAAGTTTAAAAATACATTTTTATAGCAAAAATAACAGCAATGCATTTTCGTAGTAAAACAATTACCAGCAATACATTTTTGTAATCTCTTTCCCTCCCCCATCTCTCTCTCTCTCTCTCTCTCTCTCTCTCTCTCTCTCTCTATATATATATATATATATATATATATATATATATATATATATATATATATGTGTGTATATATTTCATTAAAAACGACTGACTAGGTGCTTTTATTTAGCTTTTTATATAATTTCTCGTGCGATCTAATAAAGTTTTTCTTTTCAGAGGATAAATTATATAAAAATTGTCCGAATGTTCTTTTCCGAGCGCTTTCGGCTATACATTTAGCCATTATCAAGGATTATATTTCAACTGTTAGAATTAGAAATAGTTTGTTATGTGTATGTTTTATAAAGTGATTCATTTTTTTGTTTCAAAACACGGTCAAGATATTATGTCCATGTTCAAAGTTAATATTATTAAGTGTTGGTTTGTTTATTTTTATAAGTAAGGCTTCCGTTATTTTTAGCCTTTTTTTGCAAGTGGATGATGCTATTATATTAGTGTTGTCGACAAGTATATTCCGAATAGTGTCACTATTCGGAATATACTTGTCGACAACACTAATAACGATAATGGCTAAATGTATAGCCGAAAGCGCTCGGAAAAGAACATTCTGACAATTTTTATATAATTTATCCTCTGAAAAGAAAAACTCTATTAGATCGCACGATAAATTATTTAAAAAACTAAATAAAAGCACCTTGTCAGTCGTTTTTAATGAAATGTGCCTGAAAGAAGGATTGCTGCCTAAATACACAAATATGTATATATACATACTTATATATAAATATATATATATATATATATATATATATATATATATATATATATATATATTACCAGCAATACATTTTTGTTATTTTCGTAAAAGAATTACTAATGCTGCCAAGACAATTGAATTTCTATATTAAATGGCCAACCATAGTGAGTTGATATTCCGATAAGCAAACAATTTTACTCGCATACAAAAAATCACTTTTCCTCGACGTGATGATGGTATCTATCCATGAAAACAAGCATTTCATTGACTATGGTGATTATGGTTGGCATCTTCGAGAAACTACGACTTTGAAGACATTTCCGCAAACCCGTGAAATCAGAAGAGTTCTAACGATGAACTATGTTATTGCTGGCCACGTGTATATTTGCCGTGCATCTAACTCAACCATTTTTTTTCATTTTTCTGTAGATTTCTTAATCAATTATTGGATTTCCATATTAGGCTTTTCTATCTAAGGTAACTAATATCAACGACGAGAATAGAAATATAAAAAATAATATTAATATTTATTTTATAAAAATCAAATGAACGAAAATTACAAACAAGATGAAAAACTAGAATTAAGAATATTATAAAAAAAATGTACAACACCAGTTGACAGTAGCAAAAATATTAGACTAATTATTTATTAGAAAAATTTAAAACCACCAAACTTATAGTTAAAAATAATAATTCGCCTATTAGAACAAAATTAAATAAAACAAATAATATTGACGAATTTAAATGTTCATTAAGGAATTTTATTCCTGATCAATCAAAATTCGTAAACAATTATAAAGGGCACACTACAACATATTTGACAAGAAGACCCACGCTACATCTTTCTGATCATAGCTCAATTATGTCTCAGTTAAGTAATCATGAAGACCTACTGGACCCTATCATTACATACTTGTTGATAACAAAAATATAATAGCATCGTCTACAAATAAAAATTGGCTAAAAATAATGGAAGCCTTAATAATAAAAACGAAAAAACCAACAACCAATAATATCAAATATGAACATGGACGCAATATCTTGACCATGTTTTGAAAATGAAAACAATATATAAATACATGCATGCAACAATCTATTTCCTGTTAACAGTTAATATATTTCTACCTTGGAAATGGCTAAATGTATAGCCGAAAGCGCTCGGAAAGAAAGAAAAGTTGGACAGTTTTTATATAATTTATCTACGGAAAAAATATAAGATTTTGTTGAGAAATTGTATCAAAAAACTAAATAAAAGCACCTTGTATGTCATATTCAATAAAGAAAAATGTGCAAGAAATAAATACACAAATATATATATATATATATATATATATATATATATATATATATATATATATATATATATATGTGTGTGTGTGTGTGTGTGTGTGTGTGTGTGTGTGTGTTTGTGTTGTTCATTAGTCCGAGTATTTATAGAAAGTTATTACGGTAATGGATAACAACGCATAACTTTGTATAAATACTTATACTAACAATTCTAACATATTGTTTTGTACCACTTGCATCCCTGAAGATGACCTTGGAAGAAGATCGAAAGTACTTGGGAAATGAAAATAAAGTAAAATTAAACAGCTATAGCACATTTCTCTTATCCTTTAACATCAATACACGGAAGGTTATTCGTGAGGTATGCGCGGATTTTATTAAAAATTAGCAGACATAATATTTGTAATTTATTCAATTATATATATATATATATATATATATATATATATATATATATATATATATATATATATATATACATATACACACACACACATACATATATATATATATATATATATATATATATATATATATATAAAATTAAAGTCAAAACAAAAACATTTTTAACCACCGCGTTTCGTCCACAGGTTGACTTTATCAACGTAAATGTATAATTTTATTTTGCAACAAGTATTTATGAACATAAATGAAAATAACTTCAACGTTTGTAAATTTAAGAACGCTCAAAAATATTGTTCAGGCAAACTGTGAAAGTAAAGGTAAACTCGCCTTTCTTATTACTTATCACTTAGACTCTTCAATAGTCTGCTCTTACTTTCACAGTTAGCTTGAAGAATATTTTTGAGTGTTCTTACATTTCAAAAAGTATGAAAACTTAAGGTTATTTTAAAATTCTGCTTATAAATATAAGTTTCAAAATAAAATACTTGAATTTTATAATGACTGGTAATGACTGAGAGAAGGCAAGAATTTACTTCCCTGGGTGAATCTGACTGGGGTTGATTTAATTCTGTTCAAACAACCTCTTGCGAAAGAAATTCAACATTGTCAAATAACACTAGTTTCCACGAGAAATGTCATGAAGGACTCGGCGTGTTACCTCAACGATTTAATATGTCACGGTTTCATTTATTTTGAATCTTGTAATAGTCTAATTAACATTTTCTACTTTCCTCGACTCCATTTTTTAGAGAAAAAATTCGGTGTTTATATTTCACTCAAAATAGCGTTACTTTTTTTTTGCAAATAAAATTTTAAAATGAATCCTTATGGGTAAAGTAAATGAAGAACACTGAGCGACAATAATTCCAGACGCCTATATAGGCTTGAGAAAAAACTCGTAATTTGTTCGTGCGTTGGTATTTATAGTAACTTTTGTTTTTAATAATGCTTCATAGTAGCAAAAAACGTTTCCTTAAAAATTAGTGCAAGACAAAATCATAATAAAATTTAATTAGAAATTATAAAAAAAAGTTTAACCGATATATATGACACTAATAAATTCTCTATTAGTAAATCAGTAACACATAAAATACGAATAAGCAACTTAATTTGAATGGAGTTTATTTGAAGGAAATTTCTAATTCAAGAGATTGGACGATTTTCTTTCGACTAATCAACTCGTCAATTTGCAGGAGTTTTATCTAATGTGGGGGTAGCGGAAATTAAAAAGTCTGTTTTCTTCTATTTTTGATTTAATTTTTTTCGATGCCCTCAGGCATGGCTAATTTAGATGGGCAAAAATTAAGCGTGACTAGAAAAATGTTTGCATCATTTCGATATTGGTATTTAGAAAAAAATGGGACAAAAAATAGAATGTAAATAGGATGGTTGGAATTTAAATAATTCTTTACACACAAATAAGGAATAAATTAGAGAAATGTAAAATAATGAAGAACGGACGGAAGAGGGGGATAAGAAAAAGAAAGCAAAAGAAATGGAAGGAAAATAATCTTTAACTTTGCGCCTGCAAAAAAAACAAACAAATAAAATAATAGAAAAAGCATAATATGATAAAGAGATAGCAGGGAATATGAAAAGAAAGAAAACCGAAAACTATTGGAATTATAAGAAAAATAAACAATGAAGAAAACATCATAAAAGAAAAAAGAATGATTACGAAGAAGAAAAAAGGAAAAAAAAGAAAGTATGAAGAAGAATGATTAAGAAAAAGGAAATATAAATTAGAAAACAGAAATAAATAAAAAGAAAAATCAATGACTGAAGAAGAAAAATAGGAGAGAAAAAAATGATTATGAAGAAGAAATAAGCTAAAGGAAGGAAAAATATAAAGACGGAAGAAGAAAAATGAAAGCGAAAAAAGAATGATTACAGAGAAGAAATAACCAAAAGGATGGAAATAAAAAATTAGAGACTGAGGAATAAAATGGAGTGGAAACAAAGAGTGAATTCCGTAGAAGAAGTAACCTAAAGAAAGAAAAAAAAAGAATGAAGAAGTAAAATGGAACAGAAATAAGAATGATTACGAAGAAGTAATAAGCTGAAGGAACGAAATAAAAAAATTAAAGACTGAAGAAGTAAAATGAAACAGAAACAGGAATGATTACGACGAAGAAATAACCAAAAGGAAGGAAATAAAATGTTAAGAACTGAGGTCGAAAAATGGAACAGAAAAAAAGAATGATTACAAAGAAGAAATAAGTTACAGAAAGAAAACAAAGAAAATACTGAAGAAGAAAAACGGATGAGAAAAATAATGATTACAGTGAAGAAATAAGCTCAAGGAAGGAAATAAAAAATTAAAGAGAGCAGAAAAATGGAAGAGAAATAAGAATGATTACGAAGAAGATATTAAGCTACAGGATGGAAATATAAAATAAAGAGTGAAGAAGAAAAATGGAAGAGAAATAAGAATGATTACGGAAATGATATTATGCTACAGGATGGAAATAAAAACTGTAGTGAAGAAGAAAATAGAAGAGAAATAAGAATGATTACAAAGAAGATATTAAGCTACAGGATGGAAATATAAAATAAAGAGTGAAGAGGAAAAATGGGGGAGAAATAATAATGATTACGAAAAAGATATTAAGCTTCAGGATGGAAATAAAAAATAAAGAGTGAAGAAGAAAAAGTGAAGAGACATAAGAATGATAACGAAAAAGATATTAAGCTATAGGATGGAAATAAAAAATATAGTGAAGAAGAAAAAGGGAAGAGAAATAGGAATGATTACGGAAATGATATTAAGCTACATGATGGATATAAAAAATAAAGAGGGAAGAAGAAAAATGGAAGAGAAATAAGAATGATTACGAAAAAGATATTAAGCTATAGGATGGAAATAAAAAATATAGTGAAGAAGAAAAAGGGAAGAGAAATAGGAATGATTACGGAAATTATATTAAGCTACATGATGGATATAAAAAATAAAGAGGGAAGAAGAGAAATGGAAAGGAAATAATAATGATTACGAAAAAGATATTAAGCTATAGGATGGAAATAAAAAATATTGTGAAGAAAAAAAAGGGAAGAGAAATATGAATGATTACGGAAATGATATTATGCTACAGGATGGAAATAAAAAACAAAGAGTGAAGAAGAAAAATGAAAGAGAAATAAGAATGATAACGAAAAAGGTATTAAGCTACAGGATGGAAATAAAAAATAAAGAGTGAAGAAGAAAAATGAAAGAGAAATAAGAATGATAACGAAAAAGGTATTAAGCTACAGGATGGAAATAAAAAATAAAGAGTGAGGAAGAAAAATGGAAGAGAAATAAGAATGATAACGAAAAAGGTATTAAGCTACAGGATGGAAATAAAAAATAAAGAGTGAAGAAGAAAAATGAAAGAGAAATAAGAATGATAACGAAAAAGGTATTAAGCTACAGGATGGAAATAAAAAATAAAGAGTGAAGAAGAAAAATGGAAGAGAAATAAGAATGATTACGAAAAAGATATTAAGCTACAGGATGGAAATAAAAAATAAAGAGTGAAGAAGAAAAATGAAAGAGAAATAAGAATGATTACGAAAAAGGTATTAAGCTACAGGATGGAAATAAAAAATAAAGAGTGAAGAAGAAAAATGAAAGAGAAATAAGAATGATAACGAAAAAGATATTAAGCTACATGTTGGAAATAAGAAATAAAGAATGAAGAAGAAAAAGGGAAAATAAATAAGAATGATTACATAGAAGATATTAAGCTACATGATGGAAATAAGAAATAAAGAATGAAGAAGAAAAATGGAAGAGAAATAAGAATGATTACAAAGAAGATATTAAACTACGGGAAGGAAATAAAAAATATAGTGAAGAAGAAAAACGGAAGAGAAATAAGAATGATTACGGAAATGATATTACGCTACAGGATGGAAATAAAAAATAAAGAGTGAAGAAGAAATATGAAAGAGAAATGAGAATGATAACGAAAAAGGTATTAAGCTACAGGATGGAAATAAAAAATAAAGAGTAAAGAAGAAAGATGGAAGAGAAATAAGAATGATTACGCAAATGATATTATGCTACAGGATGGAAATAAAAAATAAAGAGTGAAGAAGAAAAAGGGAAGAGAAAAAAGAATGATTACAAAGAAGATATTAAGCTACAGGATGGAAATAAGAAATAAAGAGTGAAGAAAAATGATAGAGATAAGAATGATTACCAACTAGAAATAAGCTAATGCAAAGAAATCAAAAATGAAAGACTGAAGAAGAAAAAAGTAGGAATCCAATAGCAAACCAGCTGATGTGAAAGGGAAAATAAAGTGAATAATTAACACGAAAAGAGGGAAAAGAAAATAACAAATAATTGAGAACTCACAGAAGAAAAGGAAGGCAAAATGACAGATAAAGAAGAAATAGGAAAAAAGGCAAAATCTTAGAAAAGAAATTAAAAAGGAAAGGTTAAAAGAAAGTGATTGGAAAAAGATGTATAAAAGAAAACAAAAGGAAAAATGAAAACAAAGAAAGAAAGAAAATGAAAAAAGAAAGAAAAAGAATGAAAAAGAGGGTACATGTTAATAAGGATACATAGAGAATAGAAAAAAAGAAAGGAATGGAAAAGGTACGGAAAAGTGGGAAAATAGAGAGAAATGAAAACTAAACAAAATGTAAAACAAAAGAGGGAAGGGAAAAGAAGGAAAAAGAAGGAAAAAGAAAGAAAGCGAATCGAGACAAGAAAACAAGAGGAAACTACAACATTAACAAAATAAAAGTGGAAAAGAAAGCAATAAAATAGAGGAAACGAAAGACAGCAATGAAAGTGTGAAAACGAAAGTCGTAAATAAATAGAAAGAAATTAAGGATTAATGCAAACGTGGGCTGCAAGAAGCTGAAGATTAAAAAAACATAAATCGGAACAAGTAAAAAAAAAAAAAAAAAAAAATAAAATAGCGGGAAAATACTGGGACGTAATTTAAAAATAGGACAACCTAATTAAGAATAATGAAAACGGAAATGTAACGAAGTCATTTTAGATTAACTGAGGGCCCCCGGAATCAATAAATGCACTGATCAAAAGTACAAAAATCGATTGATTTCTCCACTGAAAGTCATCTCTGCATCCAAGACAGCAAAAAATCTGTTTACTCCATGCAGTTTGTCATATTTTTTGTCGAAACAAAACGAAAATAGTAATGGAGAGATTAACCGCTTCCATGCAGCAAACCCTCGCCATTCAGTGTTAATGTTGGTTGAAATTTATAAAAATTTACCCACTAAACAGTCTTTCAAGAAAATAGGCTTGTCAATTCCACTTTCTCGAACTGTTGGGAGTTTCTTTCTTAACGTTTTTTAAGGCAGTGTCAAAAGTCAACATCTTCCTTATATCAGTATTTTCCCTCTAGTTCCTATTCATTTTATCTATTGCTACTGTTGGAAGTCCTCAAGTCATATACATCTTGCTATTAGTTAAAAATTATTTATTCATAATTTTGTAGCGTCGGTTTAGCGCTGATATAAAAAAAATTCTCTTCTTTAAGACTAAGTGGATTCAGTCGCTTAACGCAATTTCTAATTACTAACTCAAGAAAATGTTTGCATATCAACTTAACCTTAAAAATAATATCTCCACAGATATAATTCTAGGGTTGAGACATTGAATTTTATATTCATTCCTCCGAGTAATTCGATAATTCCGTCATTCCTTTAATACTTCAGAGTATAGACGATCATTGCTCTTTAAGTCTTCACTCTTTTCTCAAGTGTCAAGTAAATAGAAAATATCACAACCGATATTTGAATTCGACTCGCCGAGGTCATTTTTACTAGTGTTAACTCACTTCGCATCTTTTGATTCGATCTTCTTCTATGTGCCATGGGCGATCACGATTCCCCGCAGATTCCTAGCATTCCTAGCTGGCAACCATGTTTGTTTGTTTTCTTTTTTTTTTTGTTTTTTGTTAATATACCTCCCAGTCTCTATTTCGATACTATTTTGTACAAGTTTATTAGATACGTTACACACTTTTTTTTATCCTGTTCCTCTTGCTTTAAATATGTCCTGTGAGTGTTAAATTTGTCATGCCTTCTTTTCTTTAACTATATTTTGTTGATTTTATGCAGAATTATCTTTTTTGTTTCCATTTTCATTAAAGCTTCTTCCCTGATGACATGTTCTGTTCATTG
Source organism: Acanthosepion esculentum (assembly GCA_964036315.1). NCBI lineage: Eukaryota > Metazoa > Mollusca > Cephalopoda > Sepiida > Sepiidae > Acanthosepion > Acanthosepion esculentum. Next base: position 16,882,333 of record OZ038495.1, on the reverse strand, counting down.
TATTCTCAGCATACTTCCATAGAACCACAGTCTTCTCTTCATCAGTGTGTGAATTTTCAAAATTCACTGTCATATTAAGGAAACGGGTATCAGATAACATTTCAGCACTGCTTTCTTTGTTTCTAACGCAATACTATTGTGTTTTGATACCTTGAATTTTGGGTGTCAACTTTTGTTATTCCAAAGTGACTTCGAATTTCTGTCACATAATTTCCGCTGTCTGTTAAAAACAGCGGTCGGCAAACATATTTTCTTTTAAGCATTCAACCCCAAGCTAGGCGGGAAACCATTAGCACGCAAGGGGTTACAGAGAGTTAGAGCTAGAGCAAATAGGAGTGATAGAGGAAAGGATGATGAGAAGGTTAGGGGATAGATCAGGGCATCTGGAGATGTCGATTGACGTTACATTTGAATAGTTGAAGATTATATCGATCAGGAAAACAAGAAATGGGGAGGGAGGCCCACAGGCGAGAAGTGCAAGACATGAAGCTTTTGGAATAGAAGAGACGGCTACATTTAAGAGTTTTGACAGTGAAAGGGTGAGAGTGAGATGCCAGCCTAGTTGAACGCTTAAATTCATGAAGTCTGGGAACCAGCGAAAGCAGCTCATCGGAGCAGTTACCGTGAAAGTATTTGTAAAAGAGACAGAGGGAGGCCATGACACGTCTATGAGAGAACGACTGCAGACGAGATGTCAGATCAGGGCCAATTACATTGCATACCCGTCTTTGGGTTTTATCAAGGACCTTGAGACAATTAGAAGGGGCTCCAGACCATATATGACAGTAATACTCCATGCAAAGGCGAATGAGTGATTTGTAGATTTGAAGGATCGACTCCGGCGAGAAATGCAAGAATATGCTACATATATGCTGACTTAGGCTTTTAAAATAATTCAGTGTGCCAACAGCATACGTATTTTTATGCAAGTCAAGGTCATTATACCTGCTCTACAATATATTTTATATAGTAATATATACAATAATATGTAAACAACATTAATGGAAATAAACTGTTTTTAATGTTTTTTTTTATAGTTTTTATTATTAATGGGAGTCCAACGAGGGAACAGTTAGGGTCCCAGCTGCGAGCAAACAATGAATCCCCCTCCCCCACAAACCAAAAAAAATGAAAGTATGAAAGTACATTTTTTAATAGTAAATATCAGTAACAGATTTTATTAGTAAAAGAAAATTACAAAAGCTCTCAAGAAAATTAAATTTCTTCATTAAATGACCCATGAGAACTTGATATGCCGTTAAACAAACAAACGAAGCAACCACTTCAGGGGTTGACAACTTTTGATGAGTATGTGCCGACTTAGAGTTTTAAAATCCTTCAGTCCAAGGTCAATACATCTGTTCTACAATATATAATATATATACTTTAGTATATATTAAAATTGAAACGGCTAAATATCTTCTTTGCGTTGTAGTAGTTATTGGTTCGGACTTCGTGATGTCATTTGCGGTTGCGTGCCGTAGTTTGCCGAACCCTGTGTTAAAACACTTCCCAGATGACAGATATACAAGGTAACCAAAAAAGATCTGTCCGTTTTTTGATTAGTCATTGAATGAAGTTGAAATATATACGAAATGCGTCTAGCAATTGTTTTCAAATTCGGACAGCCGGAAGTAGAAACATCAGACGTTATAAAAAACACGCGCACCGTACCCGGTCATCAGTTATAAGACGGACAGCTGTGAGAAGGATGGAAATGTATAGAGATCTCCTTCGGGGCTGTTTGTTTTACGACTTCAAAGTGGGCTTATCAGCAGCTGCATCAAGTCGCCGCATATGTCAAGAGTTTGGGGATAGTCTGTGGATGAACGTACTGCAAGGCGTTGGTTTCGAAAATTCTAGTCGGGAGATTTGTCTCTCCATGATGAGCCTCGCAGTGGACGACCACAGGTCTTGAATGACGGAGTCCTGAAGGCGGCCATTGAAGAAGACAGTAGTCTAACGTGTGGTGAACTTGTAAGACAGTTAGACTTCACCTGCACCGCCTAGGTAAGACGTACAAACTGAGCAAGTGGGTTGCGCAAACGCTGTTGGAGGTCCACAAGGGACAACGACTGGCAGCCTGCATATCGCTGTTTTCTCGCCACCGTACCGCATCCTTATTCAATCGAGTGCTTACCAGTGATAAAAAGTGGGTTCTGTACGAACTCCCAAGCGTTCCAGACATTGGTTGTCTCCTCAGGATGCTGTCCCTCACACCGCAAGACCGCCTATGCACCCACGCAAGATTATGATTTGTGTCTGGTGGACAGGTCGTCAAGTGGTTCATTATGAACTGCTACCAACGGGCCAAACAGTCACTGGAGACCTATACTCGCAGCAATTGAAACGTGCATTGCGACAGAAGGAACCAGCACTGGTGAATCGCAAAGGTGTGCTTTTTCTCGATGACGACGCCATTTTGTTTCAACACCTCCGGTGTCTTATCAAGTGATGATGTTGAATGTAGAATAAATGGTTTTAAAAGTTTCAAATTAATTAACGATCCTTCGCTAGGGGTAAACGCTGTTACATAAGCTAGAATGACCAATCAAAATTTACCCCTAGCGAAGGATCGTTAATTAATTTGAAACTTTTAAAACCATTTATTCTACATTCAACATCATAACTTGATAAGACACCGGGGGTGTTGAAACAAAATGGCTATTTTTGTAGTGATTTTATAACATATTTATATTATAATTTTTAAATAAATAATTATATCTGCTCTACTCTGTATTGAGCACTCTTTTAAAAATAATAATTGTTGGTTATTGGAATTTATTCCGTATATACCAATCCTATACTTGTATATATATATATATATATATATATATATATATATATATATATATATATGAAATTATAATAAAAACATTTTAAATCGCTACCTAAATCTTTCATGTTTCAATGATGACTGTACTTCTTCAGGCGATGGTTGGTAACTGGCGATAAAAATGATTTTTAGGGAAATTTAAAAACAAATCTTTACCCCTTTGCCGAAAGTTAAGGCTGGGGGCATAAGCTCAGAATTATTGGTTTATCGTGACATGAAAAAATAACTCCCTCACCTCGACCCTCTGACCTTATTTTTCTATTTAGCGTAGATCTGACTTTCAATTGGTTAATCGAGACATACCCACAATTATATTTTTAATTCTGATCTCATGCCCCCCCCCCATTCAACTCTGGCTATTGGTTGGTCGAGATGTTTAAGTTTATGTTTATTATTTTCACGGTGTAGTATATTGGTCTTATCAGCGGGATCGTCATCCTCTCTCCCTATTCTCCTCCTCTCCTCTAGTGGCGGTAGCGGAAATGGTTTTGAGTCAGAGGTGACCATTTGCGTGAATTTGATTTTGGTGAACAGCTCTGCGCAAAGGAGAAGAGCAGATAATTGGGCAGAAGCGCCTCACTCGTGAGTCAAACACAGGCGAGATCTGACAAACCTTATTGTATCAAGTGTGTATATACCCTGATATATATATATATATATATATATATATATATATATATATATATATATATATATAAGTAATTCATTGAGTCTGAAAGAAACCTCAACAGAATGCAGAAAGCACTGGACTCAATGAATTACTTAATTATAATTATCAAATCCTCCTAACAATTTCTATCATGTGTATGTCATTGCTTGATCCAGCTTCTAATGTTTCAGTTTGAGCGGCTTGGTGATAGTAGTCGTGGCTCTGGGGTGCACAGTCCTATGGTTACAGAGAATTTCACTTGAGTTCCACCACGGAATATGTGAGCGAGCGGCGCTATATTGAGTCTGATTTGCTACCTCTTCGCCACCGAGGCCCGCTGGAACAGTTAGTATGATGTTTGCTTGACAGCCTAACTGTCAGGGTTTCAATTCTCGGTAGTGGATGCGCACTGCTGATGAGTCCCAAATATAGGACGAAACGACCGTCCAGTGCTTTCTGCATTCTGTTGAGGTTTCTTTCAGACTCAATGAATTACGTAATTATAATTATCAAATCCTCCTAACAATTTATATCATATATATATATAGACGTTGTACTTCCGTATTGCTTAAAGAAAATGCGTTGATTCCGAAGTTGTACCCAGAAGGAGGTCCCTAAGCGAATGGGGAGGTTCCTCTAAAGAAGGGAGTTTGATTTTGACCCCAGGGCAACAAAGCCCAGGTTGCTCACCAGCCCACATTTTTGCGTTGCAAAAAGTGCAAACTTTATCCATGGCCCCTATTTGTACGTCTCTCCTAGCGGAATAGTTGACAGTGCAGTCATAATTGTATGCAGCATTTGACCAAAATAATGCAGACGGCTAAGTTACGCCATTCAAAGAAGGTCGAAGTTGGCTAATGTTTTCGAGCCGTTAACGGCGTACTTCAGAGTTTTCTGCAGCTCTGGCAGACGCAGTAGAGCGGGCATTTCTAACGCGACGAACAGTGGTTTGTGCAGGGCTTTCTAAGGCTCTGGCAGATGCGGTGGAGCGGGCATTTCTAACGCGACGAACAGTGGTCTGTTCAGGGATTTCTAAGGCTCTGGCAGACGCGGTGGATAGGGCATTTCTAAAGCGACGATGAGCGGTGTCTTGGGGTTGTTCCGAAGTTCTATAGGTATCTGTAGGCCTAGTATTCCTAAGACGACGTGAAGTTGTTTGTTCGGGGCTTTCTAAACATCTGGAGCAAGTTTTGGCGGTGGCATCCCGCAAACGACGAAGGGTTTTCTGTACTGGGGACTGTGAAGCCCTCAACCTAGCCACGCGGACTGCGTCCTGTGAATTCTGAAGTGGATGTTCTTCAACTGAAAGCCTGGCGCGGCGTGCGGACATGGGTGAAGCCGCTGAAGCCAACCTTTCAGTCAGCGCAGCGGCGCTTTCCGTAGATAAGTGAGCAGCTGAGCTCGAGGCCATCCATGAAAGACGCAAAGAAGTCTGTTCAGGGGTTTCACCGCCCTCGCTGCTCTAGCGGCGGAGGCAGCTGCCATGTGCCGTCCCAAAAGTTTCCTCCTTTTAGGTGGCATCCAAACAGTAAAAACGTCAAAGAGGGTAAAGCTTAAAAAGAGATTTCGACAAATCCAAAACGAAAAAACGTGCACTGCTAACGTAGACACAAAAAGCGGAACACCCAGTAACATGAGTTCAGATGTTACTAAAGGGGAACTCGAAACTAAAAAACTGGAAATTTAAAAAGGTAAACCAAGGGTAAATCCAAAAGGAAATGGGTTTTTAGTACAATTGGCTAACGTGTGTGGGGTTGGGTTGGAACTATAAAACAAAAAAGCAGCTAGAACACGTAATCAACAACTTGCGGTTTCCGAAGTAAGCGAATAAAGTAAGCCAAGTGCGTGCACGCGGGCAACAATAAACGCAAAAATGTGAAAGCACGCCCGAGTCACGCAATAGAGGTGGTTGACCTTGAGCGCATTTACACATAAGCTGACGCGCGATCACGCGGGCTCTATAAAGTGTGAGAAATCCTGCGCGATGATTGGATAGGCCCCAAGGTCAAGCTCTGTGAAAGCGACCAATGGGCTTGCAGCAGTCTCGGTATCGACACGCGGACTAGGTTATATGCAGATGTGTGTGTGTAAGGAAGTTACAATAAGATTGATCCGCGTGCAGCAACGGTTATTTTTGCCGAAAAATTCTGAAATTTGACACACACAAAGGCGATAGTAAGCTGTAAGTGTGTCGTAAATTTCATTTGAATCAAACCAAAACTGTACATACTGTGCCAGTGAATGTGTGTTCAGAGGGCTAAATCCTGTCCCTTGGTAACCCCGTTTATGGTTCCCTGGTCAAGCGGCTTTGACAGTCTTGCAAACAATTTGGTACTTGTTAGATAGCCATGCGTTAGTGCTATCAGAAACTAGACCATTTGCTTTGTTTTTGGTGGCTCGGTAACAAAACATCGTCAAAAGACTGCGAAAAATCTGCATAAATGGCCCTTACCCGTGCTTTCAAATTGATTTCGTGCAAAAACAATTGTGTTTTTTCCAATTTTGGGCGCTGTCAGAACCACCGCCGGGTAATTTTACGTAGTCCTGTGAAGTTTTGGTGAAATCGGTTGAAAATTGTAAGAAACCCGATCCCATATATAAACGAGCACACACACACACATTTTATATTTCTAGGATCCACTTGGATTATATTACCAACGGAGAATCCAGTTTTGTGTCTACGGCTATATATTTGAATCGATGTACAAATGTTTCGACTACAAGACTGGCTTTGTAAATGCTAATTATAAATAATACTTTTCATTGATTCATTTTGAAGAAAGAGTTTCTAGCATGCTTTTTTTCGGTTCAAGAATAAGCAACATCTTAAATTTTAGAACATATAAAATATGTCATAACTCTTCAGGATTTAGGTAGACATGGCTTTCCATAGTTTGAACTGTGATTGCCCGGGGAAAGATAGAGTGGTTTCTCGTTGCCTTCTCCAATGTTTTTAATTTAGAGTTGCCCTTCTAGAATGGTTGCGAAAGAATCTAGTCTGCCCTACTATTTACACCATAACAGGTGGGCGAAAAGATGTAGTCATACGTTCCCCACAATTGTTTACGTGAAATTGAAATAGGATTTTAAATTTGCCAAATAAAACCCCGTAGTTTATTTATATCCAATTATTTTTAATTGTACTATTACAGATGAAAATCTTAAATAGGCTATTCTTTCTAACGAGAAGGAATAATAATTATAAAAATTTTAAAGAAGTAAGAAAAGAACAAGAAAAAACACCGTGTTTAACAATGGTTATCGATATTTCGATAGTGCATCCGTCTTTTTTAAGTTAAGTTTAAAAGTATAAAAAATAATAGTCTTTACTTTTATTATTTGCATTATTCGGACTGTTATCCTCATCCTTATCGTCATTGACGTATTCACCACGTTTCGACCGTTGTACGCTCCGGCCTTCTTCAGGTGATTGGAATTTCGAACCGAACTGTTTATTTCATACACCGGGGTAGATCGTTCTAGTTCCACGTGCCATGCCTCTTCCCGATATCTCAGTTATTTCCCTTTAACTCAATTCTCCAAGTTTATCGGTTCATCATTTCTGTGATCTGGTACTGAATTTAGTCTGGTCTAGTCACTGGATCTAACCAAAATCTTTATCCACTGAGCCATGTGTCACTGGGCTGAATAGTTGTGAATATGGCAATGAAGATAAGTATAACAATCTGAATGATGTAAATAATGCAAGTAATCAAAATACCTCATCTCAGAGATATAGACAGGTATAAAAGTCTTTATACATGTATCGCTTGTCATGAGAAAAATGGTTGTTCTAGTAATCAACACGATAAAACTAAAGAAACTCAGCCAGCAGGAATAGCAGGCAACTAAAACGTGAGTCCCATGATAGTGATCGTGCTCATGTTGAAGTGTTCCGTTAATTAATTAGAGCAATTAATCAAACAGTTTAGTATAAGTCTTATGAAACACTGCTGTCATTTTGTTCATTAACCTCACGGTGGAACGTTACTAATTTGCATATATAATTATCCTCAGGCGTTTTATGAGCTGAAAAGTTGTTTGATTCAGGATTTTTTTTCAGAATGTTCACATTAAGATGTTCTTCGAAATTACAGAAGTTTGTGAAAAAAAGGTTCCATAAGCTCTGTTGATGTCACGTTGTCACGTCGGGCATCATACCTTGGAGAATAATTTGAAGAAGACAGGCAAACTGTCGAAGTATTATTAAAAGTTGTTAAGCACTGTCTTTTCTTTTTCTTTTCTTAAATCGCGCACTTTTCTAAGTGTTACAAAATTTTGGTTACGTCAACAATTCTCTTTGTTTAATAATAATGATGATGATGATGATGATGATGATGATGATGATGATGATGATGATATAAAAAAAGACAAGTAATTCAGGAAGTGTATGCATATTGACATAGCAATACTATCAGGACCTGGAGTTCGAGATTAAAAGGATGTGGGGAATGAAGACGGAGACTGTACCAATAGTAATCGGAGAGGAAAGGAGTGGGCCATTTTACTAACAGTGTTACAGGTAACATCAACATAAAAGCTACCCGGAAGATCGTCCTACTAGGAACATCCCATATACTCAGAAAAGTATTCCTTAAAATGTCTGTCAATTTTAAAGCACATTTTATGTGCATTTAATATGTTGACGCAAAATGAACATAAAAAGCAGACACGATAGATTAAAGATCACAGTCAATAAATTCCCGTAATCCTTTGATTACCACATGTACTGCAGCTGTAGCCACAATCAGTCTCTCGAGCAAGATAACCTGACGCAGCCTATCTCTATTCTTGCTGATTTTAAAATCAGAGTATTTACCCTAGAATAAGGGAGAACAGACAGCAATGATTTTTGCAAATAAACCCAACAGCCTCGGAAGGAATTCGAAATCGATCTGCTGATTTCATTTACCGTGTTTGTAGTCATTAGACTATTTCATGTCTGCTATTATGTGCAGGATAAGATTAGGAAGAATGAAGGAAACAAGGGAGTGGTAAAAAAACAAACAATGAACAAAATAAATGGTAATATATTCCAACATTGACTTTGGAAATTAGGGAAGAATAACATATGGTTATAAATTATTATTATTATTATTATTATTATTATTATTATTATTATTATTATTATTATTTCCTTTGATATCTGGCGTTTACACATTTCTTTCCGGGTCCCGCCCAGGGATCTAAGGTTAGAAATGGCATCATGACACTTTGCACTGCAAATAGATAAATAAATAAATAAATAAAAAAATAATTACGTAGATAAAGCCCTTCGTAAAATGTGGGCTGTACTTGTCAGAACAATTTTTTGTATCTCTTTGAGGCATGAACTTCCAGGGATCCCTTCAATCAGCCTACTGGAATTTTTTCCAACCAGTCCAAGGGCTCCAACTACAACAGGGATTGTTGATGTTCCCATGTGCCACATTTTTGAGATTTCTATTTCAAGGTATTTGAATTTTGACAGTTTTTCGAATATCTTCAAAGATACATTGCAGTCTGCAGGGACTGCCATATCAATAAGGAGGCTCTTATTTTGTTTGTGGTCTTTAATAACAATGTCTGGGCGGTTGGCTTTGATTGTTCTGTCAATGTGTATTGTGTAGTCCCATAGAATTGTAACAGGTCCTATCTCCGTAACCGGGTCTGGGTGATGTTCGTACCAGTTTCTTTCAGTTTCCTTCCCGTAGAATTTGCATATTTTCCAGTGCAGATATTGGCCCACTCTGTCATGCCGGGTATTATTATTATTATTATTATTATCATTATTATATATGCCGTGTCGTTTCAGTCCGTAGGTGATGATGGCTCTCCATAATTTTCTGTCCTTCGTAGTTCTTTATATTTTGTCTTTTTCTTATTTCTCCTAAACTTTGTTCCACCATCCATTTACTCAAACTCACTAATTATGTTATGCGTTGTTTTCCTCTGTCCCATTTGACTTTAATTTATCCTGTGTGTATCATATTTTCCAAGCCCTCTTTTCTTATAATGTGCCCTAGATTAGTGAAAAAGAAATATATCGTATTTCTGAAATATGATGGCACGGTTATCGGTGAGAATTACCAACGGTTTGCAACGGAAACGAAGAATTATATATGGTGGAGTGACTTGTCATTAATCGGTGAAATACCGAATAAGAAATGTGAGAAGGTGAGTATATATTATTTTAAAAAGTGAATTTCACCCCCACCCGGCACACACTCAAATAAATTTCAGTGAAAGTTTTTGCCTCTTGGCGAACACATGCGACCCGAAATTGCTACATAGTAATGAGCAAAAGCATTGAAAGACTCTCGCTAAATTACACTCGCTAATAAGTCGTCAGTAAAATTTCTCCACGAATCTTAGTAAAATACGGACCACCTGAATCGTGCTGAGATAAGAGTAAAAGAATTTTCCCACTGAAAAGATGGTTAATTTGATTTTTAGGAAGAAGAGTTAGTCCAACTTTAGTATAGTGGTTTCAAGAAGGCTGTGGAAACTAACGTAGAGACTCAACCGACTCAATCCACCATGAAACAACGACCAATGATTGCAAACACCCTTACGAATCAGATACCTAACTATATATTATGTCGTGAAAATAGTACATATACCTCTTAAATTTCTGTTCACTATTTTACCATTAACCTAGGTCTACGAACATGCCGGTCACGCGGTGTAATTTTCTATATTGCGTTAGGATGATAAGAAAAGTAAAGATCATATAACTCAGATTTTGAAGAATTAAAAAACAAAAAAAGCTATTGGCTAGTGATTGTTCTGATTTCTTTTCATCATGGCATCGTTCGCCTGCAAATCAGATAAGGATGCCTTTCAAAAGATCCCGGTTTTAGCAGAAGAAAAGAAGAAAAAAAAGAAAAGAATCACAAAAACGAAACTCGAAATATCAAACAGATCGCTCAGAATGTTAGCAAAGAAAAATAATTCGCAAAAAATGTTTAACAAAAATTAAAACAAAATGAAACACAAAGAAACAATATTTCAGTTTAAAAGCATTTTTCTTTTGCTTTTGATGTTTCGCTTAATGCTTCTTAGAAAACAAAGACATTCGTTTTAAAATAAAGATTGTAATGACAATAAAGAGATAATAAAGATAAAGAATGCCTGGAAAATTCTTCTTCGGTTCAAAACCGAAATGATGAAAAAAGAATAGAAAATGAGGTCATGACAAGAACGAACAAATATCCACAACTGTTTCTGTTTTGTTTTAAAGCCATAATCATCATTACGGTGAACAATATCAATAATAATAACAACAACAAACAAAACGAACGACATCTACATTTTATTTTCATCAAATTTAGTTGCATTAACATTATCAAAATGCTTTTCACATCTAACACATAACGTGAACTATTAATTATTCGTCTCATTATGGACGTTAACACGTTCACTGCCAGAGGTCAATTACGAAATCTGATTTGAAACGTCAAATTTATAATAGCCAGCTTAGGCAATAGAAACTTTTTATGAGTTGATTTATAGCTTCAGCCGAAGTCTTAACATTGTTTTCACATTAAAAGTATCACGGCAAATAAAATCGTTGTTGGAATCCACAGATGGAAATGTATCAGAAAAGCATGAGATAATTTGTATTCGATATCTATATATAAAATTCTGTGAATTCTGTTAGTTCGTCCGCCACACCCATCTAAAATAATCATAAATCTAAACCAAAATTTGAGAAGTATAAGCAGATAAGTGGATACAAAGTACAGTTGGTCTTTATAGTGAGTGTATCTTAGTACAATAAATTTTCATTATTTAAAAAAAAAATAAAAAGTTTTATTATTTAACATACAAAATACTGACAATATTTTAAAAAACAATTTAATAAAACAATTAAAATAACAAATACTTATTTAATAAAAATGCAATATTGTTTTTTGCATATCATTTCTTTAAGTCTTTATATACAAGAATCAAATTTCTAGTTCGCCCTGCGTTTGATGGAGTTATAAAAAAATCACAAGGCCAAACGCTTCAAACAGTTTGAATTTGTCTCCAGCAAGAAATATTTACGTATGGCCAGTTGTATGGTGAAAGCTCAAGATTAAGAAATCCTAAGAATTTTTTATTCGTAGTTAAAAAGACAAAAAAGAAATTTTCTTAAAAAATATTGTTTAACATGAAGTCCTATAAAATAAAATAAAATTAAAGCAATTATTAAACCACGATGTAGGGTTTTGTCAAAGTATTTTTCCAAACAAATCAGCTTATTCAAATTTCATCGATTGTCATACAAAATTGAACGAAACTTAGAGTTTGTAAATTTTGACCAAAATACTAAACTGCAACAATACTAGGTATTTAATCTGTCTCCCCACTAAGACGGGTTGTGACACAAGGTGGTTCCAGAGTGCGTATACCCTGGCTGGAAGAAAAATTGCCCATCGGTTGTGCAGACTTTGGTACGAGCACCGATTACCTCTCTCTGGTGCAATGAAAGAGCGCGGCTTCGGGCAGCTGTTCCTCAGTATAATTTTCCTCACTTGCGACTCTATCCTTTGACGGAGTCGCCCCTGAACGTACTCTGCCCAAAGACAGAGATGCAACTGAGAGATGATAAACAGATGTGTTACAAACTACTCGAGAGAGAATTGAAACAAAACGAATAATTTCGTTATTATTTACTTTTTTTGTATTTCTCCAATGAAACATGACCGAATGCACATGTTAGTACTTCGTATGTCTATTGCACGAAGTCGTTCATTGCAGATTGACCACAGATGCTCGATTGGGTTTAAATCCGGAGAGTTTCCGGACCAATCTATCGTACTTTGATTTGCTCACTGGTAAGGCTTGCCAAGGTGTTCCGGCAGTGTTACAATTTCTATATGCTTCCTTGGAGTAACGTCAATCGTAGACAATAGCTGTAGGACAACTAATCGACAGTTGAGACAATAGTGACTGTACATGATAAAACACGGATGCAATAACGGATGACGCAATATTTTTAAGGCCCCCAACATTTTATCATATACACTGAAAATAGATTCATATTACTGCAAATGACCTAATCTGAGTAAAAATAGAAATTCCAGTGGGTCTAAAACTGACCGAATGGTGAAAGAAAGGAAACTAAAGCGGTTGTTTCAATTAATTTGCACAGGGGTGTAGATATGATATGATCATGTCGAGTCCTGAAAAACGCATGACTGGTGCGCATACAGTGTCTCCCATAAAAGCGGACACATCTACCACTAGAAAGTTTAGTATTACATGTTTTGTGTCGTTAAGTAATCAGGTGTAACATTCTACAGTCGAAATTGATATGGTGAATTTTTAGCGTGGCTTAAAAGTGGCACAAGCCCCAAAGTATGAGGCACCCAGTGAGGATCGAACTCACTACTCAGTCGTAATTGTTCGTGAGAGAGAGGCTTGCTAACCATTACACCACGTCGAGGGGCCAGAGACTTTCCGTTCTATGTAGTGATTTTCCATGCGTAGCTCAGATGTGGCACAAATCCGAAATTATGGG